>ML677394.1:3149557-3366828 GCA_007922305.1 Dermatemys mawii | reverse complement strand
CCACCTATGGAGAATGTCTATGGAGAATATGTCTATGTCCCCACCTAGGGAGAATGTCTACCAGTCCTTCTGCTCAAATGTTTAGCTGCATCAGCATCTGCCATGATCCAGCACTACCCCGGATTCTCAGATAAATGATGAAATCCATTTTACCGACAACCATCCACTTCAGGCCATGAAGCTATTGCCATTCCTCTCTAGTGCGCACCGTACAATGGTCACTCATGTTTTTGTTACCCCCAGACTTCATCAATGCAGGACGCAGCTGTGCTCGATCTTTGTCAACGGCCCTGTTTGCTTTTACGTATAATGTCATTTACGGTATTTGTAGTGATCCTTAAAGACCTGAAAGCACGGGGACCCCAGTTGATGAGTGACTGCCATCTTCCCCTCTATGCTCCATCGCTGAAATTACATGGCTTTTACTGTTGACCTGACTTCGTGGCTGGTGGCAGTTCTCACAGTCTGTGCTCCAAGGAAGCCCAGCACCACCAGAGTCAAGTAACTCTCAGGTCGCAAATTAAGGCTAGTTAGCTTTAATATCAGATGGTTTTTTAGCTAATTTATGTTTTAATACAGGGGTGGGCAAACTTTTTGGCCCGAGGGCTGCACGGGGCTTCAAAATTGTGTAGAGGGCCGGGTAGGGAAGGCCCTGCCCCCTATCCGACCCCCACGGACTTCCGGTCCTCGACTACTCCCCTCAGAACCCCAACCTGTCCTAACCCCCCTTCCTTGTCCCCTGATTGCCCCCCAGAGACCCACCCCACTCTAACTGCCCCTCAGAACCCCACCCCCTACCTAGCCCCCCTGCTATCTGTTCCCTGACTGCCCCCGCCCTCGACCCTCCACACCCTAACTACCACCCCCAGCACCCAGCACCTAAGACCCCCCTCCCCACCAAACTGGCTTACCTGCTCAGCCAGGCGTGGGGCCCCACAGCTCGCAGTGCTCCACCAGGCCCCGCATCTTGCCGTGCTCCACTCGGCACCCCGGGCCGGTGCTGGGAGCGCGGGGCCCCGCGGCTTGCCACGATCAGCCCGGCACCCCGGCTCGGGGCCCTGTGGCAAGACGCGCTTGGCCCAGCCCCCGGCTCCGACTGAGGAGTCGCGGGGCTTTCCGCGCTTGGCCCGGCCCCCGGCTCCGACTGCGGAGTCGCGGGGCTTTCTGTGCTGGGCCCGGGCCCCCGGCAGGGAGTGCGGGGCCGTGCGGCTAGCCTTGCTTGGCCCGGCCCCCCGGCAGGGAGCGCAGGACCGTGCGGCTTGCCCCGCTCACCCCAGACTCCCGGCCGGGAGCGTGGGGCCACGCGGCTTGCTGCGCTCGGCCTGGGGCTGAGAGAGCAGGGCCAGTGGCCCTGCCCCCCGACCCAAGCTCGTGGGCCGGAAGAAAATGATCGGCGGGCCACATGTGGCCCGCGGGCTGTAGTTTGTCCATGTCTGTTTTAATATCTGTGACTGAGGAACCTGTTTGTGATGGGCACCTGGTTGTGACAGATATTATTGAAAGTCGTACAAAAAAGACACAGGATCAACAGAGATCACAGTGGGATATTTGAGGCAAGCCCACTTCTTTCTCTTCCGGAGATCAGGTAGATCCCGTGCGCTTCCGATGGTCTCCCTAAGTTGCCAGTTTTGGCTCTCTTTCCCCAAATGCCTGAAAATTCTCGCTGAATGCTGCTAATTCCAGGCACTTTGATGCCATCACAAAGTAGGCTTCCAGTGGCAGTGTTTCAGAAAGAACTAGCAGGGGAGGACAGAGAGGTTTTAGAAGTTTTTATTCCTGCAGAGAGAAATTAAATACTTAAAAAAAATATTTTTGTGCAATTTGGAAGCCAATTTCCAGAATGTTGCCCCATTCTCCAAGAAAGAAAAGGATTTAACCACAGGGAGTCTGCTGCTATGTGCTACTTTCTGCATCTCTGAAATAAGGATCTAATACAGCCAGACATCTACTTGCAGGGTGTCCGGCTGCAGACTATTAGGCCTTAATGCAGAAGGTGCTGAGGCACCTAATTGTAAGTGTGTGAACAATTCCATGGATGTGATCCGGATTACTCTGCTGTCAAGGGCTTAGACTCTACTGTGATGGCAAATGTTATTAGGGTGGCCATGATCTGGACGCCTCGGCTATTCTGAAGTTGCTGTTGTTGATGTATGGCCTGCTGTGGACCCATTCATCATTCTGGATTTATGAAGTTCATTACTGAGCAGATAATATTCGGCCTACTACCTCTCCTCCCCATGAATTCTCTGGTGTTGTCACCATGAGAGTTGCTGTTTCTGGGACTGCACATCATTTGGATTGGTAAACCCTTGGGCCGGGGGAGGTGGAGTAGAGCTGAGAAGTAGGAACATGTAGGAAGAAATCCAGGGGAAGAGCAACATGGTCTGGGAGTGAGCAGGCCACTAATGCTAGCGATAGGGTTCCTGGACTAGAACCTGGTATAGTGGGTTGTCCACGCTTCCCCTACCAGCCACTGGTGAAGTGGAGCCATCACAACAGTGCATGAGGAGACTGCCTGAGACCGTTGGTATGGAAAGACTTTGATACCCCAGAAGGGGACACCACACAGTGACCTGGACAGAGGACTGAGCCACAAAGGAAAAGACACATCCTGGGGAGAGGGACTGATAGAAGATGGAGTCAGACCTGCGAAGAGCTAATCCCCTGAGCAATCAGGAGGTGGCGCCTTAGCAGTGAGCGGACCCCATCACAATACTTTTTGAATTCTCTTATCTAAAAATCAAAGTCTCACTCTGCACTAAGTAACATTCTGATGGTTACTTACACACGGTATTAAGAACAGACTTCTGGATGTGGAGTATGGGGACGTAAAGGTAACAGGTCCTCTAAGTAAAAGTGTTCCATACTACACCCACAGATATTTTTACAGCAACTCAGATCAGCAGTACTGTTCAAATCGTTGCTCACATCTGTTCATATAACTGCTTCTGTGTCTTTTTCCTACTAAGATCAGACTGTTCGCAGATGGGAAGAGGTTTGTTTTTGTCAATTATGACGCTGTGGCAGCTTTTTCTTATAACACAACTGAATAATGAGAAAAGTTGATGAGGGTTTCGATGGATTGGGAGACAACTTTATATCAGTTGGCTGGCTTTGGAATACTGTGTACTTGTTTTTCTGGAAGTGATTCAACGATTTTAAGACGACAAATTGTAATTGTACTTTTTCACTCTCCGACTTCCTTCCCATTTTTCTGTTTTGTCACTTCCATTAATGAGATGCTGATTGAAATACGAACATTATACAGATGTTGCAACAATAAAAAGGAGAAATACTATTGATGCAAATCTGGTTTGTACACTGTAGCAACTGTGAAGTCACTGCTCCCACCCGGCAGGCTTATGATCCTTAGCACATGGCTAGGACACAAAGAATGGGAGCGTTAACCACAAACCCAATAGGATAAGGAAAGAGCAGGCTTCTGTTGAAGAAAAAGGGAATGATCTGACACTAAGAGACAGTCGTCATGTTTCTGATTTCATGTAAAAATGACAGAGGAAAAAATAAATTAACACAAAATTTTTGCTGGAACTAACATCTCTTTGGGTGCTATAAAACTATTCTCACCCCATTACAATAAATAAGTTCCAACAGGGCTCTGCTTTATTTTCAGAAACATGCTTACCATGTTCTGCTGCCAAAACCCTTGTGCTACTGCTCAACATGTTGGGCAACAATCGGAAGGTAGGTCATGAAGTTGGGGACGGTGAACCGAAGTCATAAGCTTTCAGGGGGCTGAAAGCTTGCGCTTGGTTGATGTGGGACAAATGGGAATCAAGTAATTGGACATGGGACGGGACAGGATGTAAGAAGAGGTGTACTCTGCTTCTGTTTCTCCATGCAGTTTATTGAAGATGAGTGTGGCTATATCAAATAGGTATAAATAGCACGAAATTCAAATGTTAAATTAGTTCAAGTCTAAAGTAACATAAGGCATCTATTCACTAGCTAGAACTGAAGAGTCATATAGAGAACCGCTATTAATTAAAACACACAACCAAGGTAACGGCCCCTCCCAAGAACCTCACAAAATATCAAAGCTACTCCATTGTGTTACATTTGTCACCAGAGAAAAAGAGGACTACTTACCTGTAACTGGAGGTTCTTTGATATGGGTGGTCCCCATCTGTATCCCACTATGCACCCAGAGCTGGAGAATTTTGAAAGTAATGTCATTCGGTCCATGCTTGCCTTGTGCTTCTGACTGAGCCAACAAAGGGCAAGGCGGACCAGCCACCTCTTCAATTCCTTCTTCACCGCGGATCAGAAAGATCTGAAGCAGAGGGGAAGGAGGGCAGGTAGTGGAATACAAATAGACACCACATATCTTGAAGAGCCTCCAGTTACAGGTAAGTAACCTGCTCTTCTTCACATGATGATCCCTATTGTATTCCACTGCAGGTGATTGCCAAGAAGTACCTAAGTAGGAGGAGGGTGTCAGGACGAGGACAGGAGGACTGAGTGGAGGACTGCCATTCCAAAGGAGGCATCAGCAGCCAAGTCTGAAATTGTGTGGGTGGAACTCCATGAAGCAGCTTTACAGATGTCTAGGAGGGGCACATCCCGAAGAGATACCATGGTTGTTACTTGAGCTGACAGAATTTAATGCAGCCAGATATCCAGTTAGAAATTCTCTGTGTGAAGATGACATGACCCCTGACTCACTCTGCTATCATAACAAACGGTCTCTGGGACTTCCTGGTTGGTTTTGTTCTTGGCGGGTAAAGGGCCAAAGTCCACTGCACATCGAAGTAGTGGAGCTTATGTTCTTCTGCAGATGAATATAGGTAAGGGAATAGATTAAAGATGAAACTTCAAAACAGCTTTAGGGATAAATTTAGGATGTAGTGTAAGGAAACTATCTTTGAAGAACACAGTGAATGCAGGGTCTGCCATCCTTGCTCCAAGTTCACTGACCTACCTTGGAGAGAAGGGACATGGAACAAGTAACTAAAGGTTCAAAGTGTGTGTGGGGGCTTGTCAGTGCTGCGAGAACAAGATTCAGAACCCACTAGGGCATGACCTTTTGAGGAGGTAGAAAGGTACTGATGAGGCTTTTCCAGGTTTGGTTGACCAAGGAGCTTGAGAAAATGGAGTAGCCCTCAGAAGGACAGCGGGATGTGCTAATACCATTAGATGGACTCTCAGAGCTGAGGGAGAGACCAGATGTCTTTAAAGTCGGGATATAGTCTAAAATGAGGGAAATGGTTGTGGCATCTGGTATAATGCCTCTTAGTGTGTCCAGGAGGAGGAGAATTTCCATTTAGCCAGGTAACATTCTCTGGCAGAGTCTCGTCTGCTGTTAGAAAGGAGGTTCCACATGGCCGAGGAGCATGCACATTTCTAAAGAATCAGAGGGGTAGCCGTGTTAGTCTGGAATTGCAGAAGTGACAAAGAGTCCTGTTTAAGGTGCCACAGGACTCTTTGTCACTTCCACATTTCTAAAGACGATGCCCATCCTAAATCCAAATACCATGCTCTGAGGTGGAGGGGTTGTGGATGAGGGTGTTTGATCTTGCCATTGCACTGGATCAGTAGGTTAGGAAATGTCCGGATGGTAATCGGTGGATGAGGAGACATGAACAGGAGGTTTGGGAACCAGAACTGTATGGGCCGCAAGGGGCTGATCGGGATGACCGTCGCCCTGTCTTCTTGGATCTTGTGTAGCACACCCATGGTAGGAGTGGTAGTGGAGGGAAAGCATATTTGAGCTGGTTTGACCAGGAGCAAAGGAGAGCATTGCGCTGGGGGTGATAACTTAGGGCTCCTCTGGAGCAATACAAGGAGCACTTGCTATTCGTCTGAGACACAAACAGATCTCTGGGTGGGGTTCCTCATTGCATGGAAATGTTGCATAGCATCCTGTTGTGGCGTTCCCACTCACGGTTGATCGCAAAGTCTGCTATGGGAGTCTGTGAGCACATTCTACATCCCTGGAAGAGAGGCTGCAGATAGTCATCTGATTGGTGAGGCACCAGTTCCAGAGATTGACTTCTTCTGTGCCCAGGGAGGCAGACTTCGCTCTCCCTTGCTTGTTGATGTAGAATATGGTAGTAGTGCTGTCTGACATTATCAGGACATAGCAAGAGTGGATGACAGGAAGAAAGAGCTCACATGCCTTCTTACTGCTCAAAAACATCAATGTGAATTCTGAACTCTCGAGATGCCCAAGTTCCTTATCATGTGGTTGTCTATATGGGCTCACCAGCCTATTAGGGATGTGTTGGTAACAACGGTTTTGTCTGGAGAAGAGGGGACAAAGGGGACTTCCACCAGAGAATCTGTCCACCATATGAGGAAAGCCAGTATTCTTGGTGAGAACTGCAAGCAAAAAGTTCATAGAATGACAGTCTGGTGAGCAAGCCAACTGTAGCCATGCTTGAAGACAACAAAGATGAAGCCGTGTGAAGTGCAGGAGGCCATGTGGCTGAGCAGGGACAGACATGTCTTGGTCATTACTTGAGAAGGATGATAGGAGCTATGATCAAGTTCACAGTCCAGAATTTGTCTGTGGAAGTACACCCTTGTGGTGATAGAATTCAAGGCTGCCCAGATGAAATCCAAAGACCGCGTGAGGGTGAGGATGGACTTTTTGATGTTTACACTGTGAGGAAAAGAGGCAGAGCATTACATAGGTCAGTGCAGAGGCCTCTTGGTGTGAACCTGGTGGTAAGGAGCCAGTCATCAAGGTACTGAAAAACAAGGAGGCCATAATGCATGACATGAACTGCCACCCCTGAAAATACCTTGTTAAAGACTCTGGGGGTGGTAGCTATCCCAAAAGATAATATTCTGTATTGGCAGTGGTCAGATTCCACTATAAATCTGAGACATCTGTGGGCGGATGAATATTGACATGAAAGTAAGAATCTTTCATATTGAGAGCCGTGAACCACATGCCTTTTTCTAACAGTGTTATTATTGCTGTCAATGTGACTGTGAGAATGAAGTGGTTGGGGTGATAGTGGTTGATGACTGGTCTCCACCCACCCTTTTTGTGTATTAGGATGTAGGTGAAGTAAAAAACTGTTCCCTGATATTGTGGAGGAATGCATTCTATTGCTTTTCGTTGAAGTAAGGAGCTCAAATCTTGGGCGAGGATATTATTGCTAGAGTGCTCCCTGAAGTGGGAGGTGGTTTTTTTGGAGGAGATAGCATCACAAATTCAATTGTATAGCATAGCAGATGACTTTCAGCACCTGCTTGTCCATTAGCATCGCACTCCGAGTACCAAAAAAAAGTGCTAGCTGACCCCTGAATGAAGTAGGGGTTGTGAGGTGCTTGGCTCAGTGGTTCGTAGCTGTTGGGCTCGTGTCAAAAATATCTTTTGGTGGGGGATTGGGATTGAGGTAGAGGCCGAGGAGGCACGAGGAAGTGGGACCTTTGAACCTTCTGCTTTTTGTGTGGTGGTTTTCAGGGTCTCTGACAGTATAAGTGTTGAGACCTATACAGCAGTATGGTTGACAGATGATGGAACTTCATCTTAGGTGCAAGTGTGTAGATGCTCCATAGTCGAAGGATAGGCCTGCCCTTCAGGGTGTGTAGTGATACATCCATCTTTTGTTTGAAGACGTTGAGATTCATCGAAGGGGAGGTCCTTAGTGTTCTGGACCTCCCTTAGTAACCCTAAGGCATAAAGCCAAGACAGGAACTTACATAACAATGGCCGTAGCCATCGCTCTAAAGGAAGTATAGGCCGGATTGACTGCAGATTGGAGGGCAGTTCTGGATATTAATTTGCCTTCCTTAAGGAGAGTTGGGAAATGTGTATGATTCTTTTGTGAGAGGTTGTTGGCGAATTTCTCGAATTTAGCATAGTTCAAGAAATCATAGTTAGCCAACAGCGATAATTGGCTATCTTCAGCTGTACCGCGGAGGACGAGAAATCTTCCTCTCCTGTATATCTAAGCATCCTTTGTTTATCTGCAGGTGTAGGTCTAGGATGTTGCTGCTGGAACCTTTCCAAAGCTGCTGGAACCATCACTGAGTTGGGAGCTGGCTGCAAGAATAAAATTTCTGATCCCTTAGCTGGCATATAATGGTGTCTCACCACCCCTTTAGGGGTGGGAGTAGAGATGTATGTGTGGAGGGGTGCCACCCTGTATTAGCTGGCTCCAGCAAGGCCTTGTTGAGAGGCAGGGCTATTCTTGCATACACCTGAGGTGTGGAGGACATCCAAGAGCTTGTGTTGCAAGTCCTGGATTTCCTCTAGGGGAATCTGAAGTTCCCTGGTGACTCTGCACAGAAGTTCTTGGCACTGCTTCAAATCATCCGAGGGGGGAAAGGAATTTCAAAGTCACTGCTGCGTCCTGCAATGAAGATGGCAGTATAGCTAGTTCTAGTGGAACTGCCGGAACTGGAGCATAGTACTCTGACATCGGATCCAGGGGGCAGATTCAATGGTTGCCTCAGATGGGAAAGCACGAGGTGAGCCAGGATGCAGGTATGGACCAACGACTTTAAAGTTCTCTAACTCCTGTGCATGTGGAATACAACTGGGACTATCACTTGAAGAATTAAATCTTTCATCCTCAGACTAATGGACCAATGAAGGAGGAAGATTCCAGAACTGCATCTTTAATGAAAACTCTATGCCAACACATCTTTCTTTTTGAACTAGGGGGCTATTACCTCACACATCTCTTCAGATCGCAACTGCAACACTAATACATGATGAAAGAGGCAGTCAAGTCAAGGCCCACATCATTTGGGGATGTATGGCTCTAAGCTAGCTCCTTAAACCCCACTTGGAAACAAATCAACAGCCCCTGCTCAGTACAGATCATCAGTGTAATGTGATCACCGGTGTCTCTGTGTGGAAAACACCTTTTAATAAGAGGGCGGACAAATTTTTCTGCACTAGGTTAAGTTCCTTGATGGGCTCACTGTGTAACCCCACGTACGGTCATTGCAGTAGTCTAACCTCAAGGTGATCAAGGCACAAATCCACACCAAAAGGGAAGATTTATCCAAGCACTCGAACATTACCTGGGCATTCCGGAACAACAAGGAATATAACACAACACCCAAATTGTGAACCTCCTTTACAAGTACTGGGCAAACTTCCTTAATCAAGGCTACTGACATTTCTTCTCCCAAATTTTCTGCCACCATTACAGTGTCTTGAATCTCAGACAACTAGTTCTGATTCAAACCCTAAGCTGAGCCAGTTACTCAATTGTCCTGGCAAGGTCAGAAAAGATGGAGACACAGCTGAGTGTCGCCACCACACATTCCTCCATACAAACCTTCCTGACAGCCTCGGGAAAGGAAGAACAACAGAGGTCTCAGGGTAGTCAAGCAATTGTCCAGTATTGTGCACTTCATCTTCATCCATCCTGTACTGAGAACCTGAGGCCTATACCACACTTGCCTCACCACAACCTCCCCAATTATCTTTTCTCACAAACAGCAGAAATGACATTGGTTGATGATTTCTGAACAGAGGCCTTATGAACGCTGCCTCACTGAGCCATACTAACCAACAATGAAGCACAGAAGCTTTATCATTGCTGTGGTGAGACTTTGTTCTGCAACTTTTGTAGTGGCAGACAATATTGTCTGGATCCAATCCATTTTATTTTATTTTTAATCGAAAACAGAAAAACCTACATGACATTGCTGAGTGGAGGGGCAAATGACACGCTTCTGTGTCATCAGGGGGTCGTGACCTCTCGGGCAGTCACAAGGTTATTATGTGAGGGGTCGTGAGCAGTCAGCTTTCATCCCCAAACCCCACTTCACCTCCAGCATTTATAATAGTGTTAAATATTTTTAAAGTGTTTTTAACTTATAAAAGGGGGGGTCCCATTCAGAGGTTTGCTGCGTGAAAGGAGTCACCACTGATCTAAAGGGAATTCAGACCGGAGAAAAAAAGTGAACATTTTTTTCTGTTTTAAGTAAGGAAGGGGCATTGCTACCCAAACAATAGGCTAATTATCCCGGAAAGGGATTTGTTTAAGGCATATTTTCAGGAAAAATCTTAGATGTCAGCTTGATGTTGATAGATGATTACTAAAGCAAATATACGTATCTTGGGCAATCTCTATATGCTATGGTACCATCAGTATATCTGAAACACTAAACAGATATGTAAATATACTGTGAGAAAACTGGCATCAGGATGTTAACTACATGAGTACAAATGCTGCATACATTATCCACAGAATAGTTTCAGTAGTACCAACATGATGGGGTGGTTTTTTTTGGTTTTGTTTCAGAACTTAATTCTTTGTGTTCAGCCCAGTTGCTGTCTCTGCTAGTTACCATTCATTTTCCATTTGCAAATGATAATTTTTGCTTTGAATGGCAGGCCTGGCTGCAGGGCAGAGTAAATCCAAACCTTTTCAAGTGTAGCCAAAAATTTGCCATGAATTAGAAGACTGCAATGTATTTACAATACAAAATAAAACATCTCCAGGAGTGCTTGACGGTGGTGATGATGGTATGAATAAATGCCGATTATTATTTTTTTTTTGACAGGATAATTTTCAAAGGAGCAATTTTGCAAAGACTCAGGAAGAAAACAATTTTGTTTCATTTCCATAACAGAATCCAGACCTCCAGATTCAACCTCACGAGCTATAATTATGCATAAGAACGATCAATGTGAGGTTTCAAACACTATGCCTTTTCTTTTCTCTTTTCTTCCAGATTATTTTCTGTATTGTCACTCCATGCAAAATCGTTATAGCTAAAATATTGTTTTGAAAGAACTCTAGGCTTTAGAGTTTCATCTCACTGTATCTATCTGTTCACATTACGGCAGCAGGAAAAAATCCCTTTATTAATATGCAGTTTTCACTGATGAAAACTGATGTTCTGCTGTTCATGATGGATGGAAATTTTAGTCACATCTTTCATAATTCAGACACAATTGTCCTAGACTCCATACTGAAGGATGCCAGATGTTGAAAACTACAATTCTCTTCTGTGGTGCAACTTGCAAGACATTTCACTTCAGAACAGTCACGTAGCCCAGAAACAAGTACAACAAACTACTGCTTATAGCAACATCCCAGATATTATTCTTCAACCACCATTGATTTAATAAAATATTTTCTATTTGTAGCACTATGTAGGCAGCTCTGAAGCACAAACAAGACACATGACGCCATCTACACAGTCTGAGTGACACAAAAAGTACATTTTTCTTTCTCTATATCTGCAACACATAGTTGATGGTTATTTTAAAATGTAGTAATCTATGACATTCAACTTCACTGCTCGGGAAATGAGGTTTCTTTGCTAAACAGCCAGAGACAAAGCATGCATAATAGATTTCAGTGCTCAAAATAGTTAAAACTCTCACACTGCTTTTGAAGCAACACGTGAAGCTGTCATTACAATCCCACACCCCAGAAGGCCCCTGTTTATGGATAACATCTGGAAGTAATTATCCGCTCAGGAGAAAACATTGCAACAATTTTTGTTACCATTGGGACTCAGAGAACAAACAGGGCATTATTTACTCATTCAAGAAAATACTTACTCCAACACCACCACAAGGGAGCCTGACAAACATGGATGTTATAGAACCTGTGGAAAAAATGAGATCAGTAAGTTATAAAAAAGGCAGAGTTCACAGGTTTGGTGGATGATTTTTATGGTGATGCTGAAATCTTTTCTAACACAGTAACATGCTGCAGTTTTATTACTCCCTGTTGAAAGGGACACGAACAAGATTTAGTATTTCAACACGTGCATATATAGAATATACAATTGCATAAACCTGTATGTACAGTTCCTAGATTTCAACCAAGCACAGTGAATATACATAATGAGCCTGCTGAAGTCTTATTCTTAGAAATAAAATTGACAGCAATAGTAGTGACTCCTGAACATGTCTGTGGAGACTAAAGCTGTAATGGGGTCCTACTGCTTTAAACTAAAAGGGGAAATTAAAAATGAAAAAACAAACTATTTGCTGACTGTGCTTGTTTATTCAGGACTCCATAATATGAAAATTAGTCAATATAGTACTAGAGATTTTTGGACTGTATCAGACACTTTCAGACAGTGCTATTAAAAGAGACAGATACCATAAAATAAAAAATTAGCCGTCAGAGAACGTGAGTTGCTTAAGATTGAAAGAAGGAAACCACTTTAAGAGGTTCCAGAAAAACAGACTATTATATATAGAGCGTGTATAATTTTATCTATATACACACATATGGCAGGAAGAAAACACGTATATCAACAGATACACGCACATGCATTAAAAGCCTTGGAGCACTTTGCCTGTTATTAGTTAGCTCTGACTACATTTAGGTACAACTCGGCCAACAGTGAAATAAGTTTGATGGAAATGTTTTCCCCAAATTGGGTTCTTGTTGTTCTAGCTGGTCTATACTGAAATAATAAAATGGAGGATGTGTCCTTAAAATGCAGACAAACTCCTTTGTAGATCATGAAATAATCGTGATGGAAAGCACACTTTAGGGACTGAGAACCATGCTGGAGTGAAATGTATCTCAGACACAGCTACAAAAGTTTTCCCCTTCAGCTGAAAGTGAGGTTAATACATCCACAAGATTCATTGTTTGAGGAGATGCATATGGAAGTACTCACACAGCCCTGCCTGAGACCTCTGGCCACATCTTCAGTTGGTAATCCACCTATTATTTAATATTAATCATTCTGACAACATTTTGTTTTCAGTGCATAGATTTAAAGTAGCCTTACTCACCTACATTTAAAAGCTGTTCTGCAGGTTCCACAGCATTAAACTATCAGATAACAGAGGTGCCTATATATTTCATCCAAAACTTTCAAGGGTGGCAGGAACACCTAAGCAAGTTCACATATCCTGCCAGGAAAGCCACCAACTTGTCACATCTAACCATAAACTTCAGACACCATCGGATAAATTGCATTTCTAACATAATAAAAATATTCACATTTTACTAGGGCAAATAATTCAAATGTCAGTGATGGATTTAAATAGGTGCACTTGGTTTTTTCCATGTTAACAGGGGATTGCAAAGTCTTAACATTTGTTTGAAAGATTCAAAGATGATACAAGTATAAAGCAGTTTAAAAATACAATTAATTAGTACTGGATTTCTACAGCATTTGAAAGAACCTGCTTATAATGCTGAGAAATGTGAGACGCAGACTTCCTGGTTTCTCTGAATAAATGCTGCTAGAATAAATGACATTGCAGCCATCAAGAACATAAATGAAAAGTCATTCCATGCAAAACGCTTGTTTTCCTTCTCTCAGCTTGCTAAATGGCTCCCTTTGGGCTGAAATTCCCAACTCTCAGACCTAGAGGAAAGTTCAAACAAAATCAACTGATCCATTTTAATGGCGCAAATGGTAGTATACACATCTCTATTAACAAAAGTTAAGATTCTCTGCATGCCAGTAATTCAAACACAGGTTTGCTTTTAAGCTTCAAACTTGCTATGGGTTTAGTCCTTTGACATATTTTAAAAAAACTTGGGTCATAAATTAAGAAAAGCACAATAAGCAGAAAAGGGCTTGCTTTCGGGAATATTCATCTGCTTAAAAATTCTCAAACTGCTCTTTTCAAACACATCAAAGACAGCTGTTCTCGTTGCGGACAAGATCCACCGCAAAAGTAAACTCTAAACCAATGCTGCGCTGTTAAAGACATTCTCATCCGCCCCATTCCTCCTCCCAAAATGTGGCTATCTACATGGGGCTTCTGCAAATGTCCCCATTCCCAAGTTATGTCCCAGTTAGGCTTATGAAACCTGCAGTTACTTCCCTGGCTGCCAGGTCCTCAATTTACTTTCTCTCTGCAGGACGACTGGCAGCCACATTGTGCTGTGATGATGTGCCCTTTCCTTTAGCTTTGTGGTTACTGCTACACAGAATAGTAAATTCTGGCAGCTACATGTGCGGTGCATGACAGAGCCACGACAACAGCAGGAGCTGCACACTAGGAGAGGCCAGCCAGGTAGTGTGGGCAGGTGGTGACAACATATGCAGTTAAGGTCAAGGACAGTCACCTGGCTTGGGAATGAGCCGCACCGCATAACTCCGGGCTAAGTGAGCAGGGAAAATAAGCTACCTGGCAAGGTGAGAATTCTCAGATAAGTCTCTAAACTACTGGTGAGCCCCTCCAAATGTAGGTCCCAGGGGCCCTCCCATGGGTGCTGCATGCTCCAGCAGGGCATTTAAAATGACTCCTTAGTGAGTGGTGGTACACAGCTGGGGTACACAGTGCTGCACCACACGGGCTCCAACACGTTATCCATGAATATTCTTCTTACCATCGATTCTCTCTCCATCAGAAACATTGCTTCCTATTAAGCTCTTCTCTCAATCACTCTTTCTCCATTTGCTCAACGGGGGAATTACTGATTTGCTTTAATGAAAGCTTTAAGGGTTGCATTTTTCTTGCTGTTAGCCAAGAGATGCCTAATGTCATGGGAGCCTAAGATGTTCCTATGGGTAGAAATCCCATGTCACTGCACTCTTTAGCTCGGGGTTCTTTGTTTTATGGGGGCTGGATTGTGTTAATATTAAATTTAAAAAATTTCTGTACCTCTGAACACAGTGATGAAAAAAGTGGTTACCTACCTTTCGTAACCGTTCTTGGAGATGTGTTGGTCATGTCCATTCCATTCTAGGTGAGTGCGCACCCACGTGTACAGTCAGAGACTTTTACCTTAGTGCTGTTTGTAGGGTCAGCTACGGCGTCCCCTTGAGTGCTGTGCTCATTTCGGTATATCAGGTACCACTGACCCTTTGCCCACTCAGATCTGTTTTGAGGCCCCTCCGACAGAGAGGCAGGAGTGTCGGTAATGGAATAGACATGAGCAACACATCTCTAAGAACAGTTACAAAACCGTTTTTTCTTCTTCAAGTTCTTGCTCGTGTCGTTTCAATTCTAAGTGACTCACAAGCAGTAACCTCTGAGGTGGGCTCAGAATTCATAGTCCAGCAGCTTGCAGTACTGCTCTGCTGAAGCCAGCATTGTCCCAGGCCTGCTGGGAAAGTGCATAATGGGATGTGAACGTATGGACAGACAACCAAGTTGCCACCCTACAGATGTCCTGGATAGGCACTTGGATTAGAAAACCTGCTCATGATGCTTGCGCCCTGATTGAGTGAGCGATAACAGTTGCCAGAGATGGCACCTTCACCTGGTCGGAGAAGTAGTGAATGCAGGCGGTGATCCAAGAAGAAGGTCTTTGAGCAGTCACCGGATGACCTTTCATTGTGTTGGCCATGAACACTTGTGTAGATCTGCAGAATGGCCTGGTCCATTCAACACAGAAGGCCAGGGACATATAGGGAATGCAGCTGACGCCGCTCCTACGACTTCTGTGGCTTTGGAAAAAAAGACGGGCAGATAAATGTCCTGGCCCATATGAAACTGGGAAACTACCTTGGGCAGGAATACCGGGTGTGGACTCAGTTGGACGTTGCCCTTCTAAAAGACCGCATATGTAAGTACCCAAATCTCAGAGACCCTGTGGGTCAAAGTGTGCAGGCCCAAGGACCGCAGGGTGGCACTTGAGTCTTTAAGTCCATGGAGCTGTGTATCAGTCAGCTCCGAGAAGAGCTCTGCTGCCTCGAATGGGAGAGTGTGGAGGTTAGTCTGCATCTCCTGGACCAGCCCGGAGGACTATAACCAGGAGCTATGCCTCATGACCACTGCAGAGCTGACCACTCGGGTCACCAAGTCTGTAGCATGCCAGGCCATCTGGAGGGCACCTCTCACCACCGCTTTACCCTAGTCCACCAAGATGGCAAATTCCTGGGCTTGGTTCTTTGCAAGGCCCTCCTTGAACTTGCTGATGGAGTTCCACAAGCTGAAGTTGGCCCTGCCTTGTAGGGTCTGATGGTGAGACACCCAAAATAGCAGGCTAGTGGTTGAATACATTTTTCTGCCAAATAAGTCCAGTCTCTCAATGTCTATTTTTGGGTGTGCCACTGGTCTATCCCTGCCTGTCCCTTGTGTTCATGGCAGACACTACCAGAGACTCTGATGGAGGGTGGGTGTACTGATAAGTCAAATCCCTTTGCCATAATATTTCTTTTCAGCTTTCTTGAAGACAGGCAGAATGGAAGAGTGGGTCTCCCACACAGACGTGGCACTTGTCAGGACCCCTGGCTGGACAGGCAACTTGATCTAGGCCAGAGTGGAGGCATGACACTGAAGAGGTCGTCAGATTCCTTGCTAGCTCCTCGACTTCCAAATTCAGGTTAGCAGCCACCTTTTTGAGCAGTGCCTGGTGCTTTATGAAGTCATGAGGGAGGACTGCTCGCTTGCGAGGGGCCCTCTACTGCCTTGTTGGGAGATGAAGACGATGACTGTACTGCGGGAGAGCGATGGTTTTCCCTTGCCTGTCTGGGGAATGGCTCCTTGGGTGTTGGGGCCCGCTGCGTTGTACCTGCATCGGACTCAGCACTGCGTTCCTATGCCGGAGCTGGCTGGGCTGGAGGTAGTTTGTCTGATGCAACCTGAGAGGAACAGTGGGAACACAGGACTGGTATGAGAGGTACACCCCATGGGCTTCAGTACCACCACGGGGCAGGCCATTGCCCCTGGTGCCACCACCACTGGGACCGTGTTAGTCTCGCAGGCCGTCGGTGATTTGCCTCTCCTAGGTGAAGGCTGAACTCTCCCTCCAAGAGTGCCCTTCTGGCAACCAGGGCGGAGCGCAGATGCCTGCGTCTGTCTGTTGACCTTTGTTGGCGACCAGTAAGGAAGGGGTGAGGAATAATGCCAGCCTGAAGAGTGATTCCAGGGAGTCAGAGACTGGTGCCGTGACCAGGAACGATCCCACACTGAGGAGGATTGATGCCGGGGGGACCGCCTCGGCAATGGGGATCTGCGCCGCGTTGATCTCAGATGGGAGGCCTGGCAGTACTGTGGGTACAGGGAATGGCATCGTGATTTGGGCAACCTGTGCCCTGGAGAAACCAAGGCTGCAGCACCAGGATCCAAGGCTGTGGTGAGGGGGATCGATGCCTGAACTCTGGGAACTCTCCATTGCTCTAGAGGCAGGCCCCATAACTGGCTTACTCTTAGAGATCTGGGCCTTAACTGGGTCCATTGCCTGGCTTGGCGTCTGTGATGCCGGCTGGCCTACTTGGTCCTTGGCTGCCAGGGCCACCTTGGGCACAGGTGGCCCTATGAAGGGCTGGGGTCCCACGCTGCTCCCAGGAGTCAGATCCCTGGCTGGGTACCTGCATGTAGCTCCAGGGCGGGCACGTGACCTAACACAGGTCCTTTGCTTGAAGCCCCCTTGTCCTGCGGTGCCGACGGGCCCTTGGACTTCAGCTGCTTCTCGGGCACTGGTGAGGGGGAACGGTGTCAGGTGGGTTCTGGTGCTGATGCCCACGTACTAGATGTGGAGTCCGACGGGAGGACTCCAAGGCAGGACGAAGTGCAGCCTCCACGAGGAGGGCCCTCATGCGGATATCCCACTCCTTTTGAGCTTGAGGACGAAAGTTTTTGCAGATCCTGCACTTGTCTTTTCTGTCCCCCCCTCCCCCCCCACCCACATACACTGCAAACCGCTATCGTGGGGGTCGCAAAATGGGCATCAGACAGATGAACAATGAACATAGCTTAAAGCTTGGGGAACGGGACATGCACTGCTCCGAAGTCCCAGCCGGGACTCTAATGACTTAAAACTATTATCTAACACTTAACGTAATGGTTAAACTAAGTGCCTGACAACTAACTACAAAGTAAGCAGAACAATGGGCTGAAAGAACCCCTAACGCTCTTGCAATGCAAGACAAGGTGCTCCTACTAACCGTCAAGGGTGGTAAGAAGGAACTGAGAGGGCGTAGAGTCGGCAGCGCCTCCTATACCGACTCATGAGCGTTGCACTCAAGGGGGCATCTCAGCTGACTCTACAGATACCACTAAGGCAGAAGTCTCCAATGACTGTGTGAGTAGGTGTGCAAAACTCTCCAATGACTGTGCGAGTGGGTGTGCACACACCTAGAATGGAATTACATGAGCAAGCACTCAAAGAAGAACTAGCTTTGTTAAATGAACACTATATCCTGCTAGAGTATATCTAAACGTCTTTTGGTTGGTTGGTTCGGACGATAAAACATACCACTTCCATAACATTGCTGAGGTTCACTATCAGAGGGGTAGCCGTGTTAGTCTGGATCTGCAGAAGTACTGACGAAGTTGGTATTCACCCACGAAAGCTTATGCTCTATACATCTGTTAGTCTATAAGGTGCCACATGACTCTGTCGATATTCCTGAGGGATAGTCTCTTCAGCCATTCTTTCTGTTATTCACTTTCTTTCACTCCATCTCCTCTCCTATTACTTCTTTTCACTCTAGCCTTCCTTTCCCTATCTCTTTTCTCTCTCTCCTACCTTACCTATGACCTTTTCCCTTCCTCTAATTTTCCTTATTTACTTATAAATATTCTCCATATTTTAATCCTATCTCTTCTATTTCTCTGCTTTTCCCTGTCTCCACCAGAGTCACTACTTTCTCATGGATGCCTTCCCCACCCCAATCACAACCTCCTCCCAAGCATGTATGTCTGTGAAATCTCTATTCTTTTCCAGCAGCTACTTATGTGTCTTTCCAGTTAAATGCTGTGAATATGACTGATCATATACTTCTAAACTGTGAACGTTGAAGAGGGATGTCTTTCATGGTTTACATTTAAAAACTGTCATTGTAAATGGTGGAAGCTAAGATCTCCTTGGTAGTTTTAAAATTTTAGTCAAGAAACATGTACAAGTTGACAAAATTGTCCAAATTGTCAGAGTAGGAGAGTCTCAGGCCAGAAGGGACCAACAGAACAGAATGGAAGTCAGGAATTGTCAAGCTATCCTCTAAACAGGGTACAATTTTAGAGATGTGACATGCTCTGTGTTTAGGATTATATGTTTCTGAACTGGAAAAACAAGAATTTTTTTGAAACCAAGTTTTTCCTTATTCTGATTAGTTTATACATGTGGCAAAGAAAGACTGTTTCAAAGTATTGTCTAATTTGTATCTGCTTTTAACTTATATTTGTTTGTTTATTTTTTTCTTTGCTTTATAATTACTCTGAAGTGTTTGGAAATTCTGATTTAGAAACTTTCTTCTGAATGTTAAGTAAAACACACAGTATTACATGTTTGGTTTTATAGGTCTAATTAGTTTTGTGGTATGATTGCAGGAGATATCACTAGCTTTGCCAAACCAGGGTCACTTTTTCCTCATTTTCATTATGTGGAAATCCTGTGGCCACAACCAGGATTTCCATATAAAGACAAAGAGTAGTATGTGTCCCTGTGTGAACTTCAGGTGTTAGGGTTTTCAGTAATAAGCAGTACTACTGCTGCAGGTCACTGTGGGGTGGTAGATTAGTCTCTCCTTGGTAATGTGGCAAAACAGAAAGGTCTAATATTCCTCACCACTATTTTTCTATGGATTGCAATTTTCTATGGATTGCAGCCGGCTGGAGTAGCTATAAACCTAAGTGCAGGTAAAGGGATATATGCAAGTATCAAATACACAAAGAATAGAAACGATAGTTTTCTGGAAGACAGCTCATGGGTTGTTGAATATTAATAAAACATTTATAGTGGCCTACTTTTGTGCCCTTCTAATATCAGTGTCAAAGATGATTGATTCAAGTCAAGCTATTTACATCATCAAATTTAACCAGTATTTAAAATCAGCAAGCATGAAACTCTGATTTAAATCATCAATTTTAATTCTTGATCTATATTTGTACTTTTTTAGTTACTTTCCTAAAGAAAGATAGATTCTCACTGGTTGGTATAATTTGCTAATCAGAAAAATAAAGTATATCTATACACATTTATTTAAGCAATTATGTAACTTAATATACATTTATTCAGGGTCTTTTTTATTTTTTTTTTACACTTTTTGTTAGAGAAAGGCGAATGACATTTCTTATTTACTAGATGATGATTATGTGGTTTAAATAAAAATTTAATGTTTTGATTTTTTTAAAAAAATGACTGATTTTTATGTATCTTGATTTGTACTGATAAAATACTTTATATCTGTCAGGAATCTTAAAATGGCATCATGTTTCTGATCAGTCAAAATGTGTAAGTGTGCCCACCATGAAAACAGACATCTAAGTAAAACAGTTAAAACGATTTCTTTTCACAACAACAACAAACGTAGAGAAAAAGCAAACAGTGTCCCCAGAGGGATTTTACACTGAGTGACTCACGGGACAAATTTCAAGCAGGGAAATGATAAAAGCAGGGACATGATAAAAATACAGAAAATGGTGAAAAGTAGATTGGGAGCTTTTGCTCTCCCTGGCTTGTACCAGAAGAACAAGAGGCTATTTAATGAAACCAAAGGTTGCCAAGTACAAAACTTGATCAAAGGAGATACTTTGTCAGATAGTACATAATTTCACCATGGAACTCATTGCTACAGGAGGTCATTGAGGCCAAGAATTTAGCAAGATTCAAAGAGGGAATTTTATAATATTTATAATAATAAACTGACAATGTCTAAATGTGATATTTTTAATATAATACCTAAACAGGATTTGGTAGTTATATACACAATATCCAGTTATAATAACTTATATGAAAAAAGTAGATTGGAAAGGATATTATACCTCATGCTTAAAGTTTAAGACAATCTCCAATTATTAGGGATTAGAATGAGACCCTTATGGGAGCAGATTAACCCACATCCACCTATGGTGCAGTTTTTTTCCCCATTTTCTTCTGAAGCCACCGGTACTGGTCACTGTCAGAGACAGGATACTGGATTAGGCGGACCACGATTCTGATCCCTTCTGGCAAATCTTATATTCCTGTGAATCATAAATGCTTGGATTGCATCACAGGGAACCCAGACCTCAAGGCATATGGGTGAGGCATAGGCAGCAGTCCTTAGCTTCTGTACTACTCCACCTATCAGATACATCTTTGGAATATCACTATTCCAGCTAATTAACACCACCCACAGCTGCACAGGATTTTGATGGCACACTCGGTTTCATTTAAAAATGTGGCACTCATGATCTGTTGGGGGAGAAGATATACATGTTGTTTATCTGGACTGGCAAATATTGTGTCTAACACAGAGCAAGAGTTTTATACGGTCAAAGACATGATGTTTGACTTTCTTTACAGAGTGCACGTCAGTGCTGATGCCACTCACACAGCCAGAAGAACCAGAAGTTTGCCGCTCAGAGGTCTCTGGATTTTGTAGAGGTGGTAACCGTCTCAAACTCAGGAATAACCACAGTGCTGATTAGATTTTTAAACACGTGCTGTGTAGTTCTCCTCTTTGAGGTTTTTACACATCTACTGAACTTGTAGCAAAGCCTTGCCAGCTCGCTTACTGTGAGCATTAGCTCCACTGAAGACCATCAGCTTAATCCCCTTTCCACACCACTGAAACTGAACTCAATCTGAGCTCCCGTTTCCTCAAACTGCACATTCCAGGAGCGTGTCTCTTACTCCTGACTCTCAGATGAGAGCTTCCAAAACTATTATTCAGACCTATCACCTGATGCTGGTAACAGGCCCTTGAAAACTACAGAAGAAGAGAAGGTGTATGCATGAGTATACTCAGGTAAGACATTCATTTAAATGTGATTGGGTGATACTGGTACAATCTTTTTCTGAAAAAAGAACAGGAGTACTTGTGGTATCTTAGAGACTAACATTTATTTCTGCATAAGCTTTTGCAGGCTATGGCCCACTTCATCAGATGCACAGAATGGAACAGACAGTAGGCAGGAACATATACACACATGAAAAGGTGGAAGTTACCATATCAGTTCTAAGAGGCTATTTAATGTAGATGACCTGTTACCAGCAGGAGGAAAAAACCTTTTGTAGTGATAATCAAGATGGCCTATTATGAAACAGTTTATCTCTATAAAGGTTTTCTCTCCTGCTGGTAATAGGTCATCTACATTCAACAGCCTCTTAGAATTGATATGGTAACTTCCACCTTTTCATGTGTGTATATGTTCCTGCCTATTGTCTGTTCCATTCTATGCATCCGATAAAGTGGGCTGTAGCCTATGAAAGCTTATGCTGAAATAAATTTGTTAGCCTCTAAGGTGCCACAAGTACTCCTGTTCTTTTTACGGATACAGGACTAACACGGCTGTACTCTGAAATCTTTTTCTGAGCAGCACTTCCTAGTTTGTACACTAGGAAAGTCCACAGTCCATGGCTAATAGATACTTCCCTACTCAGGAAGGCTCCAGTCTTCAAAGGGAAAAAATAACCTCAGAGGATCCACTATATAAATACAATGAATGCTTTGCCACTCAGCCGATAATACTTGGAAAACAGCCTAGCAACAAACAGCTACTCTGCAGATCTTCCTTTTCCCACCCAGCTCCCAGGAACTAGCTTGGTGAAATAAGCACTCTAACAGGGCTGTGTAATTTTAGTACGATAAATATCGCATATAACACACACAAAAGTCATCCACTTGACAACAACAAAGCATGGGACCATCAGAAAAAGATGAACATGGGACTGGATGGGTTAGGGGACTGGTAAGAGGATACAGAACCTCTCTCTTTAAGATCAGTGGTTCTCATCCGGGGGTATTTGTACCCCTGGGGGTACACAGAGGATACAGAACCTCTCTCTTTTAGGTCAGTGGTTCTCAAGCGGGGGTACTTGTACCCCTGGGGGTACAGAGAGGATACAGAACCTCTCTGTTTTAGATCAGTGGTTCTCAACCGGGGGTACTTGTACCCCTGGGGGAACGCAGAGGTCTTCTGGGGGTACATCAACTAATCTATGTATTTGCCTCGTTTTACAACAGGCTACAGAAAACGCACTAGTAAAGTCAGTACAAACTAAATTTTCATACAATGACTTGTTTATACTGCTCTATGCACTAGACACTGAAATGTAAGCACAGTATTTATATTCCAGTTGATTTATTTTATAATTATATGGTAAAAATGAAGAAGTAATTTTTCAATAATAGTGTGGCTGTGACACTTTTCCATTTTTATGTCCGATTTTGTAAGTGAGTCATTTCTAAGTGAGGTATAAGTTGGGGTCCGAAAGACAAATCAGACTCCTGAGAGGGGGACAGTCGTCTGGAACGGCTGAGAGCCACATTTCAAATCTGCCTGTAACGGCAGGCAGTGATCACCATCTGACAACTGTTTGATGGTGTGAATCTGGTTCTTAGGGGACAGAACCAGCATCACAAATCCTATACCCCATTTGGTATCCTGTGACAAGCACCGCAGCGAGTCCAAGGGTAAAATGGGTATGGAGACTGAACTACCTTCTCCTCGGTGGCAGTCCCTCTAGGTCTTTCGCACTTTAAACAGAGGAAATAAAGGTATTTCTACACGGCAAAAAAAAAACAAACAAACCAAGGCAGAGAGTCTCAGGAGCCTGTGTCAACCCGCTCAGGCTCACGCCACGGGGCTAAAAATAGCAGAGTAGACATCCCCACTGGAGTCTGGGCTCTGAAACTCAGTGTGAGAGAAGGGTCATAGGCTCCCACCCGAATAGGAACATCTACATTGCCACTTATAGCTCTGAAGCGCTGGCCGAAGTCAGCTGAGCAGGCTAAGACTCAGTGCCACAGTCTTTCCCCCAGTGTAAATTTACCCTGGAAGGAAAAGGAAACCAAATGTTCTATCACCTGTCCCATTGAAGTGCAGCAGAGATGTGTGACATTCAGAATAGCATACACTCAGTAACGACCAGGGTCAGTGTTGTGGCTAACTAAGTTTCTTTACGACTGTAGGACCCAAGAGGTAGAGAAGCATGACCCCCTGCTGTACCTAGAAGTTTCTTGCTGTCCAGTTTCTGTCTGTTCAAAGGGTTTGTGCCATACAGCAGGGTATGCGCCTCCGAGTGAACTGTCTGTAGCTCTTCTAGAGTTGCTTTTCTTCCACGAATACACTGAAGGGGGAAAAGAGAGAAGTGGTCACATTATATTTACTACAATTGCCTAGCTTGTCTTTTTATTTCCCTTTGGCAAAAAAAGGAAACATTGTTGGAAGTTCTATTTCACCAAGGGTTTGTTTTATTTAAATTACAGGTTAAAAACAATTTTCTGCTGACAAATATTTTTATAAAACTGTTATGCAAAAATTCTTATTTTGTTTACTCACTAAGATACATTTTTAGTCATGAGCCATTTTTAGTCCCATTAATCAACAGATTTTATACGTAAAATAACCTTTTAGATTTCTTAAAAAATACATGTACCAAAATCTTTGCACAGCAGCTATTCTCACATTGATGTGTCAGGATTTAGTAGTATAACTCGTTTCCATGAATATGAGTCAGCCACGCAAGTTGTTCACTGATGAAAGAACAGTGTTCCAAACCTGCACAAAGAAACCCCATCACAACTAATAATAGCTGAATGGCAAAGACTTTGGGAATTCTCTGCAGAGAAGCAACTAAGGGTTAATCAAAATCTTTCTGCTCTAAAAACTGGGCTGGAGATCATGCAAGGTCAGACTTGAGAGTCCAACCTGATTTAGGGTATGCCAGAAAAAAACAGAACCAGGTTTCTCCTCCGTGTGCTTATTTACAGCTGGAACCAGCAAATGTATATGAACACAGAGGATGAAATCCTCGCTTCAGTGTAATCAATGGCAAAATGGGGCCAGATTTCACCTAGGTTTTACAACTTATACCTTTTCCAAATTTCAGAAGAAGTTCACTGTGTTCCGGGCAAGGCTTAATGTTTAACTCATTTTCACTCCGGTCTAATTGCTATGACTGAAATTCACCTCTGTGCAGGGAGCCAGCAGAAAGCCTGTGCAACAATGAAGTGCTATTTTGAAGTGCTGAGTGGGACTTAAGCAGTGCACAGACTTTGGCCTGACCCCTGAAATAAGAGTGAACTTAACACAACATGAAAATGGCATTTGGATTCTCTCTCATGCTAGGGAAAAGGCAGTAACTTTCCGTCTTAAGGATGGGTTTGTAACCTTCTCTAAAATGTCACAAAGGAAATACACAGCATGGACAAGAAAGTATTACATTTGATGAAGTGGAAACGAGAATTTTTGGGGGCTAAGTGTGCTGCAACAGTTGTTTTGCTTATGAAACATATGAGTGTAAAAACATAGGGGTTTTAGGTGGTTCAGAATTTATCTTAATGTGCGTGGAGTATTTTTGGCCACTGTATCTCTAAAATTAGTTAATTTCTGTGTGTGGCTTTCCTTTAGAATAGAATGAACTTTAGCATTTCCCCTGACAGCATGATTTCCATTTTCAATACACTAATATGGGAATTCCTCTATCAGTGTGCTCTGTCTGCAGCATGTGGAGGTCCCAGGAGCATCAGAAACTACGGAAGACATTCACAAGGCCATTGTGCACACTTTACAAAGTGCACAGCAGATTACACACCTCTTGTGCAGACCCACTGCAACCCGGAACATGAAGGGTCAACTTACTAAAACTCCCATATTCCTGCCTTTTAGTAGTATGGTTATATGTCCAGAATGTACAATTTAAAAACTTCCGAAAACAGAAAGGCATAACTTCCGCTAAAGATAGGGCCAAACTGTTCCTAGTAGTCCTGAAGAGATGTACATGGGAGCACAAGACAAGGATTATCCCTATTTTTTTGAATGGACTGCCATGGAATATCTTTACTTTTACATGAGGGCAGTGCTCAGGACTACATAAACTGAAAGAATGTGGTTCACATCTCATTCAGAGCACAGCAATACTTCTGCGCTAGAACATGTGCTGAATTGTGGGAAGTCTCACCACTGGCTATGGGCTCAAAATCTTGGGCAACTATAATGTCTGATATTCCAGGGAGGAGTGCACTACATAGTGAGACACAATGACACCTGTTAAACTGTACACAGGCAGCATCTTCTTTCAGACAACATTGCAGGGCACAATGCTAGGTACACAAACCAAGCTAATCAGAGGGGATTTTGCCTCAAAATGTTGGTGCAAGCTGTATTCATGTGTTTAAAAATGTATTTGTATGGGAAGTAGTTTTATAAAGTACTTAACCCTTAAACCAAGAAAACAAAGCATGGCAGGAAGCTTTTCTCGCTCTTGTGATTTGGGTCACCTGTCCAGTTAAGTGCCTCTTTTGTTTGTATTTTCCTTAAACTCTACAGCTAAGATTTTCTGGGGTAAATGCTGATGCAAAATACACAGTCATGATACAGACAAAGTAGTACAAAAACACTAGCCCCAAAGAATTTGAAAATAACCTCAAGAAAAAATTATTTCCCCTTTTTTGTACCTTCCCTTCCCGCTCATAATAAATCTGTTTCAATTATTCCTTTATCCTTTCTCTCTTTTGTGTTTTCCCCCAGCCTAGATGCCATTCTTGTTCTCTAGATAGATGAACTGACTTATTCTCAATTGCTGCTTTTTTAAAGATTTTCTAGATTTTTTAGATTGTGTGTTATTTGGATTATCTGACTATGCACAAACAGAGGAGAATGGTAGCAGTTTTCCAAATCCTCATCTGGTAAACAGCTGCATCACTGCTGATTTCAAAGGAGAGCTACCATTAACACCAGTGGAGGATTTGACCCTGTAAGTGTAATACCAAGTAAAGTGAAGCTCTGAGGTGTGCTTGTCTCCCCAAAGTCTGTGTCCAGTGGGAGGCGAGAAACACCACTCTCTCTTCTAAATAATAGCCTAGTCTTTTTAGGTTCTGTAGATTTCATGTTGTTGAAACCTTTTTTCTGTATTTCTAGTAAAACATCTTTTATTCTTCTCCAGAAACACGTAGTTCTACATATACTCTGGGGAGATGAGCACACCTCAGAGCTTCGCTTTACAACCAAAGCATCCTTTTAATGTAGCGTTTTTGTATTTAATAAGTACATAATGTGGTTATGATGAGCTTTCTATTTCCAATGTCAGGGATGAAAATTTAAGCCAAATTCTAGGACACGCCTACCAATTCCTTCTAGACCATTCAAGTTCCTTAACGCAAGACATATAAGTGAAGCTTGATATCTGCAACAGTTTGCAGTGTACCCCAGCCTTGTGGTGAAAAGAAAAGGGTAATTTAGAGTCAGTGCAAACAGACAGGCAGACTCCATCGTGCCAGCACAAGTCACTCAAACCTGAAAATTCTTCCTCGGCAGTCACCTTTTATAGATACTTTGCATCCTGCATTCCGATATTGCCTAAATACAATACACAGTCTTAACTGCACACCAATGAATAATCCTTTAAAGAGCTAGAACCCACAGGAGAGTTTTAAGAAGAGATGAAGAGGGAGGCTGTGAATCAGGGGCTTGGAAGTTCCAGACAGATGACTCAGTGGGTCAGTACAAGCTAATAAGTGACCCCAATTAGAGTGGCTCAGAGGGGAGGAAAGGAGCAACTGCCAAGATTAGGAATGAAGTGAGTGGGTGGCAAGGAGGTAGATGAGTCAGGGGAGGCAAAAGGAGGAGTAGAACAGCAAGTCCAGGCACTCTTTTGAAGGAAGGGGCTCAGACACAGGTTTGGAGATAACGAGGAAAGCAATGCAGAAGGAGGAACAGGAAGACGATTAGAATCTGGAAGCCAGTGGAGCCACAGCATTCTGGCACCCTGAAGTTTACAGACTAGAGACTGAGGAAGAGCATAAGAAAGGACATTACAAAAGGAAAGACAGGATGTGATTAACACAAGGTTAAGGCTTACTGGAGAGCAGGGTCAAGATGAGGTTGAAGGCTACCAATGTTCAGAAGATAATTACAAACCAGGGAAATGCGGAAGGAAAAATGTTGAGTGTCAAACATAACTCCCATAGTTCCGCCCTTGGGAGCAATGTGAACGGCCAAGTTAATGTGGGTAACAGTTGTTTAAACTTTACAGATCAAAGCACTTTATTGCCACGTGGAGAATGTCTGCAATACAGAGGTAGGAGATGAGACAATTAATATTGCACGGTTTAAGCATTGCTTGTAAAAAACTGACCTAAATGACAATAGGTTGTTTGTCTCGTGTATATTTTTCAAAAGAGAGAGAGTGAGAGAATAATCCCAACATTCAATTTCAATTTGACTTTTCAGACACAAACCAGTCTCAACTCTTTCTTGTTCTCTATATAAAGATGCAAGCACTACAAGTTTAGCTAATGACAATGCTGCCCCCAAGCGGCTAACCTTCCTTACTGCTCAGAAATTATTTTTAACTAGACTAGCTTAATCAGAGGAAGCTGTGTAATATGCAGTTTCCTCAAGATAACGCAATATTATAGGAATTTAGTTACATCTGTGCGCCTTCGTTAGTCTCCTCCTGGTCTTCACAGCAAAGATGGGCAACTAAATTAATACAAACCATACTGATGTTCTGATCTGCAGGATCATAAATCTCATTAAAACCCCTTCTTCTTTTGCAGGACATCAATCTTAGCTAGACCATCAAGTTCACCACAATATTAAAGGGGAAAAATGCCACAAAAGCACTGGAAATAGCAAATTAAGGATAGAGTTTAACCAATAACTCTTGTTATTATGGCTTGGGGTTAAAATACAAAACTTAATTTACAACAGCAATGGATATTGAACTCCTGCAAGAATCAATGCTATATAGAGGTATTTCCTTTTAGTAAGAGTAATACCAGAAAATTACATGACTGACTCCTACTGCAAATATTGCAATAACTGTTGGCCAGACATACACTATGGAGTTCTATGAATTTTGTGACTGTAAAAGTCACAGTAATGCAATGAAATTGGACAACCAGTATTCATGGCAGATACAAACAGACAAATAGGAACAGTCATGTATGAATGGGTTAAACATAAGACACATTTGGCAGAGCCCAGCCCACAGTCAGATCCAAGAAAATCTAAGAACAGAATCTGGGACAAGTTTGAGTGCCCTGGTGGCAATCAGAGATCCAAGTTGCAAATTCAGTATGCTGGTCTTTAAAAGCAGAATGTTGGAGTCCCTTAAAATGCAGACGCATGAAAACCTGCAGCAGAATCAAAATGCCAAGCCTGTTTTCTCTCTCCCAAACACATGACTGAAACTACATGTCTGCCCGTTCCTGTGGCATTATTTCTTACCTCACACTTGCCACGGAGGCCTGTCTCTTGAAGCCGGGACCAGATGCTCTGGATTCTCCCAGCATGCTCTGGGTGGCTGTTTGTGTTTCCACAGGTACATTGGTGTTTCAGCATCAAGGTGTCATATACAAGGCCTGCAGCAGAAGTTACAAAAATTGCTTGTAATAAAGAAACTGTCTCATGGGATATGGAAAAAAATCCTCTGCTGTGGACTGTATTGAACTGAAATCCTATATACAATGGAAATATCCATTCCACAAGTAGACGAAGAGCATTAGGAAAACAAAACTGTAGTAAAATTTACTATAGTAAAAGAGATTGACATGACTGGGTTGTGTGCAGTCGTGGGGACTGGAGTCGGTGATCCAGGATTTCTTCATCCTGTGTTCTTAACTTCAAAGGTGGCATCGTATTATCAATCATGCAATGACTTTTCCCTCCTGGAAATTCTCAGTGTATTTGGAAAAGAAACGAATCATTAATACTACCAGAGGACGAATCAGTACAGTTTATAAAAGCAGATGTACAAATGAAAGCAGGTAAAAGCACAGATTTAGGAAGACGTGAGTACAAGTATTATAAAAGGACACTACATTTCTATGACTCTCACATTAAGTACTATTACAACTGCTGATAAAATGCTTCCAGGTTTTTGGATTAAAGAACAAGCGGATACGTCCCTGGAAGGGTCTTGGTTCCATAAAATAGTTTGCTTTAAAGTCTTCACATCAAGGTTACTTCATGACACAAGACTCGAGGTACATGGAAAGAAGTTTATTAGCACACACTTAGGGATAACTATTCAATCTGTTACATGGGAATTTAGCAGTGTTATTTCCTTTAAACATGGGAGTCAAGAGGCTGAATCCCTGTGCAACAATATTTATCCAATCTTAACAATGTAGGTGACTGATGCATGTTACATTTCCACCCAGTTACACTTCTGGACCAGGATTTATTAATTCAGGTTAAACACACCACTGAACAAAACTACCAGTTTTTTCACAATTGTGTATTCTGGGGAATAAAGAATGACATTTTTTGTTTAAGCAAAACAGACATAATGAAAAGTTTAGTTCTAGCCTTCCCATGAGTCAGAGATACGTTTGTGTTGGGGAGCACCCAAAAATCTTTGAAATATCAGGGGTCCAGAGGATGCAGGATAGAGTTGCAATTAGTGTTGCTCCTTTGAAAGCCAACCAGTTTGCCAAAGCTGTCTTTCCACAGTGCACTGGGACTGGTGCTGACCCTTTCAGCCATTAGGGCAAGTTGTCTGGTGATTTCTCACTCTGCTCCAGGTTTTGGGACCTCTGAGTGCAGGAAAGCACATACTCTAGCTCTGGAGAACAGAATGGAGCTCTCGTTAACTAAATGATTAAGTTAATAAAAATTCAATGAATCGGGGCTTTACAATAAATACTTATAAAAGTGTCCACCTGTCGACTTCTTTTTGACATTATTCAGCTCCATTAGGAGCTGTTTGAGCAATACCAAGCAACACAAATTGAAGTTGGAGAGGATAAGGACTAGTAGAATGGTTAGCTATTGTTTCTGACCTCGGCACTGGGAAAGAACACTCTCTCTATCTCAAATATCTACCTATTATTTATAGGTGTCATGCATGTACATATCACAGGGACGTGTGCATGTAGTTAAAAACACAAGAAATAGTATTTGATATAGATAAATTCGTACATTTACAGAAGAGGTGATGGTGGGCTACATATTCTCCTTTGGTAAGTTCTGAGAGGAATCATGACTCAGAGAAAGTCCAATCTAATTAAATTCTAAAACTCTTCCCATCCTTAGTTAAACAGTGAAAACAGCAGTATTTCACTGAAGTTTATCTTGTATAATATTTATGCATTATTCCCCGTTTTTAACATCTATAGGTACTAGAAAGAGTAGGACTACACTTCCTCTAATCAAGGACATTGTGTTGCACAGAGAAAAAGCAAATGCTTGACCATTTAAATATAAAATTCAAAACTACTTTGGCCATTACAGGTTCATTGCTGGAACAATCATTTTTTAAGGTCAGTGCTAAAGCCAACTGGCTTTTCTTGTCAGGATAAACATATGATTTGAGGTTCAGATAATTAAATTGCTTCTGCAGAGAAGGAGAGAATAAATGTCCTTCATCAGAAATAAAAAAATGCTTTAACACAGAATATTACAATTTATGGAATTCATTTTCACAGGCGATCAGAAACTGGATAACTGCAAACCAATGGCATAACATGGGAATCCTTATTCAAGGGAGTAAAATTGTACATGCACCAGTATTCCAATTAATGTCAATGGATCTACTCGTGTTAGCAAAAACAAAGGGTCAGATCCTTAATATAACCAACCTTATGATGGTTGTCATCTATCCTTGCACTAGTGCAAAATGCCACCATTCCGAGTTTGCAGGGTTTACATCTACTTACCTCTCACATAGCACAAGTACAATGTCATGCTGCAGGACATAAAACTGATTGCCTGCAACAAGCAGAAGAGTTTTTTCCAATTTCATATGTACTAATACAATGCCCTCCTCAAATATACAGTATGCCCCCCCCCCGCTCATATCTCCCCTACAATATACCCTTTAAGCATTAGATTTAGTTGGGGTTTGGGCCTGCTTTGAGCAGGGGATTGGATTAAGTGACCTCCTGAGACCCTTCCAACCCTGATATTCTATGATTAGGAACTGGTTTACTGCTAGAAACAGGGTAATGAAATCGAAAGACTCAGTGGTTTGATTCTGTATGGCATATCAATGTTTCTAACTTTCCCAAGAAAATGCATTAGAAGGATTTACTATACGCTTTAGAAATAAAAGTAATAAAAAATTAGAGGCAATTTTTAATTGAGTTTCTATTTTACACTAGGCTGATCTTTTAAAGATGCACTATTGGAGTCTGTTGACCTCTGGTCAGTTTGGTTAGGAACTCAAACCAAGATTCTCTTTTCAAGCCACCACTTAAAAAGTAGATTATTTAAAAATTCATTTAAATTCTAATTTATTGTAAAATTCAAGGCACTTAATTATAATATTAAACTTCAAAAATAGTCACCATTACAACTGAATCTTTTCCAGTATAACTATGGCTGTGTGTGTGACCGCGTTATAACAGAATGCCCTAGAGTAGCGCTCTTCAAGCTTCTGGCGCCTTGGCTCCCTTTTGCGCTCCCCCCTCCACTTGCGGCCCCCTGCTTTCTTTCGGCGGGCCAAAAATAGACCGCGACTTCGGCAGTCTCCTGGGAAGGATCGGTGGTGGCGCTGGGGTCTCGCGCACCCCCGGTGGTGGTCTCGCGCACCCCCAGGGGTGCGCGCATCCCAGTTTGAAGACCACTGCCCTAGAGCACTTCTCTGTTTGTCTTTACAAATGTCTTAAAAAAATTTAACTCCCCACCCACCAAATCAGTATTTTCTGTGTCAAATGGGCAGAACTTCAATTCAAGAAAGTAACTCTCTGTACCAAATTTAATTGGGTAAGTCTCTTCTAAACGTGAATGGAGTATGACTGAAACATTTGCTTTTCCATTCTGTGCCTAGCTCACCGAAATATTAACATTTTAAATCTGAAAGCTCTGTTACTCTGAGCTGCACTGATAAAATGGAACATTCTTTTCCTACCTAGGTAATAAGATATGTACCAAAAACACTTGTCTAAAAGGTTCTCCCTCCCACCCCACAAGAAAGAAGAGTCACGATTCACATAAGGGCAGAGGAGGATTTAAATGCACCGTTTATAATGGTATAAGGAAAGAACATAAAAATATTCCTTTTCCTGAACATTTTCTATTACCTAATTTCAATGATACAGACAACTTGGTTGTGACTCTCCAAGGCCTTGCACCTTATGTTGGTTGTCGTCTGCACTTGTGCAAGGGTAAAATGCTGCCATTCCAATTTTAAAGGGTTTTACACCCCACTTCCCAGTCATTGCATGAGTATAAATGATTGCACAATGTTCGAGGCAGTGGAGAATCGGGCCTTTGGAGTTGAAAACATTTCATAAATTAAATGTTGTGAAAAGGATATTAACCAGATAAAATACACTAAGTACTCTGCACATTATTGTCTTGTCACCATATTGCGTGTCTCATACAATGCAAAGGTAATGTGGGCTTCTTCTCGTTTCAAGCAATTTTTTAATCCTACATGAACACTTATTTTCTGTAATTTGACGTCTGCAATTGTAGAACTTTCAGCAGATTTATTTACAGTTTTCAAAACCACCACTCTTATTGTTCCACTCTAATACATAATTATAACTGAGATTACAAGGCTCATATTTACGTAAAATGTAAATCCCATGATAGTAAATGTCACTGTACAGTCAAATTTTGTAAAGATTCATACGACTGATACTACAACTTAAATGGTGAAGCTGGAAATAGACAAGGGCAAGTCATCACTCAACTTCTAAAATGTATATAGGATCTGTAATCTTGAAGACTGGGATTTTCAAAGTGGCCTAAGAGAACTAGGTGCTCACTGTCCACTGACCTTCAATGGGGTTTGGGTGCCTAATTCCCTTAGAATCCTTTGAAAATGCCAGCACACAGTATTGTATCCTTGCCCCTTCTGGTGACACACTGACTGCTTATTGCTTTTTCCATTAGAAGTCAAGGTATAAAAACTTGACATTACAAGGCTTGATTTTCAATAAGCAGGCAACTGCTTGGGCATGTAAACATCGATGCCCAAATTCCCAGCTGGTATGCACAGGCACCAAAGGCTTGTACTTTACATGTAACTGCTGTTATTAATGTAGGCCACCAAACTTACAGACCAAGCCGATTATCTTTCACAGTACGGAAAAATATTGGTTTATCCACTTAAAGTTATTTAGCGCAAAGAAAATAAAACCAGGAATTGTGATTTGGCCCTAAGACTTTTTCGCACACAGTCACGTTCATTGTTTGGTAAGACATTCATTCACAAAACGGCCTTTGGTATGTTGGGAAGAAATCAGTGCACATTGCAAAACTCTTCTTAACTACCTAATACAGGAACAGAAAAACTCCATATAATGAGTGATTATCCAAAGAAAACAGAACGCATTTGAAAGTTTGATCCTTAATGGCCTAGGAAGGAGCAAACTTTTCTTTCTCTTGGTCTCAGGGGAAGAATAGCATCCTACACCCATTTACACACTTTGGTAGATGATCCAAGAATGAGGAATTGTGCCTACCTACCTTCCAGGATGGGGCTATTATGGACTAAAACAAGAAAACAATATCCATGTCATAAAAAAGCCCATTATTGCATACTTACAATTTAAGCTCAGCTGCCAGACCACTTACAGTATGGACTGAATATTTTCCTTCTCTCTCTCTCTCTCTCTCTCAATGCAACAGTGAAATCAAATTGTAAAAAATAAAAAAATAAATAAAAAACCTATTTAAAACTAATGAGTCTCCCCTACACAAAAATCTTTCAGTACAGGAGGGTTAGGCCATCAGGTAACGTGACGGTTACTCTACCTTAAGACAACTGGCTACCATATGTCATTTGTGAAGTGATCTGCCTCTGACATACCCCCTTCCTGCTCCTTACACCAGGGAGGAGCAGAAGCTGATTGGCAAAGGACCCAGCTCTGCCAATGATACAATAGCTGAGTGTTTCCCCCGTCTGTGGGAGGAATTCACAACTAGGTTGCTGCAGCCGGACCACAGCCTCTTTGTGACATTCGGGCAGTACAGAAAGAGTTGAACTGGAGCAAAGAACATGGTCCTAAATCTGCTTGGAAGTAAATTCAGAGTTCAGGCTAGAAGCGTTGCTTGGTATATTGTCATTTATCAATCACGCAATGCTTCTTCCATCCTCATGTTTACCTAAACTGCATGGTTTAGTCTGAATTGGCCTTGTTTGTGGGAGTGTACAGTCTTAACACGGCAACACTTTCATTTCCAGCTTATTTAAAATACATATATTGTATTCTCCCTCTATAGGATCTCTCTCTTTGGTGATGGAGGCTGTGTGTGCATGGAGGGGGGAAGGAATATGGTATATAATGACTGACTCAGATTGTTCCACCCCCCACTTAGCCACAGAGCCTAGGGTTAGCCACGGCCAGAATAATGTCCAGGCCTCCAAACGATAGTTGGGAATACACCAGGTCTGGGGGCGGCTTTTTCACAGGAGGGCAATCTTTGCCTCCTCCAACAATGCATTAGCGTCACCCATTCCACTTCTACACAGTCAAATGCTTTTTAAGGAATAAATGATCATTTACCCAAACAGAACTCTCAGCCACAACCGATCACTCTCCCATGCCCTGAAATATTACCTGTTGTGAACCTTGGCTTAGTGGGTGGCTCCTGTACGGACATGGGGAAGGTGGCAGATGCAGGTGAGGACTGTGCACGAGACAAAGGCCGATGTCCTCCAAAAGACACAGGGATGCCAGCTGCCTCCATTGATGCTTGGTAGTTTCTCAGCTGGTGAATGCGTTGCTGCTCCAGTAGAAGGGCTTGCTGTTGGGGAGGATGGAAAGGAATATAAGGAATATAGTTCAAGCAAATACCACTATAAAAAAATGTTGGCATGGAATTTTAAGAACAATTTTGTTTGGCATTTCGGTTTGTTTCCCAGATACAGTGAACACACACGTACATTAAACATATCTATGGAGGTGTACAAAAATAAAGGCCTGATCCAAAGCCCAAAGAAACAGTGGAAAAGGTCCCATTAAATTCCATAAGCTCTGAATCAGGGACTTAGTACACACTCCCTCACACTACAGAGCCTTACACCGCTATTCAAGTGCAGCTTTTAAAAAGTTCGAATTTGCTTTTGGATACCAACCCACATGCCAATTTTGCAGCCTTGCATGATTTAGATTTTTGCTCCCCAAGACCACCACTTTCCTTCTGAATGCGCGCAATAGTTGAGATCTGCACATGAGGAATCACCCAGAGCCCTACATGTGAATGGATCAGGAAGAATGTTCCCAATGGAGAACCCTTCACTAAATGGCTTTCCCATATTGATCCATCAGACATGGGTCAGAACCAAGACAGTGCCAAGCTCATATACTCACACAGACACCCAGAAACAATTAAGACAAATTAACTGAAGGTGCTAAGTTAAATCACATTAAATCCCTGCATAGACTGTCTACTTTAGAAACAGAAATTTAAGATGAGTCTGACCTTCCTTATATCACAGCACCAGGACCACCTTGTACCCACATGCTAAACCACAATAACTCAAATTAAACCTAAGTATTACAGACAGCAGGAGACTAAACTATGATGTGTCACACGTGAAGAATAGTGGGTACAAAGGTGTACCAGTGCCTGAGGCCCTGGCAATAGCAGGCAATTACACAAGATACACCTAGATGATCCCAGCAAGAAACCTGCAGAGGAAGGCAAAATTTACCCCTGGTCCCCTGTCAAGCTGACCAAGGGAAAAAAAATCCTTCCCTACCACACAAGGCATTGGGACAACCTTTTCAGTGCTGTGGGCTGGATGTCAGATGTCGGACACCTCTGCAGTCCACATACAGAAACACATGGTGTCAAACATGGTGTCCTCCATGCAGCATAATTCACATACAGCATGTGAGATTATGCTGCATGGAGGATGCCATTTTGCAGAGCAGGTGTGTTGGGGTGTGGGACGTGGGGTGTGTGTGGACACTTTTGAGGGCCATATGGAACTGTACTGCAGGCCAGGTCTGGCCCACTGGCTACCAATTAGACCACTGTTAGACCGACCCTGTGCATGTGAGCAAGAACCAGCCAGCAAGCGCCTGAGGAGAGAATGCTCGGTGCAACCTCAGAGCACTGGCCTTAGTTCCCAAAGGAGATTAAATTAAAGTGAACTAAGAACTTTACTTGAGAGTGTCCACATGGGAGATTAATAAGCTTTAAACTAACACATTTTAACTTCATATCTTTAATTAATTCCACTTAGCTTTTCAGAGTGTTCCCATATAGAAAAACACTCAGCCTTCTGTCTGAACTGTGAAGGACGTTTTCTTTTTAGGTAAGAAAACGTCCTCAGGTAATGGTCTGAGATTAATACCTGAAGTCTATATTTTTATTATGGCAGGGGGAAGCTGTACGTTTGGGAAGGATTCTTGTTGCAGCCAGGTAGCAGCATGATGTTAAACACCGTTTAAGTGCATTTTATTAATGTAAATGTGCCCAAATTCTCAGGTAATAGGCTCATGTTTGTGTAAATCAAATAAATACAGGAACTCCTCACTTAACGCTGTAGTTATGTTCCTGAAAAATGTGACTTTAAGCAAAATGATGTTAAGCAAATCCAATTTCCCCATAAGAATTAATGTAAATGAGGGGGTTAGGTTCCAGGGAAATTTTTTTCACCAGACAAAAGACTATATTACACACACACACACACACACACACAGTATAAGCTTTAAACAATTTAATATTGAGACACAGTGATGATGATTGTGAAGCTTGGTTGAGGTGGAGGAGTCAGGGGGTGGGATATTTCTCAGGGAATGCCTTACTGCTAAATGAACTAGCAATTGACTGAGCTCTCAAGGGTTAACTCTCAGTCTACAAGGAACAAGAAAAGAGGGATGGCAGACAGAGACTCGCATTTCCCGTTGAAGTACACTGCCTTGTTAATTAAATCGGCAAGCGGAGCCACAGCTCCTGCCAGTTCTATGGAGCAGCCTGCTCTATGGAAGATGGGGTAAGCAGGGTGCAGGAGCAGGGGGGAGGAGGACATTAGACCCCCTTTTCCTCCCCTCACCCCCCACACAGTAAGCAGGAGTCTTGGAGAGCAGCTCCAAGGCAGAGGGCCGGGGCAGCACATAGCAGTGGAGGGAGGGACAGCTGAACTGCCGGCAATTGAGAGCCTGCTGGGCAGCTGCTGCACAGGGAACTTAGGGGAGTGGGGAGATGATAGAGGGCTGCCAGTTCGCCCTGGTTCCAACCACCCACCAGCTAGCTGCAAGGGGCTGCTCTTCCTGCAAGCAGTGGACAAAGCAGGCAGCTGCCAAACATTAGAAGGGAGCATTGCGCAACTTTAAACGAGCATGTTCCCTAACTGATTAGCACCGTAACAACGAAACATCATCAACCGGGACGACTTTAAGTGAGGAGTTCCTGTAATGGGCAACAGAAGCATGGCTGCAAGCTGAAATCTAGAATGTAAAGAAAGAACCGCCCCCACAAAAAACCAGAGCAATCTTAGGCTGGTCTGTGCAGCTCATCAAACCTAGTTACTAGCAGACTGCCAAGGGGAAAAAGTTCAAAAGCACAGAGCCCTCATTTGGAGGGCAGACAGCAAGAACTTCTCTGTCAATATGAACTGCTGTGATGGGATAAACTGAGAGGGAATCTTCCAAGTAGGCAGGTACCAGCACACACACACTAAAGACTCACAAACATCTCACACTTGCAAATTAAGAGGAAACCAGTGCAGAGCTTTGAGTGCAAGTGCTACGTACTCGATGTGGCTCTGGAAATGCTTGGGCAGACACGGTCTGGACCTCTGAGTCAGGAATGTCCAATCTGTGGCCGTCAGGGCTCTAGACTGTGAGGGTTTGAGAAGGTACCATGGATGGGATGGTAAATTGGAAGTATGCTCCCTGATTTTTATGCGCAAGTGTCTGAATCAAGCCCAGCACACCCGGGAGAAATCAGGGGGCAGCTGTACTCAAGCGGTTGCATGGAGCAACTGATTTGCAGGACGTAGACGAACATGGGCTAGGTAGGCTCTGGAAACATTAGGTTGCTTGGGATTTAAATGCTGAAAAGGAAGTGGGGCCAGTGACACAACCTGGGTCAGCTGACACCTTTCTCCTTTTTACTGCTGCCAGGATATGACGCCTTTGGGAGATATTTGAAGGTGACGATGTTGCAGCGACTTCATCCTCATTCGGCTCCCTGCTATTCGTAAGGCCCGTCTCGCAGCATTTCCACAAGGTCAAACTTCTGCTGCACTAGTCTTACAGAGGAGGCTGGTTCCAGGGCCGAGGGCTCCGTGCCAAAAATACCCTGCCCTTTCTCCCTTCCATCTGGGACTGACAGCTCAACGTAAACAAAATCCTCAGCCTGCCAATATCTACTAATCAAAGATGTATTTGTTTATTTTAAGAGACTCCCTTTTTCCCTTATATAGGAGGAACAAAAGAGGCCCACAATTACAAATATGTGCACTATATTTTGAATAGCTAATACAGATTCAAAACCAAGGTGAGGTGAACCTTAACACACTTTCAACTGAGCTTTCACAGCATTTAGCACTAAGTGGCTGCTTCCCCAGACCACACCTACTGTTAGTGGGTATTCTACTACTGGATGCTTTTAGAACCATAGAACCTACTTTAAACAACATCCACCATACTTAAACAGCAATGCAGGTCAGGAGGACCATCCCGCATGCCCCTTGCACAAAGGTTCCACTCCTAGCCACTTTATGCAAGTATGGTGATACACTGAGATGTCACTGCTACTTTTACAAATCATGGCTTTTTCTGTGCGCTGGACCATAAAAGAGACAGATTTCTGGAGTTCGGAGGCAAAAGAGCATATATTTTATCTTGAAAAACTAAACTAGAACTATACAATGCCAGAAAAACACACACAGCCTCCTGATCAAAATCAGTGATTTACAACATGTTACCATACTGCAGCAGAAACCAGACAGGACCGCAGCCTCAGCTGGTGTAAAGCGGCCCAGAATCCCTGACTTCAATGGAGCTACACCCATTCTCACCAACTGAGAATTTGGCCAGGTATATTAACAAAGGGCACAGAGAAGTAGAATTATGGCACAAATGTCCATGTCTCGAGGATGGGTTTATGTAACAGCTACTCTGTTTACGTTCAAGGCCTAACATGATACCAAACAAGTAAACGAACGCAGTTTAACAATCACCTTTGGAATTCTAGGTATTCTGTGCAGAAGTCACATTCATTTGCCTGTATTATTCACAGTTTACAAGGCTAATCTATTTAATGAAGGCAGCTCAGGTTTTTTTGTAACAATATTAAGTATTTTTCTGTTTTCTTGACTTTCTAGGTACAATCAGGCACTTGTTTCCTTCATCTTTAATCCACAGATCTGGCCTACAGGATATACAGATCCCAGTTCAAAATACTCTGTGTTAATTTAAGTATCCTAATTCTATTGCATGCAATGAGCATCCTGTGGCCTGAAGGCTGCTCTCAACACTCAGGGCTGCTCTTGTAGCTGGGATCAGTTAACCAAGGAATACATCTGTGATGCCGCCTGTGCTGGCTGCATGGAGGGGAGGTAGCATAGGAGCAGTTTAAGCACAAATATCACCTGAAGATTCCTTCAATTAGGAGGAATCCTTGAACAGCCAGATGGCTTAGCTTTAAGATTGTTTTGTGCTGTCAGAGTGGCGCAAACCAGTCAAGTACACTGGAGACTCAAGATGCAAGTATCCACTGGTGATAAGGCAAGAATCCCACTTTATTTCTAAATAAATGACATTTGTTTCCTAGGATTGGCACACTGTTCTTCAGTGGACAAGTCATGTGTTGATGGTACAGCGGAGCTGGAGAAGGCTTCCCTACAAAGGCAAAAGCAGGGGCATGGATATTAGTAATAATCACTGTTCTCTTTCTGCCTAAATGGAGGTCCAATCTGCACACTTACGACCAAGCTAATAAACCTGGAACGATGTGTAGTGTCCCTGTAAAGAAGTCATTACAAGAAATATACAGTTTTGCCCTGATGCTTTGTTTCCCCCATCAATCCAGCCACAGTTCCTGTATGCAACGTCTGCAGGTGACTTGGTAAGCTGGCCAACAAACATTTTTTGGTGAAGAATGCTGTGTTCCAGCTGAATCCCAAAGGACATGGAAATGTTTCCAAAGGTTGCATCACGCTGCAATTACAGTGAACATTATTTTCCACAGGCAATGGGGATTCACCAGTTTGTAACATACCTCTCAATTGCTTTAGGTAAAGCCAACGGAAATCAATGAAAAAACTCTGATTGACTTAAATGGACTTTGAATCAGGTCCTAATTGCATTGTCTTGTCTTGCGGCAGTACTTCCCCTCAACCCCCACTTGTGCCAAAGAACTTAATACTATATTCATAAAATTCAAAGGGTCTCATCTCTGTGGACCATATACTGGTGCGCTGCTGTCCTTATTCCTCTTCTAATTGGGTTCAATATACAGCTGTGTAATGATACCCGTAGCCTTCTATCTTCTAACCATATTTAGAGATGGCAATATGATGCTTATTGATGTGTTATTTAATTTCTATAATTCTAAGGACAAATACTTCATTATTCTTTGCTTATTAAACTTATTAGATGTTTGAGTTAATTTTAAAAGTGTTTTCATAGAATCATAGAAGATTAGAGTTGGAAGGGACCTCAGGAGGTATCTAGTCCAACCTCCTTCTCAAAACAGAACCAACCCCAACTAATTCATGCCAGCCAGGACTGTGTCAAGCTGAGACTTAAAAAACACTAAGGATGGAGATTCCACCACTGCCCTAGGCAATCCATTCCAGTTCTTCACCACCCTCCTATTGAAACTGTTTTTCCTAATATCCAACCTAGGCCTCCCACACTGCAATTTGAGACCATTGCTCCTTGTTCTGTCATCCTCCACCGCTGAGAACAGCTGAACTGTGTCTTCATTAGAACCCTCATTCAGGTAGTTGAAGGCTGTTATCAAGTCCCCCCTCACTCTTCTCTACTGCAGACAAAACAAGCCAAGTTCCCTCAGCCTCTCCTTGTAAATCATGTGCCCCGGGCCCCTGGTCATTTTTGTTGCCCTCCTCTGGAGTCTTTCCAATTTGTTCACATCCTTTCTGTAGTGGGGGGGCCCCAAAACTGCACGCAGTACTCCAGATGTAGCCTCACCAGTGCTGAATAGAGGGGAAAAAAACACTTCCCTCAGTCTGCTGGCAATGCTCCTACTAATACAGCCTTATATGCTGTTAGCCGTCTTGGTAACAAGGGCACACCGCTGACCCATATCCAGCTTCTCATCCACCGTAATTCCCAGGTCCTTTTCTGCAGAACTGCTGCTTAGCCAGTCGGCTAAGTTAATGTAGTTCATGTAGTTAATTGACCTCTTTGTCAAATGTATACTAATTATAAATACTCTATGCTTCACACATATTTGTCTCTTTAAAATCAATAATAAGTGTACAATAAAAGCTTTGCTATCCAGCATGTTGGGAAAGTGAGGGTGCCAGTCGGTCAAAAATTCCAGTTATGCTTACCAATGGAATAAATTTTCAAAGAATTAGAATGCAATAAAATGAATAAAGTTTAAAATAGCATAGTAATAGTACTGCATTGCAGAGTGGTTGGTTTCCTGAAGCACTTAGGTGTAGACAGGTAAAGTTTTCTATATAGGAGGTTATCTTATGACACTACACATCACTATGGGCAGGGCCTGGCGTACACTCAGATCACTAAAAATACACTGAACACTAAAACTACACTGAACATAATTTAATCGTTCTTTGATGATTCAGGAGGCACTTCAGGATCTTGCAGTGCTCAGAGGCACCATTATCAACATCAGTTATCATCGTAGATGGCGTAGCAGATCGGGCTGAATCTGCTGTTTTGAATAAATCCCTGATATCAGCTTTCTTACTTGTCCTCTGCCTCTTTTGCATAAAAGTAGAGTGCAGAATGTTCATTTGCATAACGTGCTGGGCAGTATACTAGTCTCACTTACTAGAATGAAAATTTGCATTGGGAGATATTAGAAATGCCAGTTAAGAGAGCTTTCTGGTTGATAAAGTGCCGGATAATACACTTTCACTGATACGATTTGAAGCATATCACCGAATACCGCACCAAGTTACTCTGTGTACAGCAAAATGATGGTAACACTGCCACCCAGAAAGCAGTTGGCTCAGGCTTCAAAGTGGATCAGACCATCATATGGTACTGCCAGGGCTTCAGTCCTCTGCCCACTGCTGCTCTGTCCCACTTCGGAGGGGACCTAGCAGATCTGACAGTCTCTCTGCTGCGTCCAGAATGCAGCTGGCTGTGCCGTGGGGTTTTCCCAGGCAGCTGTGCCCTTCCCTGTGCTGAGGATGTGTTGGCATGCTGGCAAATACTTAAATAAGGAGCAGCTCAGCACTACTGCTGCCTCTGACAAAAGGAAGACAGTCTATATGTCTCTCATTGAAACGCCTTGCTTAGCTATGCTAGCACACACTGCCCTTCTAGCTATTTTGTTATTACTGATATTAATCCATATTACTACCTGCGTGAACTTATCTCAAATACCCCATCTTGACATAGCTGCAAAGCAGGTACGGAGCATACGGTGGCAGCAGAAGCTTACCAGAAGTACAGTGCCAGTCTGCTTCCATCATATTCTAAGAGAACACTTCGTATGCACATTCTCACTCTGTTGTTCCTTACCTGACGGAATAGCAGCTCCTGTTCAGCCTGCCTCTGCCCTGGCTCCAGTTCTGGTGGTGGGTCTATTTCCTCTTCATCGCTCTCAATGGGCTCTTGCTTCACCTGCACCATATTGGCCAACCCTTGCGCCTCCTTTTGGCTTGAGACTCGGTCAATGTATGGCTCCTCCAAAAGTGCTTGGTGTTCTCGTAACTCCTCTTCTGTCTCCTCTGGGTGGCTTTCATGCTGGCGGGCTGGCTCATTCGGTTTTGGTATCATCTGAAAACATCCCAGAGGTTAACTGATAAATAAAGTGTAACACATCAGAGTTAAAGCTGACTGTGCTCTCAACTAAAGAATCAGCTTAATGAAAGCAAAATAAAAAAGTCACTTTGGCCTGGTCTACACTGTGGGGGAGGAGGGTCGTTGACCTAAGATACACAACTTCAGCTACGCAAATAACGTAGCTGAAGTCAAAATACCTTAGGTTGACTTACCTGGGTGAACTCACGGCAGCAAGTCGACTGCTGCTGCTCCCCTGTTGACTCTACTTCTGCCTCTCGCAACGGTGGAGTACCAGAGTCGACCGGGAACCCACTCGGGGATCGATTTATTGTATCTACACTAGATGTGATAAATCGATCCCAAATAGATCGAACACTATCTGCCGATCCAGCAGATAGTGTAGATGTACTCTTAGCATTTCTTACAAAACTAGCTCCAAAAGAAGAGAATAATTACAGTAAAGAGAAAGAGACTGGGCTAGCCTCTTAATCTCTTATCAGGAAAATCATGTCCTAAATAACAATGATTCTCTTATTTTTTTGTGTTTGTCTCAAGAAATTGGAATCCCCTTAAGCTTGCATGCTTTGCAGGGCTGCTCCGCTTTATTCAACGTCTGCAAGGAAACAATCATATGGCAGTAAAAACCCAGAAGCAAATGAATGACAGATTTGTTCTCGTTTGGGTTTCCTGCTTCCCTGTTTGCCAAGCCTCTTTCTGACATACCCATAAACTGCATCTTACAAAATCAGATGCCTTCATCGTGATTCCCAGTGAAGCTGAAGTCAAGTATGTTAGTTGCTATGGGAGAGAAAAGTTGTGCTTGGTGATTTGTACCACAACTACAAAAATAAACACCAAGATTTGTGCTGCCCTGCACCTAGTCAAGTGCTGCTATTAAGCTTGTTTCCTCCAGCTGTCACACTCGCTTTGCAACCTCAGTTCCCAAGTGTTTGGGAGTCCATGTGACTGTGACTCTAAAGGCCTCTCTGTAGCAACTGGCAAAGGGTTTCCTGTTCTGTCAGCAACTCCTACCACGCCTGACAAACTCACGACACCTGACGCATTGCTGTCACAGAAACTAGCTATAAAGACTATCATGTGAGGTATTAAATGGAAGCTGATGACACATGGGTCACTAATATCACTGTGAAGTTTATGTACTAACATTACATGAGGAATTATATATACGCGCTAATATCAGGCTATAAAGTGTGAACCAAACAAAGGGATAAAGGAGGTTCTCCCAGTCCAGAGGCAAAGTAGTTATTTCTCTGTGGTAGGCAGATTAAGCATTGTGAGCCAAAAACAATGGGAGTTATATTGGCATGCAAAATCAACCGGGAAAACAAGCTGATGGGGGAAAGGGGGAAAAGTGAGCACAACGTAGTAACACTACAGCATGGAACAATCACAGGTCTACTGGACTATAACAGGGTGCAAGGAGAAAACCATTTCACTGAGGTTTTCTCTTTGCTATTGGCAGAAGCGGTTAACTCATGAAGGGATGGATCCTGGATTGACTGAAAACCAACAAGATCTGCAGGAAGACTTCAAGGGTGACAAACTGCTTTAGACAAGGGTTGTAGCCTATTAAGCCAAGTCTTAGTGTTAGTCTACACTGGAGACTTACACTGACAGAGCTACGTGTCTCAGGAATGTAAAAAATCCACACCTCATAGCAACCTAGTTAAGCCAACCTAAGGCTGTGTGTACACTACAGCCTATGCTGGCAAAGCGTATGTCACTCAGTGGCATGAATAATCCACCTCTCTTAGCAACATCAGATACGCCATCATAAGCATTCATGAACACAGGGCTATGTCAGCAGGAGAGCTCCTCCCCCTTGAGGTGAGGGTATTAGCCCTGTTATGCAGATGGGAACTGGGGGGTCTGGATGCAGGAGGTGAGGCTTGGTGGGATGGGTGTTCAGAGTGTCAGGCGTGAGGCTCAGTGGGCAAGAGGGTGTCCCAGATGCTCAGGGGTTGGGTGAACAGGGGGAGCAGCTCCCCATACAATGACCCCTCCCCCAATCTGGAATCCTCAAGCCCCCCCCCGCCCCCCGCATCAGGAGCCCCCTGCACTCAGAACCCCTCCAGCAAGCTCTCTCAATCCCCACCCCACTGAGTCTAACCCCCTGCATCGGGAGTCCCCCATATTCAGATCCCCACCCCACTGAGCCCCAACCAGCTGTGCCCTGACCCACCGAGTCCCACTTCCCCAGCCCCTCACACTGAGCCCTAATCACTTTCACCTGAACTCCCTGTGCAGAGTGATTCCCCCTGTATCCAGACCCCCTCACTGAGCCCCTGGGCATCCAGATTCCCCGCTCCCCATGCCCAGACCTCCCACTGAGCTGCCCGCACCCAGACCGTACCACACAGAACCCTGGTACTCTGGAGGGAATTCTGCACCCAAAAATTAAACATTTTAAAATTCTGCATATTTTATTTGTTCAAAATAGCACAGTAACACCATAAAAATATAATCATGCCATTTTCAATGATTTGGTAATTTATTTCAAAATATTTGCCAGCAAATAATTGAAAACGGTGTGATTATATGGTCCTGTTTTGACAAATAAAATACAAAGAATTTTAAAATACTGTGCGCAGAGTCTTTAATTTTTTGGCACAGAATTCCCTCAGGAGCGGCATATGCACAAGTTGGGTGAATTAAAATTGCAGAGTCAACATTATTTCTAGCATTTCCTACCTTCTGAATGCTTGACTTTGCAACCTTATTGTTCTTTTAATGTACGTTTTTGTGTGCAATTCCTAAGTTTTTTTTTAAAAAAAAAAACCTGAAAAAACAAATTCCATCCTGGGACATCATATTGACATCCTCAGGTGTCACCAGCAGGTTTGGAACCTTTTGATCCACCACAAAGACCTCTGCCACTTGAGATAACAGAGTAACTACCTATTGCTCCTGCTATCAGTTTGCCAGTGGGCTTCAGATACTTGCTGATGGTGAAGGAATAGTCAGATTCAGGAATCCTGGGTTCCATTCTAGGCTCCAGAAGGGAGTAAGCTCTAGTGGATACAGACTCTTCTGCCCATCTCCCTCAAGCATGATCCCTTCCCGCCCCATCCCCTCCCAACCAGTCCTTATCCCAATTCTGTCTCTTTCCCACCCCTGGCTCCTTCTCCAAGTCCCACTTTCCTTACCCACACAGACCAAGTTTCCACTCCACCTGCTTCTCAAGTCTGTTCCAGTCTCCATGTCCAGCCATCCTAGATCCTTGCTTCTTGTCTGAACAGTCTCCCCGACTCATGCTATCCCAGCTCCATGCACCGAGCCCACCCGCTCCTTATCCCAGTCAACCCCTTCCCTGGCTCCCTGTCCTAGTCTCTGACGAGCACATCCCCAGTTCTCCCCCACATCACAAGCTCCTTGTCAGATCTGTTTCCCTTCCCTGCACACTGGTTTCTAGTCCTAGTCTCTCCGTCTAGCCAGTCACGGTCTCCCCACAGCTCCTTGTCTGAGCTCAATGTTTTCCTGTCCCAGTTGGCTCCTAGTCTATCCTCTGCCCTGGTGTATCTCACCAGCTGTTCCCAGATTTCTCGCCCAATCAGTCTCTGACTCCTTATCCGGTAAGTCTACTTTCTCCTCCACACCCTTCCAGTCCTAGTTTCACTAGACTTCTTGCCCCTTTCTATTATTTTCCCTTCCCCTGGCCCAGATTTGGTCCCCTCTGCATTTCAATCAGACTGCTTCCTGCTCCTCTACACTGGGGCACCCCAAGTAACACAGCAGAGAGAGGCTCACTACTCTCAATTCCAGCACTACCCTGGTTCTGAGAAGTAATTACAGGGAGAGCAGGGCTTTGCGCCTGTATCCCTGGAATAGAGCACCCACGTTCACTTTGTGGGCAGGTACATCCTTTGCTTCGCCATATGTAGGAGCTGTGAGGAGACGGTGCACGATCAGCTGCTCTGTAGGGATGGCACAGGTTCAGTCAGTGCTCGGAGCTGTGTGGGGATGGCATGGCATGTCTTTAGCTGGGATGGTACATGCATAGTCCGGCCATCACTAGGAGCTGTGAGATTCACTCCCTGAGGACAATCTTTAGTTGCTCAAATCTCCAAACTCTAATAAGTCTTCACTGAGCCTGTGCAAATGGCACTTTCTGAAAGTTTAACTTGGCCAAATTTGGGTCGATTTTCATGGAGATGGCAAAAGGCACATCCGCGACACAGAGGCCACCCTGCATTCAAATTTCAAGTCCCTGCCCCAAAGGGTGGGAGAATAGAAATTTTAAAAGAAAACGTTACCAGAATTTTTTAACATTGGCACCACATGTTTTTTCCCCCTCAGCCTTGTTCTCAGAAAAGTTTGAACTATTTTGGTAGCAATGCTCCAAAAAATGCAGCCTGAGGCAGACATCTGACATGGAAAATTTAAAAGAGAATGGTAAAAGTCTGGCAAAATCATAAGCAAATGAAAACAGTGTGCCATGAGCCCTGCCTATAATGAAAAGACAATAATCCAGTATGTGATTTTTAGTTATGCTGCTACATTACGTAGAAGGGCCCTAACATCTCTGAGCGCTCTGAGAATATATTTTTCCACATCGACATTTGGATGTTAGCCCATGTGATAAAACTGCTACACACACAATGTGTGAAAGCATTTTAACTCACTACTTTAGCAAGTTAAAAAAATGGAAATTGTCCGGTTCAGCTATTTTTTTTTTCCTTTTTCCATGGACATGACACATCACAATTTTAACTAGGTCTGAGTTCAGGCTACTGAAAGAGGCATCAGTCTGCACAATATCACACACACACTTCAAACTCCTGGGAGGTCTAAATGAAAGCCGCAATATGTTCAGTAGGTACGTCACAGTGAAGTCTTTGGACACTTACAAGTGCTGGCAAGGGAAGTCTTTAAAAACTAAACAAACAAGCCACTGAAGTGCAATTTACTTACTAACAAAGAAACTGAGCCGACTGCCTGCTTCCAGGACTCTTGATTTTGAACTTCAGTACACAAAGCTGTTTAGAGTGAGGTAAGGGAAATCTCCATAGCAACAGCAGCTCCACACCACATCAGTGTGCTAGACTGAATGAAGTCCAGGGCTGGCACATGCATAGCATAGTGGCAAATATCCAGAAGTACAAGATTGACGTCAGTAACTTGTGTAATCATCCCGACTTAGCTTTATTCTATAAACAAAGTGTTTGGGGGGTTTTCTTCCTTTAAATTGTGACACTCCTTTACTGGAAAGATTTTATATGGGCCACCACTCAATCAGGCTAATCCAGCTTCTAGTAATATTTTCTTATATAACTGGAACAGTGAAAATATTCAGAGAAACGTCCACTAAAAATCAGGGTTGGAAGGGACCTCAGGAGACCATCTAGTCCAACCCACTGCTCAAAGCAGGATCAATCCCCAATTAAATCATCCAGCATATTTTTGCCCCATGTCCCCCTCAAGAACTGAACTCACAACGCTGGGTTTAGAAGGTCAATGCTCAAACCACTGAGCTATCCCTCCCCTACCCCTGCCAAAACTGCAGCATCTGAAAAGCAAACTGGCAAGCTGAGTTCTCTTTCAGAATCTGTCAGTGTGGGGTGATTTTTTTAAGAAACCACAACAGGGGCTTGTTGCAGGGCAGAGGTTTTAAAAACTGCTGCTGCCTGCTAAAGACCCTGCTTCTCTGCAGGGTGGCTGGGTTAAAGGGCTAAAACCCTGAGCAGGGAGCCCAGCTGAAGGCACTAATTAGGGCAGGCTCAGGGCAACCTATTGAGCCAGGTGGAAGCACTGGGGCAGATGACTGGGGACGGGTACAAGCCCAGGGAAGAGCTCAGAGAAGGGGGCTAGCCAGGCCGGAGGACAGGGGGCACCTAGCTCTGTCTCTGCCAGTTGAGACAAGCCTCAACGGGCCAGAGGACCTGGTGAGGGGTCTGTAAGGGGCCTGGTTTTGGGGAAGTTGGGACTATATCAGCACTGTAAATAAAAGAGCATGGATGAAGCACCAGAGTGGAGTGTTTGAGACCTTTTCCTTCACCAGCCTAAGCACGGGGCACAGGGACTAGGGGAAGGAACCCTATGCTGCCCCGTGACAGGGTTGATATTATTATTATTTTTTTAAATACTAGTACAAGTATGATGGTCAGAACAGAACTAAAAATAAATTACAAACATTTATGATCTACCTCCCACTTGGAGCAGCTTTCTTTTTATTGTAATGACTAGCAACTGACTTTACCTTCTGAAGAAGTGGGGTAGATTAGCAACTGGGGTAAATTGCCATAGCTCCAGTTATAACAGCTGAGATGTTCCCCCATGTGTTTAAAGGACAAGTTTTAAATTCAGATTCTAGCCTCACTTATGTGAACCATTTTGTCTGAAGAAACATACTTGGACAAAAAGTTGAAATAATCTCTTCTTTTGCTACAGATAATCTATCTGTACACCATAATCTATTTGACCTGAAAAGTGAATGCAATACTTCTGTACTGATGAATAGCTTTGTGCAACACACATATACCTATCTGCTGTTCTCCAGGTGCTTCATGGAAAGTGAGATAATACTTAAACACAGAGAGCACTGTCCATCTTCAAAGCACTTTATAAATATTAACTAATTAATACTCACAAAACCCCTTTGGTTTCATAAGGGGAAATGGAGGCAGAGAAGATGAATGATGTGCCCAACGCCAGAGGTGGAGGGTCGGCATTGGAGCTGGGAATAGAAGTCGGGAGTTTCTGGCTCCCATTCATAAGAACATAAGAGAGGCCGTACTGGGTCAGAACAAAGGTCCATCTAGCCCAGTATCCTGTCTACCGACAGTGGCCAATGCCAGCTGCCCCGGAGGGAGTGAACCTAACAGGTAATGATCAAGTGATCTCTCTCCTGCCATCCATCACCCCGCTCTCACAAACAGAGGCTAGGGACACCATTCCTGACCCAGCCTGGCTAATAGCCATTAATGGACTTAACCTCCATGAATTTATCCAGTTCTCTTTTAAACCCTGTTATAGTCCTAGCCTTCACAGCCTCCTCAGGCAGGGAGTTCCACAGGTTGACTGTGCACTGTGTGAAGAAGAACTTCCTTTTATTTGTTTTAAACCTGCTGCTCACTAATTTCAATGGGTGGCCCCTAGTTCTTCTATTATGGGAACAAGTAAATAACTTTTCCTTATTCACTTTCTCCACACCACTCATAATTTTATACACCTCTATCATATCTCCGCTTAGTCTCCCCTTTTCCAAGCTAAAAAGTCCTAGCATCTTTAATCTCTCCTCATATGGCATCCGTTCCAAACCCCTAATCATTTTAGTTGCCCTTCTCTGAACCTTTTCTAATGCCAGTATATCCTTTTTGAGATGAGGAGACCACATTTGTACAGAGTATTCAAGATGTGGGCGCACCATGGATTTGTATAAGGGCAATAAGATATTCTCCATCTTATTCTCTATCCCTTTTTTAGTGATTCCTAACATCCTGTTTGCTTTTTTGACTGCCGCTGCACACTGCATGGACGTCTTCAGAGAACTATCCACGATGACTCCAAGATCTTTTTCCTGATTAGTTGTAGCTAAATTTGACCCCATCATATTGTATGTATAGTTGGTTATTTTTTCCAATGTGCATTACTTTACATTTATCCACATTAAATTTCATTTGCCATTTTGTTGCCCAATCATTTAGTGTCGTGAGATCTTTTTGAAGTTCTTCACAGTCTGCTTGGGTCTTTACTATTTTGAGCAGTTTAGTATCATCTGCAAACTCTGCCACCTTACTGTTTACCCCTTTCTCCAGATCATTTATGAAGGGCTCATTCAAGGGCTCAGTCCCATTACTCTCTCTTATAAGATGATCCTGGTGAGCAAACTTTAAATAAATCTGAACAATCACTTGAGTAGAAATACCCCTTCCCCAATTCATTTTTAGTTTACCATCAGTGGAATCTTTTACTTTACTTCTATTTTATTACACTGCTTTATATTAGAATCTTTCTCCTTCTTCAAGCAAAATATATGTACAATATATCCATTTTCCCTTCTGTTCCATGACAGCATTATATACTCTCCTCTTTAAAGATGGATATGGATGCTGATGTGGATGAATGGCAGCATAAAGAGTTTTGAAAATATGATTGGAAAACCAGTAGCTTAAATTGTACTTCCTTTCCCAGAATCTGTATCCGAGGTATCATTTCTTACCTAGAGGGTAATATGAATAAGCCACTGTATGTAGCCTAATATATTTCAAAAAATTATGAAAAAGTAATCCAACGATGAAGAGCAATTGATTATATTGTTAGAGGCCATACATATTATAGTGAGAGAAACCATTAAATAGGAATGTTAGCTAAAGGCTGCATTAAAATTGCATGAGCAAAAAAGCATTTACAATCATTGTGCCTACCTTGTTAATGTGAAGTTGCTGTTGCTGGAATTGCTGTTTGTGTTTCTCCAGGAACTGTTGATGCTGTTGCTGGATCACTAACTGCTGGAGGGCCTGGGCGTTCTGGGGAAGGGGAGCAGACTGCGTGCGCCCCAAGGGGCGGTGTTGCCGGAGTTTGTGTATTGAGGGGGAGACCCGATCTGCACCAACCAGAGACTGTGCATGGAGGGGCAGTGGCCCCAAGCCTGAAAGATACCAGTCTGAAGATAATATGGAGGAAAAAACAGCAGAGAAGAAAGAAAAAAAGGAAGAAAGGAAGGGAGAAAATGGCTATTGAGTAACTCTGATGGTGACAATAATATACATATTGTTAAAACCAATCACCTTGTCATTTGCAGCTGAAGTATCATCCCTTAAAAAGTAAACAAGAACAGAAAGTAATAAGTTACCATTAGAAAAAAGAATATTTGAAATACTGCTGTGTGATGTGTGTATATATTTTAGCACTTCCAGCTCTGGGAATTAACAGTGAGATATGAAGCCTTTCATCTCTAGATCACTGTTTGCTGGAATCTACAAGGAGTTGAAACCTGACAGCTGAACTATGTGAAACGACAGGGTTTTAAGCCTAGTTCCAAGTGAAAAAGTGTCATCACAATACATCCCAACTGCTATCTGCTCACTCTTTGGGGCACTCTCAGTAGAAACACTAGGGATAGAAGAGGCATGGAGATGGAACTACCTTCTCACCCCAGATCAGAGTTACACACACTGGGGAAGCTTGCATTGCCACTGCTGTGCTGTACCTACTCTAGAGAATAAACTGGAGATGACAACTTCCAGTACGGTAAACCCAGCACTTTCCATGAGCATTAAATACAGTGGCTGCCCTGTCAATCTAGCCAATTCGGCCTCTGTTAAATAAATATGGTCACCTCAATATTTTGTATACTTGGAACATGGACTGCAGTGAATATTGAATTAACATTATGTAGTTAACTAAGGCAAAAATGTTAAGATTAACCACTGTATATTTTAGGAGGTGGGGAAGATGTTTAAAATACATGTTTAGTGTTTTTAGTTTAAACTAATATTTAGCAGTAATAGTGCTGATGAAATTAATGCCAGGATTTCCTGGTAAATATCATCCAAGGTTATATAAAAATCTTGGAATTTGTCAGCATTTTGAACAGCTTCATGCTATTCTGCATTACTTATGAGCTTACGGTTGCTAAATCATTCCCCTGAAGCATTTCAAGAATATCAGAACTATAAAAACCTAATACTGTTACTGCAGTTAGGAGAAAAAAAAGCAAATTACTATGGGGCAGGCTGGCATGGCTAAACATGTAAAGGGATTTCCATTGTCATCCCATATATATCTTCATGAAATAGTCACTTTTTTGTGTGGAAATGTTCACACTTGGTTTTTGCCCAACAGGGAATGTTTTTTGAAGATATAGTATTAGCAAAATTCTTTCAGTTATTTTTGTATGAGAAGGGGAAAATATACACACATATATACTTTAAAATATCTAAGAACACTTGTTAAACATCAAAAACAGCCTACGTATAAAACTTCAAATGAACAGATGACTAATGCCTTTGTTTTCTTTTATTTTAAATGCTGCTGCTCTTCATGTAATACCAATATAATAACCATTTGAAAATTGAACAGCGAGCATGGGCAGCAGAAAAATGGAGAGATAGTTCCCAGTGGAGCAAAGAATGTCCTTAACACAGTGCACCCCCACAGTGCCTGGACACCATCAGCCCATCCTTCCCTCTTCCCCCTGTGCTCACTGCTTGCTCTGGCCTCTTCTCCACGCCTCTTCCTCACAGATCTTTCACTCCCAGACTCAGCAGAGGGCCTCACTGGAGAACACAGTACTGCTAACTCCCTTTGTTTTTTTAAATCAGTGGTTTCAACGTGTTGTCCACCCTCAAAGATTTTCAGGGGGATCCAAACCTCCATTTGAACATTTTTAGGGGTCCGCAAATGGAAAAAGATTGAAAACCACTGTTTTAAACCAAGGAGGATCCAGGCTTAAGACGTCATGCTGATGAGAGCTGCGGCAATATGGCATGGGGACAGAGGTGCTCAACTTGAGTAAGTCGCAGACTATGTGGAGAATGAGATCCGCCTAATGACTCAGGGATTCTGCTCCTTCTACTACCTGGGAGGGACTGCACGGAGCACAGTCTTAGAGTCACGCGCAGACACAGCAGACCTGGCAGCCAGTCTGAAGGGGGCTTTGGAAGCTTTTGCAAGCTCAGCTTTGGCTTGCTGGGTATTGCAGTACTGCTCCTGGACAAAGGAATGATGTGACCTTTGGTGACCTCTTTGTTGTGGGGGAGGGGAGAGGAAGGATGTGGTTGGGGGAAGGGGGAGATCTAGCAGCTTCAGAGAAAACCCTGTCCAGGATATTGGAGGCTTTCCTCCAGTTCCAGAGGGGAACTATTTCTTTTGCTATGCTCTGGTAGAGCACAGGACAGACTTCTCTTCTCCTCGCCGGGATGATGTGCCGTTTTTGAATGGCGGTCAGGCCACCAGCAAGGAAGACCCATAGCAGCACTTCAGAAAAATTTAACAAAACTAAAATCCAGCAAAAACTGGGGCCAATTTGATTGAAAATGCCTTGAGTCCAAACTGCAACCAAGTTAAGGAACTCTGGAGGGAAAATTGAGAGGGTTCCCGGTCCTTCTGCTCTGTGGCAGATGGTGTCCTATGTCCTGTACAATTCTGGGAACTGAACAGATTGCACAGCTGGTGAGTGGTAAGAGCTAATCCTGTCTCCAGAGCAGCAAGGTCTATTGAAGGCCCATTGTTACAATCTACACACCTGCCTGAGAGAAAGAATGGCTAACTACTTAAAACCAAAACCTCCTGCTGAGCTGCTCAAGGCAGAGAAGAGGCTGGGTACGTGGATATGTGGAAAACGAGAAAATGGCATTAACGTCAAAATAGGAAATCACCTGTTTGTTCTAGACAGGAAGAATATCAAGGACGTACCAATATAGCAACAGTACATTCTAATTTAGAATTATGTGGTCCAATGTTGATAATCACAGAAAAGTACATTAAGCTTTATAAAATGTGCATATACTACAAAATCTCATGAAACTCATTCCTTCTGAAGCACTATGGAAAATCACTCTCTCTGCCTCAGCTTCCCCACACACAAAGGTTTATTATCCAGCCACACTGGGAGTTATGGGGATTAGAATGTAGAACACTATCCACAAGAGACCAAATCCCGAGACTTCAGCATGAGGTTTTTATGATCAGCACCCTTAAGGATTTTGCTTTCCAAATTTCAGATCATCCAAGACATAAAAATCAAATTTAAGTACCACTGAATGCTTTCTTGAATCTTCCACCTTAGCCCAATATTGGAAAGCTGAAATGATTCGGAAAAATGATTCAGAGGTGGCCACTGTTTTCTGTTTACTCTTCTTAGAGCAAATATGTGTCTCCAGTCAATCATCCACAACTGGATAATTTTGAGACACAACACAGGGCCCACATTCAAAGGGAATTTGGATAGTTTTAGAAATCTTAATGAATATGAAACACCACTAATTTATTATCTTTTGAAATTTAACAGATTTAGTTACAATTGAAATATTATTATACAGACTGTGCTTTTAATATTATATTTTAAAATGAAAACACGTTTTTGGTTTTGTAAAAAGGATAACAGCTATGCAGGAATCATAAGTACTAAAGACAGTAAATTGTAAAAAAAATTGGAATTTTCCCTGAGAAAATACCTTCTCACTGTTCCTTCGATCAAACTATGTAGGGTTCTACTATTAAAACACTAATAGATTTATATTTACAATTATATTTATAAACTAGTTTATCTTAATCCTGCCAAAATGATAAACAATGTTAGCCTCCTCCACCTCTTAAAGACGTGTAATTTGGTCAATCACAGACCTTTTCCAGTGTTGTAGGTGCCCATGACATCAACAATACATGCTCCAGGCCATAAACATATATGATTTCAGAGATAACTGGTATTCCCTTATTCCTTTCATGAAGAAGACTGCAATAAATTGAAATGGATTGTACCACTTCCCCAGTTAGGAGCTGCATATCTTTGCTTTTGCGCACAACTTTGGTATGCTCACCTGTGACTAAGGGAGTTTGTGCAGTTGGTTGTTCCAGTAAGACCATGTGTTGCAGCAGAGAGTTGTGTGAAGTTCCTCCATCCCTTTCCAAAGTCGTAGTGCTCAAGTAAGGAGTGAGGTGGGTGCCAGGAAATAAGGAAAGCCGCTGTTGTAGGGTTGGAATAGCAAGTCTCTCGGCATCCTGCTGTCCCGATCCCCCCTGCAAATATACAATGGGTAAAGTATTCAGCTTATGAATGAGTCAATGCAACCACAATCCCAAAGACAACATGAAAACATCACTTACACTGGCAGGTCCAGTCGCAGGCAATCCTAACGTTATGTTGGGTAAGGAAGGAGATGTGTAGAGAGGAAGCTGAGTTACTGAGCCTTCACGATTCACTAGTCTGTGAGCCAGGCTGGTCTGGAAATTGAATTAAGAAAACTGACAATCAGATCATTTAAAGAGAATAGACAGGAGCCACGTTTATAGTCTGCCTAATTCATGAGTCACCTTAAGTATAAAGCACATCAGAAAAGGGAATGAGAAAGAAAAATAGAAGGCAGATAACTTCACTTCTGATACTAAAAGATTCCAAATGTAGGGGGCTAATCTGTACCCAGTACCCAGTCCAAATAGATGGGATTGGTACAGGGTAGATTCATTTGTGGATGTGTAATCCTCCCACAATGGTAGCAGAGCTGCTTTGAAAGGGCTAATCCAATTGAATGGCTATACAGTAGACTCTCGATTATCCAGGATGATAGGGAAAAAATTAATTCTGGTTAATAAAATCCTGGATAATCACCATCCATAGGAAATATTGTGTGTCGGGGGGGGTTGGTTCACCAGCCACCCTGCACAGCGGGAGAGGGTGTTGGTTCACTGGCTGCCCTTTGCCCTGGTGTGGTTTTTTTTTTTGTTTGTTTGTTTTTGTGCTTAGGGCAGCAACAAAGCCAGAGCCTGTCCTGCGAGTTACGCGTTTTTTTGTTTGTTTGTTTGTTTTTTTGACATCCTGGTTAATCCACTTTCTGGTTAACCCAATCCCGGATAATCGAGAGTCTACTGTAGTAGCCTCTGATCCATTCATAGCCCCAACATGGGCAGACAACTGGAAGATCCATGGCAGCAATGGTTTCTTCCCACCCCCTGGTACAACCTTTCCCACCTCCACAAACTGCTCTACATGTCCTTGGAGAGGGAGTGGGGATCTTCTGTGCATCCCCACCAGAATCCTGTTTCCTTTAACCCTTTGTTCAGGAAACATTGGTTCATCTATCAAGAAAGCCTCCATGGCTCATTTGTCCCTTCAAGTACCTGGCTAAAAAAGGTGGTTTTAACAAACAAATTTTATGTTACACTGGATGGATGTTCTCGCCACCAGACCAAAGACGGTATGAAATGCATCAGTCACCATGAAGCTGCTGTTTAAACACGAGGCAAGGCAGTGTTAAAGCCAGGATGTTCCTCTTAGGTGGATATTTCTTGATTTTCAAGGAAGGCACGTGAAATTAACTGGGAGGATTATGTTATAACCAGCTAACATGGCACCACGGAAGTGTAACTATCATTTTTAATTTCACAGCAATGATTGCCTACAAATATGGACTAAAAATTTATTGCAAATATTAACTGTAGCTATTGGAAAGTGTCTGAAGCCCTGATTAGAGAATAGTTATTTTGATGTTACTGAATTATGGAGTGGATATTGTTTTCAATCCTGCAAGTTTAAACAAATATAAAAAAAGGACATTTTCTACAACATTTCTCATGCAGCAACAGTTTTTAACTCTGATGCTTAGAAAAACGGGTACATGATGGGTACAATAGTATTTCATCATTCTATAGATCAATACACAACAGCATGGCCATGAAGGGATTTTAATCTTATGGAGTTTTAGAGGCTGCTGCCTCATTACGCCTGCTTCTGGACCACCGAAGTCAATGGGAATTTGCAACCGACTTCAGTGGGTACGGGATTAGGCCAATTTTGGATGATGAAAAGAAAGGTGTTTTTTTTTAAAAAAACTCCATTGAACAGATTTGCACTGAACTTTGTAAGATAAAGTAATGCTATTGCAATCCACAAAGGGAAGAGCACATGCTTAACATTTACTATTGAAAAGCAAGTCTTCTATATACAAATATTCTCTAAAAGAAAAATCGGATGTATTGAAGAGTAAAACTGGAATTGCTGAATATGGTAACAGTAAAGCTATTCCCGTGAAAGAGGACCATAGACAAGTGTAGCAATGATATCTTTACAAGACTGCATTTGCCATCTTTACAGCCAAAGACTCTGCATTTCCAAATAAATGGTTTAATCTGACATTAGTCAGTTATTCATTACCTTTATTGTCCTACCATTTATTCACATGATACAGTAGCAAAGTCATCTAGTTCTCACATACGCTCAAGCTAAGTTCAATTTGCCAAGTGAGGTTTTTTTCATTTCTAAAGTCTCCTCCTGTGTATTTGCAATCTTGTCAATCATAATTATTAAAAACCTGTTGAAGATCAGTTCTATCACAAAGGTTTTGTCATCACTAATTTCTCTGTAAGTTGTTAAATATTTCCACTGGCGCACACATTACACCAAGGCAAAATTGTAAAGAAGTTGTTTGTGTGGTTGTGTTTCCACTCACTTATTTGCCAGGGTGATTTTGAACACTTCTCAGCAATTTTGCTTTAAAGCGTAAACATTATGTTACTGCACTACATGCTGAAAATAAGGTCTGTGCTATGGGTGAAGTACTGAAATCTTTTTCTGACTTTTACAGGGTATTGATCTTATAAAAGCAACAAAATTACATCAATTTACACTTTGAACAGTCAAATCTCCATTTAGTTGTGCCTCAAATAGTCTCACGGGGTTCATTTGTATTAGGCACAACTGAAGGAAAAACACAACAGCTTGAAACTAATTGCGCACACAAAATTTCAGTTCCATTATCATCATCCTAAATATACTGAATCTGTCTATGAATTGTACATAAATGTTGTGGAAATACAGACAACAGCACAAAGCCAGCATCTACAGTTTTTGTCTATTCAGGCAGCACTTTTTATACCTTTATATTAAATGTCAGTGAATGTCACATAGCCTTGCACAGGTGGAAAAACATTGTTAAATTTAACACGATATTTAAAAAATAAATGCTATTTATCCACTGGGAACAGAAAGTTGCTATATGCTTTCTACACTTGAGGCAAGTATTTTAATTTAAATAATATAAAAATGATCAGGTTTCCCATTAGGTATGGGTCGAGAGGTAAATCTCTGATCAACTGACGTGCTAATATACACATTTCTCATTTAAAACTAAACACTCAGGTAAATCTGATACTATCATAATGGAGAAGACTAATTGCTCAGAAATGGTTGCTTATTTACAATTTACAAAATGGAAATGGGCCTGATTTATCAGAAACAGTCTGTTATTTGGAGTAATACAGAAATTGAACCCGGTGTGTGCATTACATTGGCCTCGTACAAGATACATGGAAGCAAGAAGTAATTGGGTAATGTTATTTCCTCATGTATACACAAGCTTCATTTGAAATGAAATATCTGCATTTAAAATGCTGTCTTAACTGCATTTGGATAGCTCCTGACAAATGCATGCAGAAAAGTTTGGAGGAATGGCTCACTTATCATCAAGAAACATCCAATGTTTACAGAAAAGAATTGGTAACCAAGGGCATGACTAGTTTTTGGCAGATGTCAATGCTGAGGATAGGGAAGATTTAATTAAAAGAATAAACTCTAAGATCTGTTGACAGCAAGAGACTTAGTGCAATAGATTATCAAAAATTATTTGCCATCATTAGTGGGTAGTGAGGTTTCCTATGGACTGTGGCCTCAAAGATCTAGTGGTCTGAATGTTCATATCACACTTACTTCTAAAATCACTTGTGACAAAGTTCCAAGTCTGTATTGGTGGGTCCTGCGCTTCCTGGCAGATTTAGGGGCCTCAGAAACTCATCTAGGCCCAGAGTGACCTCCTTTTCTCAGTAACTAATTAAGGGAGGCAAAAAACGGGGGAGCCCGGGTCCTCCCTCTACTCCAGACTCCAGCCCAGGGACCCTAAGAGTATCAGCTAAGATGGCTGACCTTTTAGGCACAAAACACAATACAATTCCCTGGGCTACTTCCCCACAGCAGTCCCCGCTTCTTCAAACTCCACTTCACCCTTACTTCAGGGCCTCCTTCCTTCTGGATGATATGTTGTCCAACACTCAGTCTCACCAACAGCACAACCTCCTTCCACAGCTCCTGACACCCACAGCCCACCTGACTAACTGGGAGGTTTTTATCTGGTTTCAGCCAGTCCCTGATTGGCTTCAGGTGTCCCAATCAGGCTAGCTGTTTCTACTCCTTTCTAGAAGGTTCTTAATTGGCCCCAGGTGTCTTGACTGGCCTGGAGTAGCCTTTGTTTGGCTATCCAGGGAACAGGGACCTGCACATCCTGAGACTAATATACCTGCCTTCCAGCACTCTCCTATATCCTTCTGGTCTGACTCCATCACACACTATAGCACCATAGTTTACAGACCATATTCTTGCTCCCTTCCATAAAATCCTAAAGGAAGTGAGAAAATTCTGGGTGCAATTTTCAGAGAAAAAACAGAAGAAAATTTTTTACTTTTCACATAGGTTGCTTGGAGAGGCTATATTAAAGCGTTTCAGTTTAATTCATAGATCACAGTGAACTTCTCATATGCACCAAGACTAAGGTTAAGAGAACATGAATAGAAAAGCGTTATTTACCTTTTACACAATTCAAAAACCAGGGATCATTTGATGAAATTAAATATTCAGAAGGTTTAATACAAACAAGAGAAAGTACACAACACAAAATTAACCTATGGAACTCACTGCCCTGGAATGTTGTGAAGGACAAAAAGGTTCAAAAAAGAATTAGGTCCATTCATAGAGGCTAGGTCCATCAATGGCTATTATTCAAAATGGTCAGGGAAGCAACCCTATGCTCAGCGCAACCCTAAACTTGTGATTGACAAAAGCCAGGAGTATAAGACAGGGTGAATCACTCCATAATTCCCCTGTTCTTTATACTCCTTCTGAAGCTCTGCTACAGGCCAATGTCAGAGACAGGGAAGAAGGACCATGCAACAACAGCTTGTGTATCTAAAAGATTCTCTGCGCAGACCTTACTAAGGACTGGAATTACAGCTTTGATGAAGTAATACGGTTACTTGTAAAAAGCAAGTTTATTTCGAGAGAGTGCCTCTGCATATCCACCAGAACACTGATTTTGGGGAAGCTGTGCCCTTTGGAACAGTACAAGCTCTCCTGTGCAGCACAGAGTATTTGCAGCTGGGGTTATGAGTCTCTCAGCAGCCCCCAACTGCCTACGCTCCTTCTGGTAAACCCCAGATGCGATGAGAGCAAAACAATTAGGGGAAAGAGGACTGGCTGTGGTGACAAGTCATTGTTACTACTTTCACTCCCGGGAGGAGCATAGAGTGAACAAGTGAAGAGTACAGTATGCCTCTACTAGCCAAAGAGCTACAAGGACACATGAGCCCAGAATCTAGCAGTGATTCAACCACTTGTGAATCTGACTTTTGCTATCAAAGGTGAAACCTCAGAGACAAGGGCAGCTGGATTCTGTTCTGGTTCACGTGTTGGTAGCTCAATTCCATTTGGGAGGAGACCAAATCCTCCATCAGTTATACTAGGGCAACCTCACTGAACAAAGTCAGGAGCAACTGAAATGAGTGTTTTGTCATGGAAATGCATACAGTATGTAACCTTAAGTAAAGCTGTTGTTACGGTGGATGCTATAATTACACTTCCCCATACTGCCTGAGTCCTACTAAACACATGAAATAGAACTATTGTTTCTTTTATAAAGCCTAAACCAGAGTCTCAGCCAATCTCTTTAGAACAGCCATGGTGTATTGTGTCAGGTAAAGTGACCAATGCTGCACTGCATGAGGGACTGTGTTATGAGGTCCATGATATATTTTGATAGAAGGTTTTCAAAATTATGTGTTATGCACTATTAGAAATGCTAATTGAGCCAAAAATCTGTACAAACCTAGAAAGCTCAAACAGCCTGGATTTATGCTTCAAAACACACCATACCATTCTCCAAAATTACAGGTTGGAGAACAGTGTGATTAAACAAAAATTCTGCTTTGTCAAGAATGTTTACATGCATTTACACTTATATAATATTCAAGGGAAACAGCAAATGCGAAGCCTGCAATGTGAAATACAGCAGCAGGATCTGGATAATTACACACCACCTTGCAAAACATGAAGGTTACAAGATGACAGAGAGGGTCACATATTTTCAGATTCAACAGCAGGAACGTAGGAACCGCCAGACTAGATTAGACCTAACTCTGGTCTAGCATCCTGTCCCTGACCAAACCCAGATGTTTAAGAGGATAGTGCAAACACACTGCAGTTTATGTGCTTATTTATTAATAATAATCAGTTATGGAAAGATGTAATTTAAAAACAAAGGTTAACAAAAGCTAAGATTTAAACTGCATAAAGGTGGGAGGATGTTAACATTTGGTGGCAAAAAGTCAACACAGTACAGGATGCCTTTGAGTACTGAGTGAGGGAGAAGGAACTTAAACCAGGTAATAATATATTCCACCATCCCTGTAATTGAGCAATGCTTGTATTAATCCCCTGTATAAAGTGAAGTTATCCCACACTATAAAGCATGAAAATAAATATCCAACATTTTAAAATATTCAAGAAACTTGGCAACCTCTATTTGAGAAAGGAACACTTCAAGATTTTCCCCCCAACATTCCTTTCCTTTTTTTATCTATTAATTCATATTATGGCTACTGCCAGTTACCCCAAGCACAGATATTTACGAGCCAGCTCAGACTAAGCATGTTACGTATACAACACATTCAAATCTTCACTGGTTAGGAGAGGAGTTATCCAACTCAAGGTTCAGCTTTCCCCGCATATTTAAAAGCTCCCACAAGTTCACTGGAAGCACAAGTGTTAAATCCAAGATAAAGAGCAGTTCTGTACCTCTGCTTGAATACTTGTGACTGATCCGGTAATTCCATTCTCAGCACTTATGTTATTAGAGCTGTTGTTTGGAGAACTGGGACCAGATCCAGGAGCACTGTTGCATGCAGAGTCTAAAGCACATTCAAAAACAACTATTAGAAACGGTGTAAACTCTCTCTGCAATGCTATTTGGAGAGATCTATCAGGGACAACAAAACCCCCTGAAAACGTAATAAAACATTTCTATACTGAGAATATATCAACAAAGAGGTACTTTCAAACAGAATGTCCAAACACTCACTCTCTCATCTTTTCTCTGCAACCTTTTTTTGCGCAGTGTGTCAAGAACTTTAAATATGATGAAACACACAATAAACAATTCAGAAAGCATGAACAAACATGAAACACAGCAGCAGGGTTTAGATAATTACACACCACCTTTCCAAACATGAAGGCTACATGTCAGTCCATGTCAAACTGTTCTACTAGAGTTTTATGAAGTGCCTCCTCCAATCCACTTTAGCCTTTTATCTTAATCATGCTCTCGGTCTTGCACAATTAAGTAACTTTCTGGGCTTGTATATCTGAATTTCTTCACATTTTAAATGGCAAGATACCTTCATTATTGACCCTTGACAGCTATTTCATACCAGCACCAACATTCACTTTTACAAAAAGTGTCCCAATGAATGTAAGTGGTCATTTGTTAAGAGCTGACAGTGTGCTCAGTATTCTATGAGAAGCAGTTATTTCCCCAAGGTGCTGTCATCTACAGAAATGTAGCTTTGGCAACACACAGGGCCTTAGCATCCATCTGGAGCCCTGGTCCAGTACTGAGTTAAAGGGAACAGTACTAATTAGATAATTAAAACCACTTCCCACAGCACCTGGGTTTTCCTTGGAAGTCTCCCATCCAAGCAATAGTTTCTTTCCATTCCCAACATGGAAGCCCTAAGTAAGGGATGGAATCAGGGAAGTATAAGCAGGTCTCCAGGCTTCCAAATGAGGAAACAATGAACACAGAGGGTGAAGTTTGACTTCCAAGTATACATTTTTTTTGCCCTAGATTACTGGTAGATGCCTTCATGTGCTGCATTCAACTTAGGACAGAAAAATGGGAGGATAAATGAGAAAATAAAAGGCAACCTCATAAGAGTTGTTTTGAGTGTCTCCAGTGTCTCTTTACCCTTTTCGTCCTGCAGCACTAGCTGGACAACTCTCTATCTTCAGGAGAATGTGCAAAGTTCCCAGATATTACATTGAAATCCTCCATGTAAATAGTGGTCAAAGTCTCTCAGTGGTAACAAAAACCCACACAGAGTTTGTCCCTAGAGAATTCTAGTCTGTTTTGGCCACTCACTAATTCAGTGGGTCTCAAACTTATGTACTAGTGACCCCTTTAACATAGCAAGACTCTGAGTGCGACCCTGATTTTAAATTTAAAGCAGTGCTTTATACATTTAACACAACTATAAATGCTGCAGGCAAAGTGGGGTTTGGGGAGGAAGCTGACAGTTCGTGACCCCTCATGTAGTAACCTCCTGACCCCCTGAGGGGTCCCAACCCCTAGTCTGAGAACCCCTGCACTATTTACTGATTGAGCTATCCCTTCCCCCTGTCTCACTTGCAGCGCTTGTTCCAGGCCTACCCATCTGGTGCTCTAAGCCTCTATGGATGAGTGTTTCCTTGGTCAGGACAACTGCCTTTGAGGCCCTCCTCACCCACTTTATATTATTATTCCTTCCTAATTACCTACAGCTTGTTACTTCTGACAAGGATGGCAAGATAGGAGAGATACAAGTCCCTGTCTCCAGGACAGTCCGTTGACCCCTTCCTGCACTGGTCCAGAGTGGAGGGTGTACAACTCATCACAACACAACCACAAGGATTTTGTACTTAAAATAGAACTTCACTTTATAATTCTATTGCTGTAAACCCTTATTATATGAACAACAAAATGCCCAAAATGTCACGTATGTTATCACTACATTCCTACCACGCCCACTAACCAGGGCAAGTGGGACATCTGACCTGAATCCAAACTCCTTTTTAACAGCCTCTAAAGCTGCATTTCCCAGCTCCAGTGCAGCACTGCAGATTAGCTGATTTCATGGCTACCAGAAAATTCTTCTGGAGCACAGAGCTGGCTCAAAGGAGCCTCTCTCATTTTGCATATGAAACAGTTTTCAAATGTTTCTCTTTTTTATTATCTCAGAAGTATGCTTGGCAGAATTCCACTGTTTTTTAAAAATAATTTTGACACATAATATAGATGTTCATTATTAAACGTTTTTATCCATGTCAATTTTCATAGTTGAAGGGAATTATTTGGGCCAGGGGAAAGGAAGTAGACTATAATGAAATGAGAGCAGCTACTGAGATTCAAAAAGTTCAAGATTTATAACCGTTAAAACACAAATTATCAGCATCACATGTCAAACTACACAAATTAAATATCCTTAAAATCAAGCTCTAATAAGTTCTGCAACAGTCTTTTTCTTACTTTGCCTGTCTGTAAATTTTGACTGTCATCACTCAAAATATTTTTTTTGTCAGTTTGTGGTTGCACAATGAAATCAATGTTTACCAACATTTACCAAAAGCAATCTAAGCCTTCCAAGACTACTTAGAAAGCAGAAATCACTGCAACCTTTTGACAGCCATTCCAAATACGAGAAAAGAGGATTTGGCTGATCCCAGTATAATTTTCTGGTAGCTGTGATATAACAGCCTGATGCAATCTGGGACATTTCACTGGGATGTCTCAGAGGAAATGGAGCCAACTGGTATGACTTTGGGGACATGAAACAATTTTTGTTTTAGTTATTTAATTGCTGAAACCCCCTTAACCTGGTTAGTAGAGTAATTCAGCACATATTATGGTAGAAGTAAATAAGTAGATTTTACTGTCCTACATAACCAAGAGAAATTTAAGGATTAAGTAACAATCTACAACTGACTGCCCGTCTAGTAATGATTCCCAATACACTTGTGAAGAATGAGAACCCAACACCACAACTTATTTGAGTATGCATATGTAACACCGCCAGACTCTGGTCGTCTGCAGGCAGGATCGAACCTACGACCTCTGGAGCTTAATGGATAAGCTTCTACCACATGACCTAAAAGCTAACTGGCTGATAGTGATGGTTGTAGAGCAAACTCATTAATCTCTCTCTCTAAGTGGTTTCTGCACCACTAAATGGGACAGACTACCACACCCAGAAGGTGTATAGGTTATACACACATGTATGAGCATGCTTACTGAACATACTGAATAGGAGAGAACCTTTTCCCCCTGCCCAAATCTTATTACTGACATTGTAAGCAGAGGTTAGTACTCAGCACTATTTCTTCCTATATGAAGTCAACCTACAAACAAAAGGAAATTCTTTTCATCCATGGACTTGCCCAGAATAGCAATATATTTTCTATTCTACTGCAAAGATATGAGAAGGACGACATTACCAAGATTCACGCTCATTTAGTTCACTGATGACACTGGAAGTGGAGAAAAGCTCTTTCAAAGAAGAGTTTAAGAAGAAATTAACCAAAGATCTCTCTTAAAAATGCTGATCAAGGATGTGGTTCCTTCTTAATCAGACATGTGACCATCACCCCACCTCAGAGGAGTGCAGACACTCAACAATCAGAGCATGGAGGCAGAAAATCCCCCCCTCCCTTTTTTCAACATCACTTTGTGCTTTGAAATAAAATTACTTTCTGAGGTTGACACACCTCTGTAGCACCCCATAACATACTGCTTTATTCATGAATGTAAAGCAGGCCTTCAGACCTTTAGAACACAATTTTGGAAATTAAAAGGCAATTCTGTGTAAAAACAACCTCATTACTCTTTCTTGTGCCTTGCCTCCTGCTGCCAGGGTTGGTCTTCCTCTGTCCAATTAAGTGAGCCCTACGCACCAGCATTTTGAGAGAAGAAAACCCAATTAACCTGAAGTTTCACTACTACTCTTCAATTTTCTCCACAATGGGCACCTGTGGCGCTTAATGAAAACCTAGACTTTGTCGAAAGAACATTTTGGTTGGATAGAAAATACACGCACTTCTGTAAGTAACAGGTCATGAGCTATGATTTATTGGATTCAATGTGTATTACCTAAACAAAAGAAAAACATGTGGCACTCAATTTATCTTTGTGATACATTCAAGTCTTAATTTCATCCAGGGACATTCTTGATGGATTAAAAAGTACAATTTTCCCCTGAAAAGTTACATTTTCAACTCAACTCATGTACTCTGTATTTACCTAGAATCATTGGCTGTAATGACCAATATAAAACGTTCATGCTTTTCATTCCTATTAGTGCAGCAAAAGTCCATGCAGCTAAGAGCCTAAGTAGGAATCTATTCCTATCTGTGGATCAACAGCCCTTGGTGTTTTAAGCTCAGTTCCAGTCAGTTACATCTGTAGACACCCAGCAAAGATGGGTGTGCCCAAGCGTCACAGAGAGCACCATCTGAAAACAATGAGGTTGCACAAGTGTTAAAAAGGCCCTAACTTGGCCTGCAGAACCTTTGTAAAAGGCAGTAGCATGAGGAGGAATGAAATAAGCTTGCCCCTCAGCTCTGTTGTGGAGTTTGCAGGGCTGCTGGTTTGGAAAAGCATCTTCTGCCTTGTAAACCAAGAACATTTGGTAAGGAGATCACACACACACACACACACTCACAGAACCCATGATGCCATTTCTGGAGTCACTTTTCAGAGCATAGCTGAATTTTAAGCTGCATGAATTATGACACTGTGCTCTGAAGTGCCAGGGAGGTCTGAGAAAAGAAAAAGTTAGTTGTCTAAATGTACTTACACACAGCTCTCTGTAGATGGTGCTAAAAATAAAATTTTATGATAATCTAGATTCCTACCTTGTTTACCTTCTAATATGAAATTTATCCAAAAAAAGAAACGTTGATTACTTTTTGCAAGAGGCTGTGAAATAAGTAACTTGAGTACATATTATCTATGATAAAACAATGCATAACGTGTTTTTACATTTAAAGTAGGGCTGTCAGTAATCACAGTTAACTCGTGATTAACGCAAAATTAATTGTGATTAATCACACTAACAGTAGAATACCAATTGAAAGTTATTAAATATTTTTGGATATTTTTCTACATTTTCAATATTGGATTTCAATTACAACACAGAATACAAAGTGTACAGTGCTCACTTTATATTTTTGATTACAAATATGCACTGTAAAAACAACAGAATTAGTATTTTTCAATTCACTTCATAGAAGTACTGAAGTGCAATCTCTTTATCATGAAAGTGTAACTTACAATAGATTTTTTTTGTTACATAACTGCACTCAAAAATAAAACAGTGTAAAACTTTAGCGCCTACAAGTCCACAGAGTCTTATTTCTTATTCCGCCAGTTGCTAAGACAAACATGTTTGTTTACTTTGACAGGGGATGCTGCTGCCTGCTTCTTATTTATGGCACCTAAAAGTGAGAACATGTGTCCACCACATGGCACTTTTGTAGCTAGCATTGCAAGGTATTTACATGCTAGATACGCTAACCATTCAGAAGCCCCTTCGTGTTTTGGCCACATTCCAGAGGACGTGCTTCTATGCTGATGATGCTTGTTAAAAAAATAATGCATCAATTACATTTGTGACTGTACTCTCTGGGGGGAGAACTGTGCATCTCCTGCTCTGTTTTACCCGCATTCCACCATATATTTCATGTTATAGCAGATGATGACCCAGCAAATATTCGTTTTAAGAAACCTTTCACAGCAAATCTGAGAAAATGCAAAGAAGATACTGATGTGAGATTTCTAAAAAATATCTACAGCACTTGATCCAAGGGTTAAGAATCTGAAGTGCTGTCCAAAATCCGAGTGATGAGGTGTGGAACATGCTTTCAGAAGTCTTAAAAGAGCAACACTGGAAACTTGTGGAAACTTCAGAACCCCAAACTACCAAAAAAGAAAACACAACCTTCTGCTAGTGGCATCTGAATCAGATGATGAAAATGAACATGTGTCAGTCCGCACTGCTTTGGATCATTATCAAGCAGAATCCATCCTCAGCGTGGAAGCATGTCCTCTGGAATGGTGGTTGAAGCATGAAGAGATCACGAATCTTTAGCAGATATGGCACAAATATATTGCGACACCAGCTACAACAGTGTCATGCGAATGCCTGTTCTCACTTTCAGGTGACATTATCAACAAGAAGCAGGCAGATTTATCTCCTGCAAATTGTAATCAACCTTGTTTGAGTGACTGGATTACCAAGAAGTAGGACTGAGTGGACTTGTAGGTTCTATAAAGTTTTACATTTTTGAACGCAGTTTTTTGTACATAATTGTACATTTGTAAGTTCAACTTTCATGATAAAAAGATTGCACTACAGTGGTGATAGATCCAGTCCAGTTGGGAACAGCAGAGTAGTAGAAGGCAGATATACTGGCACTGGATAAGCAGTTTCCTGTTCCCTGAGTGACCAGAGCAGGGGCTGCGCTAGAGCAGTCAGGAACCTGCTAGAACCAGGTAAGACAGGCAAGCTAATTAAGACACCTGAAGCCAATTAAGAACATACTAGAATCAATTTTGATAGGCAGACTAATCAGGACACCTGGTCTAAAAAGGACTTCCCATCTGTTAGCAGAGAGCATGCAAGAAGCAGGGAGCAAGGAGGAGTGCTGTTGGAGGACTGATGAGTACAAGCATGATCAGGCTTCAGTAGGAAGATCCTGCAGTGAGGATAAAGAAAATGCTGGGGGAGGCCGTAGGGAAGTAGCCCAGGGAGTTGTAGCTGTCACGCAGCTGATACAGGACACATTGTAGACAGCTGCTATCCACAGGGCCCTGGGCTGGAACCCAATGTAGAGGGTGGGCCCAGGTTTCTCCCATCCCCCAACTCCTGATTGGACATAGGAGAAGTTGACCTGGAATGTGAGCAACACCAGAAAGGAAAGTCTAATTTGGAAAGGGATCTGGCCTGTCCCCGACCCATTTGGGTGGGACAACAGAGACTGCGGGTTTGTTCTCCGTTTCCCCCACGCTGGCCAGTAATGAGGTTAGCTGCGTGAGTGGCAGGTTTGAGACGCAAGGAGAAGCAGCCAAACGGAGGGCTGCTGTGAACCTCTAAGGTGAGTAAATTTGCCAAAAAGCGCAGGACCACCTTCCAAGGCAGAGGAAGAACTTTGTCACAAGTATTTGTCTGAGGACAATTTTATTTCGTTTTTTTACAGTGGAAGTAGTTGTAAACAAAAATAAATATAAAGCTAGCACTGTACACTTTGTATTCTGTATTGTAATTGAAATTAATATATTTGAAAATGTAGTAAAAATCCTAAAATATTAAAAATAAATGGTATCCTATTGTTTAATCTTGCGATTAATTTTTTTAGTCGCTTGACGGTGCTAATTTAAATGAAATGTTTGATGAAGAACAGTGGAGGTCTGCATGAGGCCCAAGAAGAATGTGGCATTAAAAGCATTTATCGTTGAAGTAGTACAATTATGAATTATGTTTAGCAACTGGATCAATGGACATTAGTACAGATGCCTTTGAGACATTTCATGCTGTATTTTCCAACAACCTGTAATTTCTACTATCTTGAAATACTACACTGGCACCATATCTATATCTGATAAACACAAGCTTAAAAACTAGAGTTGTGAAACAGAGCCCATGGACTTGGAAACAATGCCTTCATTGATGAATGTCCAAGGACTAGATCCTGACCGAAGAGTTAATCAGATATGTAAACAGGTTTTAAAGATGGGAGCCTTATATAGAATGCGACTAGAGGCATGGCTTTCAGTTGCTTTCCCAACATACCGGTGACATCCAGGGGACGCTTCTTAAGAGCAGTAACCACTGGGCCATCTTTCCTGCGTAACAGAGGACTGCTCCGTCTTTCAGCAACCTTCTGCTTTAATCTGGATCGTAACTTTAGGTTGGGTTCAGATGCTGTACAAAGAAAGGAAAATTCATCACTGCATGCAGAGTTCCATTTAATATCATCTTATTCATTGTTTTCAGCTCACTATATTGGCTAATCTTCAATGAAGTATACCACAGAAATGCAAGGGAAATTTGTCATATGACATCACTGAAATAAATTATCAGTATAATGAAAAAATACAAAAAGATGTCTTCTGCACTAGTTCTGTTAAAACACTGGTGATCAGGATTAATAGTGGGGTATTTTTTTTTTTTAAGTTTACAATGTTTTACCTATGGACTGGAGATAGTGGTTTGCAGTATGATTTGTTGTAGAGTTCATGAGATCTAATACAAAGTAAGATATTCACCTGTAATATATGCATAAGCACTCTACTGCTGACTACTAAGCTCATCACAAAGGTAGAGCCTTGGAATGGATATTCTATAAATTAATAAAAGAATCAATGGGCCACTAGAGCAGATAACAAAAGAATAATGAACTTAATTTTACAAGCAGTGCTCAAGGATTGTTGTATGACTAACACATATGCATTACTTCAAAAGTTTATCTTAAAATGTATGACTACCTTAAGATCATCAGGACTGCCAAGAGGAGGTCTGTGGCCACAGGAAATTTGTAAAATTTGAACCCCTTTACATCATGTGATACGATTTAAATATCCCCTTAAATGAAAGTTTCAAGCATGGGAATGTTCCAAGATACTATACTCATCAAATGGAAGAGTCAGAAGATGTGCACTGAACCCTAACCATATCCTCCTAAGAAGGAATCAGAAAAGAAACTGAACTGCCAGCACTATGAGTCTCAGATATTTTTCAATAGGTAAGGAAGCCATGAGAAAAGGACTCTTCCCTCTCGAAGACACCTTTGTAAACTTTGTGCTCTCTTGAGTATATTTGAAATATTTCTTTGAGTGCTTCAGGGCTCCTGACATTTACTGGATTTGTGAACTTACCGTATCTTTTCCTTTCTCCACATTCAGCAATTCTGCTGTCTAAATCCTTTGACTGGCAAGTTCTATGCTCTCACCACTAAATACTGATACACTTGATTCTTAGTGCCCAAAGGTTGACGATGTAAAACTTCTTCAGCAGACTTGAAGTCAGATTTACAAACTGATTTTGTTTAACAAAGTCTGGCTACAGATTTATTTCCCGCTAGAGTGTGTAGAAGCCAACAAAGAATGTTTTAATTGTGGAGAGCACACAAATTTGAAGTTGACAACTTCATGATCAAATGCTTAAAAGTTCTCATTAAAACTGTTCTCTGATGAAACTTCAGAAAAAGAGCTTTTCATTAATATACCACGGACAGAAAAAAATGTCTACCTAAATTTGCTTTAAATAAGATAAAGGAGGTACTTTAAAAAAGGGACAGACTTCAAGATGGTGTTTAAAATTCAATTTGAAATCCATTAGTAAAGGACGAAATCATGTTAGATGCCATTTACATAAAGAAAGCAAGTGGAATGAATGCAAAATCTGTTGTTTGCCAGAAGGATAAAATTAAAGAGGGGGCTATTTAAACAACAATTGCACTTTCTTCAATGTTAGTTCACAAAAAAAAAAGAGCTCTGCCTCAAAGGAAAGGACCTAATATTAGTTTGAAAGTAGACAACAGACATAAAAACACTCAGGGCCTCATGATATAGTCTTTATTCTTTAAGGTAGATGATTTACACTTGCAGCCAATTTACATTTTAAATAAACTAACTGATTAGATGTTTGGGTTTACACTTTAAAAATAAAGCAAAACTAGGTTTCATATAAATGTGGTTATGAATACTATGCATATATATGGAGTATCTACATATGCATGGGATGTAGGCATATTCTGCAGTTGGTTAAAGCATCTGACTACTGACAAAAACAAACATGATAATATAAATTACATTAAAATGAGGATTTCATTCATATTTATTCTTGTACGGTATTTGTCTGAATTACATTTTGTGATGGTAATAGACAAATCACTGTATTTTAAAAGGTATACGAAGAAGAAAGTGTCTAAGTATGAAACACCTTAAAAATGGAGAAAACAATCAGGGTATCATAGATTAGCTAATATTGCAAGTGATGCTACAGGTCTGAATATACTAATAAGAATCCTTCCTTGTAACAAAAATTTCAGTGTGAATGAAACTAAGGAACCACATTCTTAAACAAAACATCTCCAAAGGAAGACATGACCATCCAAAGAAAACACACCGGAACTTCCCAGACCAATGTATCATCTCGAGATGAGTTTCAAAATAATGAGAAGTTGTTTAAACCCTTACCATTCTACAACTATAGGTTTAGACTTTGTTCTACAATATTCCTTTTTATTTTTTTATACTAATCCTATACAGAAATCTTTATCAAAACTCCAAGGACTTTTTAAACATTGGTATCCCATTTCACCTGTCATTCGTATCTGTGGCACATGAAATTATCTGTATATATTTCACTAGGTGTTATGTAACTTGGAGTTAAGTGAATTAAAAATACTTGCCAGCAGCACAGAATGATCTGAAATTCTAAGTATTTACATATGTAATTTCTGAATGTCTCAGAGTTATGAGGAGCTTTAATTTTCAACAATGATTACTGAAAGCTCAGTCAAGGTCATTAACCTTTATTTATTTATTTATTTTAAACTGTCATCTAACAAAAAAATGTTCCCTAAATTTAACAGACCTATACTTTAAAAGTAGCAATAAGAAAAAAAAACATGAATCGCCCAGCACATAACTCAAACAATATTATGGAGTTTGAGGGTATAGGTTCAATTTTCTTTAAAGAACATCAGTTCTACTGAAAATCAACTCAAATTCATCTCACCATACAATGTGTCCAAATGAAGTTTCTCTCAGAGTCTTAATGCAATCTATAGTGCTTTGAAGTCAATCTTAAAAAGTCTGGACTCTTCAGGTCACATAATGTCTTCTAATCAAATGGTATACACTTATTAATTCAAAAATTCACTTAGGTACTTAGTCAGCCAGATAATTAAAGACATACTTAACTTTAAGCATGTCATTAGTCTTATAGAAGTCAATGGCACCATTCATATGTTCAATTACCTTACTGAATTGCGGCCTTAGTGCCTCAGTTTATTTAGAGAAAATACGTTACTTCTGGGGCCCACGCAGAAAAATGGAGAAGCAAAGAAATCTGCAGGGAACAAATGCCGCTTCCTGGCAGCCTGGGTGTGATGGTTCGAGCACTCATAGCAGGTGGCAGACACATAAATGAGTGTGGGGGGAACAGGGGTTGGTAGTGTATGTGTGGAGAGATGTGGGGCTGGACAGATGTGTGCACGCCTGTGGTGGAGGGATAAGGCTTCCGGTTGTTTGGACATCGGTATGAGGCAGGCTCTGTCGTGTCAAGCAGAGCAGAAAACATAGAAGACTGCTGCAAAATTGCTCTTATTTTCATAGAATTTAAGGTCAAAAGGGACCATTATGAGCATCTAGTCTGACCTCCTGCACAACGCAGGGCACAGAATCTCACCCACTCACTCCTGTAATAAACCCCTAACTTATGTCTCAGTTACTGGAAGTCCTCAAATCATGGTTTAAAGACTTCAAGGTGCAGAGAATCCTCCAGCAAGTGACCCGGGCCCCATGTTGCAGAGGAAGGCAAAAAACCTCCAGGGCCTCTGCCAATGCGCCCTGGAGGAAAATTCCTTCCCAACCCCAAATATGGCGATCAGCTGAACCCTGAGCATGTGGGCAAGACTCACCAGACAGACATCCAGGAAAGCATTCTCTGTAGTAACTCAGACCCCATCCCATCTAGCATTCCATCACAGGCCATGCGGCACATTTACCGCTAATATTCCTATTGTTAGTTAATTGTTTCCATTTGTAGTGAATTCCCCAAGGAGCATAAAACAGGTATAAAACTTTTCAGGATCCTTTACATTGCCAGAGTGGTGTAAAGGAGCCTTATTGTAAATGACAATAAGGGAATCCTCAGCTAGGAAGATCTAGGGGCTCTCTCGCTTTATTCCAATGCCAGAGTGGCACAACGGGGAGATTACAATTCAGGATCTATTTTACTTACTCATTTTAAAAAAATACTTTGAGGGAAAATAAAATGTTTATCAAGCGGTCAATGAAATGTCAGGACAGTCAGAGCCAAACCCTTTCCAAAGTAGCTAGTGAGGATTATAACTGGAATGCAGGGTACTGGTTACCAAGTATTTTAAGTAACTTAACAATCATGTTTTTAGAAAGTGCTGAATAGTTGGTGACACTTTTCTTCACTGTAGTGTCAATAAATTACACAACTAATTTAAACTGGCTTGATTATAGGTTATTTTGACAAATAAAATATGCAGAATTTTTAATTTTTTCATGTAGAATTCCCCCCAGACTAATGTGTTCTGCTTTCTCTCTCAGGCCTTTTGCATTCAGAACATAGGGTCTTCATCACTGCTTTTACGAGGGCACACAAGCCTTCTTGCTATGCCAAAGCATAGTCCAGGGGCAAGGAGAGGGAGAAAATATATTGTGAGTAAATTAATAACTCAATAAATTAAGACACATAGAACATCTGCTTCCCCAGTCTATAGGGTCTCCTAAACAAGATACTCATGTGCTTTTCCCAGGACCCAATATGAGTTGAGCCATTCTATCTGGCGTCTTTCAGCCTTGCTGTTTTACCTCCCTGAAACTATGGGTACGTCTATACTACCCGCTGGATAGGCGGGTAGTGTCCGATGTATCGGAGATCGATTTATCGCGTCTCGTCTAGACGTGATAAATTGATCCCTGAACATGCTCTCCATCAACTTTGGAACTCCAGCTCCGCAAGAGGAGGAAGCGGAGTCGACGGGGCGAACGCCTGCGGCCATCTTGCCGCCGTGAGGACAGCCAAGTAAGTCGAACTAAGATACTTCTATTTGCTTAGCTAAAATTACACAGTTGAAGTTGGATATCTTAGCTCGGGAAACACCCCCTCCCCCATTACGTCAGCTAATGAAGAGAACGATTATGGCAGGTCACAAGGAATGGAAGAAAAGAAGCATAAGGGCCAAGTGTTCAACACCTAAGGAGAAGAAAAGGATCTGCTGTGTGCAGAGGACTGCTAAAAACCTGACCACTTCATTTAGCTGCTTAATGTGCTGAGCTCAGCTCTCTGGAAATGCATTGGGAAAGCATCTAGTCTTTAGACAGAAAAGGTCAAAAGCACTTGAGTTACTGTAATGGCTACAGAGAGCATGACGCTGGGCATCCATTCCAAAATGGCATAGCAGGAAGATAGCAACAGTGCCTCAGAAACATCAGAAAGAAGCCAAACTACAGTAATAAGCCGAAACAGGGGGTGAATTAGTATATTACTGGGGCATGTCTCAGGCAGAGTAAGGTTTACTGGTACTAGAATAAGACTGCTGCAGTTGAAATTTTAATTTGTTGAAAACATGTTTGATGGCATTTATGTAACACATTCATGGTAAAGGATGAGACTCGAAGTATGGAAGGGACAGAAACATTCCCTCTACAACTAACGCTACGTCATGACATTTTTCTAACATTTCCCCTTCCGCAGAATACATCCACGTCTTCAGTTGTGCTTTTTAAACAAAAGCAGACTGCTCTTTCTGCTGCAATAGGTGGCCAAAAGACCCTTTTTCAACTCCCTCCTGTATTATAAGAACAACATGGGGAATATTAAATCTAAGTTAACATAAGAAATACTCCCATTTTAATTTCTGGAACACTAAATGGGAGCTCACCAGGGGCAGAAAGGGTAGCTGGGTTCATCCCGGGGACCAGAAGAGGCAGTTCAGAGCTACTGCTCCTCTCCCCATCTGCTACCTTCTTCCGGCGACAAAAGTTGATCCAATAAGGTCAAGAAACTAAGGGCAGCTCTTAGTTCTTCTTCCTTTAGCTAGAGACTATTTCAAAACAACTCGGCTGCTTCCTGAACACCTTGGAGCACTGTGGTAGGTTAGGAGGGGAAATAGTAGCTTTGCTTTGGTGTATCACTATTCATGCTCATTTTCCACAAGACATCAAAGGGAAGCCATGGCTCCCTCCCCTCAACCCGTAGCAAGAGGGTCAGCAACCTTTCAGAAGCGGTGTGCCACGTCTTCATTTATTTGCTGTAATTTAAGGTTTTGTGTGCCAGTAATACATTTTACATTTACAGGGGCTGGCGGATGGAACCCCAGACTGGCAGCAGGGTAAGGGGGGCTGGTGACCCGGACCCCAGGCCGACAGTGGGCAGATCTTCTCAGCCCACTGCCAGTTTGGGGTTCTGACAGCTGGCCCCTGCCAGCCAGGGTCCCAGCCACCGGCCCCGCTCAGCCCACTGCCGGCCTCGGGTTCTGTCCATCCAGGCCGGCAGTGGGCTGAGATGGGCTAGTGGCCAGGACCCCAGGCTGACAGCAGAGTGCCACTGTAAATCGGCATGTATGCCATAGGTTGCCGACACCTGCCATAGCATTTAGCAGTGCGAGAGAACTGGCTGGACTGCTTCGGTGTGGCTTCTGATGGAGAAAGCTGAACTAGTAACTGCACTAAAGCCTCCTTATTCATGTTCTTAATCTAGTGTGGGTGACTAGGACAGAAGTCAGCAGGTGGTAGGAGAGAAGGGCTCCACGGCGGGTGATTAGCAAGCTTTGACTGCTTTTGGAGCTAAAGCCTGTAGGGATTTTATTCATTTATTTATTTATTTATTTTTAAATGCTAACATGCATTTTAGAGTTGGTTTTTTGAAAGAACATGGGGGAAGATACTGAAAGCAAGCCTTGCCTTTTGGCTTCTTTTACTATTTCCTAGAATTTCTGCTGTTTGACCTGAATAGTTTTTCTACAGAACTAAAATATTAGGCAATTTTTATGCATTTTAAGAAGTCACTTTTAGTAACACATATACACACAAAGGTTATTTCCCTTCCCCCTTAGTACAGGAATTACAAATGTCTTAATAAGTCGATGACTACCTCTCATTAGAGGAGTATGTCCTGAAGTAATGTGTGGATAAGTGGTACAAAGCATGTAATACAGGAGAACCAAAACTTGGATCACATCAGCATCAGGAAATACAATGTGGGTGGGAAAATAAAGATTCTCTTAACCGTGAGTGACACTCTATGTAGTACAAAGCTCAAAGACTTTCTCTAAATTATACTCCCACATGACGCTGGGATTTCAGCCTACTCTATTTTCCTCTAAACAATCTTTGTCATAAAACAAGCCACTTCGCACATCCAAGGGATCAGAATAAGCTCAGAGAGGTATGATGCATTTCTTGATGAATGCAGCATTTTAATTAATGACAAAATGTAATTTCTTTTTAACACAAGGTGTTCACAGCACAATTCTACCAGTTTAGCAGTATAATACCATCCTACCCATGTTCTTGCAACATCAAAGAAACAAATATTTTTTTCACGCCACAGCTATTGGGCATGATCCCCTCCTGCTCTCCCTCACAGACTCTTGTCTGATGCATGCAGGCACATGGGAATGAGTGCTAATCAGTAGATTGTTCTATTATAAGCATGCATTTTCTTATCTTGCATCCATCACCACATGATCTGAGCATCTGTAAGACCATATTCTTCTCCCCTTTAGAAAAAAGTGCATCAATAAAGTAGATATGTCTCTTACATCGTTATTTAGAAACTGACCTGTTCAGTAGCTTAAACATGCCATATGATTGTCAGCATGTTGAGTCCATGGGCCAGTCCTTTCCTGTGACAGGCTTCACATCAGCAAATTCAGGAAAATTACTGACCTGTCATTTTGCTCCTCTGAAGCTGGCATGTGCCAGGATTTTTATTCCCAGGCCTCAGCCACCTAAAGCAACACAGGAGGATCTAAACAAGCTCCTGGAGCTGTGGGATTTGGTTTTTTGTTTTGTTAAATTGCTAAAGGCAGCAGCAGTAGCAGGATGGAGCACAGGCCACCAACTGGGAGTGACCCAGCGCTAGCTGAAAAGCCAAGGTAAGCACAGAACTGCTAAAAAGCCAAAGCAAGACACAGAGCATTGAAAAATAGATGCTAAGGCACCAGGGCAAATAGTGAAGCCATGAAAAATAAGTTCTGACCTGCTGGTGCCCAGCACCACTGCAAAGGCACTGAAGCACTGAGGCAAACTGACAAGTGATTTTTCAATCATCTGGACCTTAGTGGAGGACTGGGCTATGGAAGGGGATCCCCAGAGATGAGTGAAACAGTTCTGAGCAAAGAGCCTGAGCAACAATAAGAGAGGTGCGCTCCCCCACTGACATTAAGGAGGATCTGACTGGAAGATTCCAAGGGCAGCTGCTTGTCTCAGTGGGCTGAGCTCACACTCTATCCTGCTATCCACCTTAGGGAATCAACATGTCAACAGTTTGGAGATTTCAATTGTCTCACACCATGGAGCAGAAAATCAGGAGTGAGACTCTCTGCATATGGTATCTTTACAGAATGAGGCCTTGTTTTCAGAGGCATTGAGCCCCTATACCTCCCACTGAAGTCAATGGGAGCTCATAGAATATCAGGGTTGGAAGGGACCTCAGAAAATCATCTAGTCCAACCCCCTGCTCAAAGCAGGACCAATCCCCAACTAAATCATCCAGCAGATTTTTTGCTGCCATCTCTCTAAATGGCCCCCTCAAGAATTGAACTCACAACCCTGGGTTTAGCAGGTCAATGCTCAAATCACTGAGCCATCCATCCCCCCTAGCTCAGGGCCTTAGAACTAAGAAACCATTCAGGTTTATCTTCATTGTGTTCTATATACGTGCATCTACGTTAAGGAGACTTCGGAAAATTAGTACTGAAGAAGTTCTATCTTTTATGCATTTAAGTAACCAGCACATTAAAGATCAGCTTATCTTTCTTCATTTGCTTTATGGATGGTTGGGGAAACGGTGGCAATCTGAGGTTTGTAAACATGGACAAGTAATGTATGAGCATTGTTGGAAAAGATCCCAGGCCTGGAGACTCCAAGTCTCCCTGGTTAGCCAGTAGACCAAATTACAAACTGATATCTCTAGAGTCCTGGAACACTCTGCACACACCTGTGAAGCTTGTGAGAAGAACTCTGTTGGGTCAGTATCGTCCTCAGTTTGGCTGTGATGTGTGCATGACATCACACATGAGAAGAGGTGCCTGCTGCTGAGGGGAAGGAAGGGAATTGGCATAGGTTTTACACAAGAAAGCCCATTCTGCGTACTCTGGCTTTATCATCTGAAGTTGGAGTCCCAGGAGCTGGATTGGGTTGGCACTTCTTTCTCGCCCCTCAGTGATCTAGGGCAAGGATGGTTCTTGGCAGTTCCTAGCTAGCCTCTCTCTGAGATCCAAAAAGAGTTGTTCATAGGGTTGCCAACTTTCCATTTTTTCAAAGTTGAACACTACATGCCCCTTTGTCGCTTACTCCTCCTTCCCCAGGGACTCATCTGCCGCATGCAGAGCTGGGGTAGAAGGATCTGCTGCCGGTCCCAGTCCTCAAACACCATACACTGTCAAGATCCCTCCTCCTCTACCAGCAGCTGCTCTTCCCACCCTCCCGGTGGCAAAGGCCGATCGTGGTTACTGCGGCAACTGGACTTTTGGTGTCCAGTCAGCAATGCTGACCGCACACTGCACATGTCCCCTTTTGAACTGGAAATTTGAAAGCCCAACACCTGGAAACCCTGTCAGCTTGTACAGGCTATTTTGTAATGGCAGCCATTTTCATAGTCCTAGCTTTGGACTGATGGGAAGTTGGTTTAGGTATACCTTTCCTGTTAGGAGTCAGGCCCTCCAGTCAGTCTTTTCTAGAAAAAGAAATGGGCACGTGTCCACTCTATTTTGTTTTTATAACCATTTTTATACTAATGATATTGGAGGGGACACCTCTGATGAATAACTAGGACAAACCCTGAGACTATATTGATTTGCTCACTTTGGGGAAAGGCTCAAATACAGATATCAAGACAAAGGCAACTTTTACTGTTAGCAGATTTCAAGGACTTATTTTTTCATCAGCTGCCTTGCTCCTAATGAGTCGCTGAGTCCCTCCAGAACTGCTGAATTTCAGCAAACAACTAAATGCATTTAGCACCTTGCAGCATTGGGCCCATGATACTGCAGTAGCTCAGTCTGGTGAGATGCTAACCATTCTCAGTTCCCATAGAAGTCAATGGAAGTTCAGGATAAGCAGTGCCTGCCAAAGAGTGGCCGGCACCTTGCAAGATGGACAATCCACAAGGAAAAAAAATAGGGTATTTTCAGATGTACAGAACAGTAACACCACTTCTCTTCCTCAGTCTCGAAAGAAAAGTCTCGGTGTGTGCATTTCAGGACAAAGCAGGACATTTCATAGAATTCAAACTTCTCAGAAGTCAGGGGACAACATGAAAGGCAAAAGCAAAAAAAAAACTGGATATAGGAATACCAGGAAGAGGAAACCTATCTCCCTAATCATGTAAACCTGAAGAACCATAAATTAAATAAAACTTCAACAAATACAAGAGAGTTTCTGACAAACTGCAATGGGTGTTGGAAAGGTTTCAAAAGACAACCAAACCTCAGGCCTAGCAAAAACAATAAATAGTTAACTGTCAATGGGTAGTCTGAGATGTCACTACAATAGGCAGCAATTGTTTCAGCTCAGTGCATGGCACCTCAGCAGCTACATTCAATTTGAATGCGAGTCATCCTTATTTTAGGAAAACATCACTGCTATTTTCTCAAAAGCCGTGAACAGGACTTGTACACTCAGACCCTCATAAAGGAATCTCAATGAATGGAAAAAGAGTTGATATTAAATTCTTAGACAAGGTATAATACACAATGGAAGAAAAACATCATGAGAGCATTCAACTATTAACTTTTAAGTTAAGAAAATAAGATAGTATTTGAAACAGTACTGTAAAATATATCCAGCAGCGATTGAGAACAGGGCACAAGTAATGACAAACTGCATCTCCAAGGAGTCTGATAGTATAACAATTTCATGCAGAAACCAATGGCCAAGAAACAGATCAATCTAGCCCTACGAAATACATTAGAACAGGACTTTGGGAGACAGGATATACTAATAGCATGCTGTTAGTATTTACTGTTTCACAAACTGAGTTTTGCAGGAACTCTTTAGAAATTATTCATGCCCATAATCTGTTTTTTCTGAGGAGATACCAGTTTATATGGGGATTTGACCTTGTTTGATTAAAAAGGAGAATAAAATTAAGACACAAGCATAAAATTTAAGTATCATCATCAAATGAAGTATGTGAAGTGCACAAAAAATATAAAAGAATCTATTGCCTAAGATGTCATGATGCAGCCTAAGTCATTGAAAAAAACAGAAAAGTGACACTAAAAATAACCTACTGTGGTTACATATTTATTTTCTGAATAACTTCATATTAAACTTTGTCAGTGTACAAGTCAAATTGCCAGCACTGAATGTATACCTTGGAATAAGGGAGTCAATCTGTGTTCTCTCAGCCTCTTATGTCACTCCGCCTTTATCAAAGATTGTGTGTTGGATTTCAGTTCTTGTAATCAGAACTGCACTGTGATTGACTTTGTATTTCAACTAAGAAAATGTAATCAAATTTAATAAAAGCTGGAAGGCATGATATGGCAGTTTTAAGTTACAAATACAATTGAAGGCAGTATTTTTATTGGTCCCAAAAGTCTGAAAGCTCACTTGCAGGGTTTTATATACCAATAAAGATCTTTAGTTAGGATGGACTCCAGGTTTCCCTTCCCTTTGTTTACATCATACTTTCAGTTCTTTTCTCCAAGAAGCTTAACATTCTTGGCAGTGGTTTTTCTTTGTTTTTTAAATAGAATATCAGGGCATCAGAAAGTCAAAGAAAAAATTCCATGGTAATTGTATACATTGCACTGTGTTGCCAAAAAGAAATATCAATACCGATGTACAAAAAGGACCAATATCTGTACTTTGGATGATGATGTGCTAGTGTAGTATCAATTACTCATCGAAATAACTCTTATTGTAAATCAGAAACCATGCTTTTGCAGATTTATTTTGTTAGTTTAACACGAAAAGTATCTGGCTTTGTGGTGATACAGAATTCCCATTCCTTAACAGCCCAATCCTGGCAACTGCTATTCCCTGTTTAAGGACTACTCCCATAGCGGAGTGAAATAAATTGATCATCTGCAGTTTATTCTGTGCTCTTCAGGGTTCTTCTCTATCCAACAGCAGTCTTATCCAGAGCACCTTAAAATGTGTTCTGGAGACTCAGAAACCCAAGGAGAAAAAGGAGGTGAACCATCTTGATGAAGATAGTGACGTGGCATAGAAGAATGAGCACGGAAAGAGCCACTACAGGAGTTCTTCGTAAATGAGAACAGTGTCAGAGCAGAAAGATCAGGTGGCAGATGAAAGTGACCAAGCAAAGAGTTGGCAGAAAAACAAGGTAGTGGGATGGGACAGCATTCCCAAGGCACAGGATGATAAAGTGGAGGACTTCTTTAGGACCAGAGATAAGATTATTTGAAAGCTGAAGAAAGGAACAAGAAGCCATGGGAAGACTGAAGACAACAGAGAGCAGTGGAGAAGGATTAATTCAAGGGATCATCATTTAGAATGGGGTAGACACAGTCAGGGTCCCTTATTCTCTGGAAGGCTGAAACGTATGGATCTCTCTCTCTCTGAAGTTGCAGTGGGGAAGGTTTAGGTTGGATATCAGGAAAAACTTTTTCACTAGGAGGGTGGTGAAGCACTGGAATAGGTTCACTAGGGAGATGGTGGAATCTCCTTCCTTAAAGGTTTTTTAAGGTCAGGCTTGACAAAGCCCTGGCTGGGATGATTTAGTTGGGAATTGGTCCTGCTTAGAGCAGGGGGTTGGACTAGATACCTCCTGAGGTCCCTTCCAACCCTGATATTCTATGAATAAGCACAGACAAAAATATTACAGTATTGACTCCACTCAATGAGTCCTCTAAGACCAAGTGATCACCAACATTTTTCCACATTTAGGTAGAAAACTGAGCAGTCCCATTCGCGCCCCCCCCCCCACCCCATGCTTCAATCTATGAAAGAAAGTAGAGATCTTTCCTCCCATCTGGGATCTGATTCTTTCACTTGTAGCTGGGTATTACGTTGTTTCTTCTGACTCCTTCTGTTGATTGCTAATACTTATCTCTATACATTTGTATGTTTGTCAGTGTTGCATCGTTTTTATAATCACAGAACTACTAACGTTAAAACTGATATTCCTTATCCTAACATTTATTTTCCTTGGCCTTTCACTCTTTCTTTTGTGATAAAAGTTGTTTGAAACTAGGAAATGAGAAACTGTTTTCCAGCTACACAAGATGACAGCAGTTTATTTATGTCAGAGTAATGTGCAAAAAATATAATGTAACTAGCTGACAAAAATATGGTTCTTAAGTTCTATGGAGTACAAAACAGTAAGTGCCAAACAGAGTGACAGCTGTCATGCTGATTTGTTATATATGATTTGCATTAAAATTCCACTGCTGTAGGGCTTTACAAAAACAAGAAATGAAATGATTGAAAAAACTGACTAAGAACACTGCGGGCAGAGACTATGTTAGATACAGGTGATAGGTGTTAGAATATAATTGGACAATCCATCTATAAACTACCTATTTAGGCAACACTTTTGCAAGAAAAAAAACTCTGTATGTTAGTCCCAAAGTTTTAGTTAACCTTCCATATGTCACGAAAACGGTGCAGTGAAAACACCAAAAACCAATACCCATATCTCTTCACGGACACAATCTTTAAATAGAGCCTAACTAAAGAGAAAAGAGGACACAGACAGGATTTTCCAAAGCTCCCTATAAATGTTGGAGGAACAGACTATATTTGGAAACACAAATAGCATCTAAGCCAAAGTCTTCCACAGTGGCAGAACAAATACAGATTTATTGTACGATTGCATTGGCTAGTGTCTACCTGTGATGTTTAAATTTCAAAGTAGATTAAATAGGAGGAGATCAAAGTTTCTTCATCTGGGCCGATACTAAAAGAAACCACATTCCTTGAAGTGTTTTCTGCTCTGAGCAATGACTGAAAAAAGAGCATAGGATGTTTAATATTTATTCTCTCTCATTGATTTACATAATAAAGATTTTCTTTTTAACTTCTGCCAGACTTGCAAACTCATCCCGGACTCCAAGTCAAGCTAAAAATCTTCTTTCTTCTTGTGTAATAAAAGTTCAACAGACCATATAAAACTCTCAGTTACATCTGTGTAATCCCTTTAACCTTTAGTGAGTTTGCACAGGTGTAACTGAGTGGAACTTAGTAAAGACTTTCATTGCTGAGTACAAGGAATACAACCCACTCACACCCTCTTCTCTCTGCTGGCTCATGCAGTACAAACAGGAGCAAGAATAAAACAAATCAAGTAAAATTAAGTCTTCTTTTTTGTCTGCTCTTGCCCTAATTGTGTCAGAAAAATGAATCCAGAAGCCCTGTGGATATGAGTGTTGTCCAGAAGGACCAAACTTAGATTTTTCAACAAAACATGAAAATTGTAGGGACAAGCCAGAGATCCAGCTTGATTTACTGGTCTTATGCTAACCAAATACCAATTGTGTGCAACTTTAGGACCATTTCATCCTAAGAAACCTGTACCTCAACACTATTAAGAGAGCATTCTGCATCTTGACACTTAAGACTATTTTGGCTCCAAACGGAGAAGCTATCTGAAGCACAATTAACATATATACAGCTTACTATACACAGAAGTTAATAGTATTGGAATACAGTAATAGCATTTTACTTAAAACAAACAAACTTCACTTGTCATGATCAGACCATATAAATAAATGCATCCCAGTAAGGGCACTACAATTCACTAAGTGGAGAGGTCAGTCTAGGGAGACCAGATGTCCTGATTTTATAGGGACAGTCCAGATATTCACGGCTTTTCCTTATATAGGTGTCTATTGCTTCCAACCCTGACCCAATTATTCACACTTGCTGTCTGGTCATCCTAGGACAGTCCATTGCAGCAACTGAATTATGGCAGCTAATCACAGCACAGATTACAGTAAACAGAGTACAGAGTTACATATTCGCAACATGGCTACTGTAAAACAATCATAACATGATTATGGAAATCACTGCACACTTATTGGCTGGTGGCTGTTAGCCAATTAGAGTGCAAGGATTTGCATGGTATACAATTAGAGAAATAGCCATGTAGGCTGACAGTTTTTAAAACAAGCCAAGTTGAGTTCTGTACGCAAATCCTTTGTCCAAAGGCACCTCTGCTTTTAGAGTTAGAGTTTACAGCCAGAAGGGACCACCAGATCATCTAGTCTGACCACCACTGTATCACAGGCCATCACCACCAAACTGAGATTGAAGTTTTACAGCCCACAGGAAACTAGACTATTATGTGTCACAGGCAGAGAACAGGAGGGATCGAGGTGCAACAGTGCTTGAGATGATTAAGTGAAACATACCCAGATAATTTTGGCAAGTGATCTGAGCCCACATCAGGGCTGTCTTACCATGAGGTGAACTGAAGTGGCCGCCTCAAGTGCCAGATGGCGGAAGAAGGGGGGAGAAGAGGCATCTGCCACTAGGACCCAGAGTGCAGAAATAATAAAATTGTGTCTATTGCTGGTGCATATGTATTCTCTCTGCTCTAGATGCACAGAGATGGTGGAGTGCTGTGCTGGAGGAAGGAGGGAACAAGAGACCTTTCTAAGTTTTGGCCCAAGTAAGAGAGCATGGGGGCGCCATTTGAGCTACCCGCCTCAGATGCCAAAATGTTGTGGGCCAGCCCTGGCCCACATGCTGCAGAGGACGGCAAAATACCCTCAAGATCACTGCTAATCTGAGGTAGAGGAGAATTCCTTCCTGATACCACACCTGGTGATCAGTTAAGACCCTGAGCATGTGAATAAGAACCAGCCAGCCAAGTACCTCGGAGAGAGAATGCTTGGTTCCACCACAGAGCCCTGGCCCTCACTGTCCAACATCCCATGTCTAGCTGTGGCCAACTCCGACGCTTCACTGGGAGGAGATATATGGGGGTGAGGGGAGAAAAATCCCTTCCTGACCCTTGAAGGTAGCCTGCTGAAATCCTGAAGCATGAGTTTTCCCCCACTTTCCTCTCACCTCAAAAAATTAAAAAGAGCGCTTTTAAATAGGGAAGTTTAAAATTAAACAGGTAATTTTAAAGTTCCCTATTAAATAGGTACTTTAAAGTCACAGTACTGTGTGCTCAATCCTTCCCAGCATGGCTGTTTGTGAAATCGAGGGGGGGCATCACGGTGTATTTATTCAGAGAGTTTTAGGCTGTTGAGGTTAGAAACCAAGGGTCCATGTTGGCTAAAGGCATATGATGTGAAGTTGATAAGAGTAGCCAATCAAAACAGATTTTTGCATAATATATAGCTGAGAAATAACTGGTCCCTCAATCAAGGCACAGGGAATAGCACATCTGAGAAACCAACATACACAGGCATAAGGCAGTAACTTTAGTGTAAATCCTCATGCACTGACTGGCAGAAACAATTTTTTGCATAATATCGTACATGCAACAAAAAAGCCCTTAAAATAGTTTTAAGAAATATGCATTTTTCTCATTCAATTAAACATTTATTCACCAAAGACAAATCTGTTTTAATTTTGCACTTGTGAGGATGACAAACTCACAAATTGCATGTAAATTAGACTTCCATGTGAAGTGTTTTTTAATACTTAATAAATTTCTGCCTGGCCAAGCTAAACATTATTCAAATTCTAACACTTTTCATTCATTCTACACTGCTTCAGGGGTAGAGGTGTTTAAAAAAGGATTACATGTTAAAAACATGACCCATGATTTTAGTTAACATTTATCCCTTTTACAAAAGTACAGTCCACTACAGTAAAGATATTTAGGGTGCAAGACAGAAAATTAATATTGGAGTTACCTGTTTTTCGGAGTGGAAAGTCATCTTTGGAATCATACATCCCCAGTACAGGGTGATTGTAGGTGCCTGATACTCCACTTTGTGGGGGAGAACTCTGGTCAAGAGAACTGTGCTGAGTTTTCCTATATAGAAAGGAGTAGAAAGAGAAATTGGAAACTTTATAAAAGTTAAGTGTAAGGGGAGATAGTATAGATAAATCTTCTGTTTATATTAAAGGATCCTGAACTGACATTCAAAGCAGAGAATGCCCATTCATGACAGTGAGAGTTAAACTTGGACAGTGTGGTTAGACACAAAGGTTACTCAACTTGTGAAGTAACTAGAGTTCCTTACGATGTGTCTCCCTGTAGGTGCTTAACTTCACCTGTGCACCTCTGCCTTTGCTTAAAGATTTTTGGTAGCACTCCCATTTGGCTCGCAAATATGCCGTACACATCCTCATGCCCTGCAACAAGGCTATTTAGGGCAGCGTGGATGAACCTCCCTGAGTTTCTTCCCACACAAAAACTCTGAAGCAGAGGGGAAGGAGAGCAGCTAGTGGATCTCCTATAGGGAAACACATCTGGAAGAACTCCAGTTACTGTACAAGGTGAGTAACCTCTCCTTCTTTGAGCAGTGGCCCTGTAGGTGCTCCATTTCAGGTGGCTTCTGAGTAGTAATCACTTTAAGAAGGTGGTAGGTTCAGAACAGAATCCAGCACTAAAGGAGAGAACTGTATTACCAAACCGCAGCATCCAATTTAGCAGTGTAAACAAAAGCATAATGGGTAGAAAAAGAGCATGCAACATGGTCTACATTGCAGCTTTCAGCAACTGGAACATTCTTGAGTAGGGCTACAGATCTTGACTGTAATCTAGTAGAACATGTAGTCACTCATAGGGGAGGTTGAGCATCAGCCAAGCCATACCAGGTAATAATACATCCAGAGATCTACTTAGACACTATCTGCATGGAGAAAGTAGATCCCCTATACCTATCTGCAATAGAAACAAAGTCTAGGGAACTTCTTGAATGCTCTGATTCTGTCCAAATAAAGGGCTAATGCCCTTTTAACAACTAGTATACGGAAGATGGCTTCCTGTGTAGTCTGATGTGGCTTAAGAAAGAAAACTGGACGGTGAACAGACGCTAAGTGAAGCTTGATGGAACTCGTATAGACCTGATGTCTTCAGTTCCAACAGGTAACCCAAGATTGTGGAAAGACAACTGAAGAGGTGAACGATGACGGCGATTACACCAAAGATAATATCTTCTCCATTTCTGAAGGTGTGTCTTGTAGATTCCTTGCTGCTATTTAACACGTTTCACTTCTGATGAACGGGATGTTTCTAGTCCCAAGAATCACTGAGGAAACATGCCTGAAGTTGCAGAATGTTCAGACTGGGGAAGAACTTTTCTTCCTGAATTCTGATACAACAGTCAAGAATTGATCAGAAGTCTCCACAGAGGACAAGAAGGGAGTCTAATAAGGAAAGGAAACCAAACTCGTCTTGGCCAGGCTAATGCAATCAAAGTGACCCCGGCTTAGTCTGAGTTGATCTTGCTGAGAACCTTTAAGAGCAATGGTGTTGGTGGAAATGCATACAAAAAAAAAATTTCCTTGTCCATATAATGAGAAAGTTGTCTCCTAGAGGTTCTGGACTGAGTTATCCTTTGGAACAGAATATTTTGCACTTTGTGTTGGCTACAGTGGTGAAAAAGTCAACCTCTGGAAATCCCCCCAGTTAGGAATATTTTGTTAAAGACTCAAGAGTCCAATTCTTATTTGTAATTTAGGGAAAACAGTCTGCTGCGGTAGTATGCCATGGTGTTTTGTCTATGTGGGACATAAAAGACTGAAATGGCCATCGGACTAGCTATGCACCAATTCACTCTACAAAGCGATAAAGCTTGGGAAGGGGAATGCTCTCCGCCCTGACGACTGATATATACACAAGCTATGTTGTGTGTCCTGATCTTCAATGACTTGTTTTATTTGATTAGGGGGAAGAAAGCAGAGGCAAGCATTTTCGACCACCTTTAACTCCAGCAGATTAACATGCAAGTCTTGCTTTCGCTCTGACCACTTGCCTTGGGCTGTGTGAGGACCCATATGTGCTCACCCGCCCAAGAGGGAAGTGTCTGATATTATCATGACTCTCAGGGTATTCTGGATTAATAGGATTCCTGCACAAACCTTGAAAGAATCCTTCCACCAGGTGAATGACTGCAGAACATGACTCTGTATAGACACCTGTTTGTTCAGACTGTTTGTGTTGGGCACAAACTGTCCTGAGCCACCTTGTATGCATCAAAAATGCAATCTGGTGTTCTATGTTACCAAAAACGCAAGCTGCTACATGGCCCAGAAGCAGCAGACATATCCTTGTTGGAACCTGAGGGCTGAGCTACTTTCTTAAGATAAGGTTCTTTAGAGTGAGGAACCTGTTAGGAGGGAGATAAACCTTACCTGTCACCAAATCCGAAAATACTCCTATAAAAAGTATTCACTGTGTAGAAGTCCAGGCCTATTCCTTAAGATTTATTTGTAGGCCTCAACTGCAGAATAATGAAAATTGTTGTATGAGCTGCCAACAGCAGCTCCCGATAAGCGGGCCTATGGCCTGATGAGCCAGTTGTCAAGGAAGGGAAAAACAGTTATTCCTATGTAGTGGGAGTGGGTGACTACCATTACCAACATTTTTGAGAAAATCCCTGGAGCAGAAGAAAGGCCAAAGGATAGGACCCGGTAATGGCACTGATTGTCATCAAATGTAAAAAAAAATCATTTGCGAGAGGACAAATCTTTTATGAGTTGTTATATGGAAGTAGGAATCCTCAAGGAGAGTCACAAATCGGTCCATTGAGGGAAATTATAGCTGCTAGGGTCACCACCCTAAATTTCAGATGCCTGACATGTTTGTTCAATTGTCTGAGGAGGAAGTCTCCAGTCTGCTCCTCTAATCTCTTTCCTTCCTTTGTTGAGTGGGAAGCCCTCAGTACCATGGTAGTGGTTATAGGTACCTCGATCATGGAGAAGGTTGGGAGGCTGGGGTCTCCACACTGTCTTCATCTTGGAAGCTCTTGGTGACAGTGTTCTTGACATAGACAGAGCACTGATGGAGGGAGAGGTCCCTGTAACAGGAAGATTCTCTGTACCAAGGTCCAAAGCTGGCTTTAAGGCATGCTCATTAATAGTCTACATTTAATTTCCATGTTTTTAAAGAATCTTCCCTTAAAAGAAGTGGAAATCTTGTACTTGTAGGGGATATGCGAGTCTTCCAAGCAATGAATATACTGAGGATGTCCATTGTTGATGGACACTGCTTCTCTACAGGAGACACATCCTTTAAAGCCAGCATGCCAGATACAAGGGAAAAAATTGACACCCTACCCCCCCACAGGGGAAAACACAACAACAAAAATTATTTTTTGAGGGAAAAAAGGAAATGAGAACAGTTCCAACAACTATGAAGTATTAAATATGCTACAAGCTACTGAAAAATTAACACTATACACTATTATAACTCTAGAGAAAAAACAAGCACACACTAAACTGGCTGACAGCAGTTGAGAAGGAACTGAGGGTGGTTCATGCTCACAGCAGAGGTAGGCTAATTACGGCCCGCGGGACCCTCTTGCCTGGCCTTTTAGCTCCTGGCCCGAGACACCAGCCCCCGGCCCATCCATGGCTGTTCCCCTTCCCCCGCAGCCTCAGCTCACTGCACTGCTGTTGCAATGCTCTGGACGGTGGGGCTGCGAACTCTTGCCAAGCAGCACTGCGTGACCCATTGCTCTGTACTGTGCAATGGCGGGGCTGACTTCAGCCGGGCAGCATATCTGCATGCCCTGGTGCTCTGGGTGGCATGGCTGTATTGCTGCCAGCCATCGGTGCTCCAGGCAGCACAGTAAGGTGGAAAGGAGTGGAGAAGAGGGGGGTTGGATAGAGGGCAGGTGAGTTCAGGATGGTGGTCAGGCGTGTGGATAGGGGTTGGCACACATACACATTATTTGAACTGTTGTGATTCTTCCCACAGGTTTGCACAATAACTATGTATGATACTTCAACCAGAGACACATGGCACTTATGTTTGAATGTACATTCAGTTCATGTATCTGTGATATAATCTCATGCATACATAGAAAGTATGCACCAGTGTACATTTGGTTCTTCTCAAATCAATGCTATCATAAGTACATCTACCCAGAGACTCACTTATTAACATACACCCAGATGCATTCATAGTAAATTTCCATGTATTCTTCCTTTTTTTGGGAAGCAGCCACTCTCACAACTCAAGTCCAGCAAGATAGGCGACTGAGAACTCCCTCAGAAAACTTAACAGTTCTGCCATTAACCCTCCTGTTCCTATTACAATGAAACCAGTTGCACCAACATTATAGCGTGTTTAGACCCCTACAAAATTATGACAGTCAAATTAGTTTTAAAAGTTATACAGCGGACAATATCATCATGACAAATTTTGAAAGTAGTTATGTTACGCCTCACTACCATAAGCTGACAATTATAGTATGGAAAGCACGTTTAAATAGTTAAGAATGAATGTGGAATATGAATGTAAAACAGTTTACAGAATGGCATGAAAGCGTTTGTTGCATGTAAATACAGTCTAAATATGTATTCCATAAGAAACTTTTGACTACATAATATTATTGAGAGTTACATCTTTGAAGAACTTATAGCTTCTCTCCTTCATTTAATAGATCCTTTAATGAACAGCTGTACTCTGAAAAGCCACTGTGTAAAATTGGCCTCTTCTCAATCAGCAGATGTTCTGCCTGTGTGTATTCAGAATCATATCTATTTACTTTAGTGACCAAAATAACAAATAGTGACAGCTTTTTATTCCTGTTAGCCCCGCAGAGCCAACAAATTTGACAGAGAGAGCTGGAGTCAATTTCTTCTTGTGCATCAACAAAATTCTAACACATCTGAAATCCCTTTGAAGGCAACAGGGTTCCACAGGGTTCACTCACGGCAATATGCGTGCAGCTAGGAGCAGAATTCAACCTTTATTATACCTTGGAAAAAGCAAAAGGAGCCAGTTTGTTTTTCATATCCTAGGTGGAGTTTGAAACTAGAGCAAAAAAAATAAATTTCCCTTGTAAACAGCACACATTTGATATTGAAGTTACTGACACACAAACATGAAATCCCATAATGCCATTTTTACATATTTGCTTTTCAGAGCAATGCCTTCTCTATTAAAATTCTGGATCTCAATAAACCTTAACAGAGAGAATGAAGTGATTGTCTGGAGGTGTGTCTATTTTGTGTCTATTATAGAATCTGTTACCCTTTAATTGGCTCGACTGTTCACAGCACAGATGTCATGCTTCTTCTCTGTTAGCATTAATTTTGTGTATTACATATAGTTACTGTTGATTACTTCATGTCAAAAGTAAGCCTATACCTAAGTATCTAAATAAGTGACTTGGTAGCCGATGTGATTGTATACATAAATGTGCCAGTAATTTGTTAATTTAAAAGGTTATCCTCTTCCCTTCTGAAAGAATGGGAACTGAAAAGCTAGTCTTCTGACTGAGGCCTCAGCAAGCAAAGGGCTCTCTCTCAAAAAAAAGTCCTGAAAGTAGGAATGAACATTTATTTGCTAGGGCTGTCAATGAATCACACAGTTAACTCAAGTGATTAACTCAAAACAAATTAACTATTAAAAATTAATTGTGATTAAACACAATTTTAATCACAATGTTAAACAATAATAGAATACCAATTAAAAAGTATAAACATTTTGATTTTTTTTTACATTTTCAAATATATTGATTTTAATTACAACACAGAATACTTCCATGCTGATGATGTTAATTAAAAAAATAATTCATTAATTAAATTTGTCACTGACCTCCTCGGGGGAGAACTGCACGTCTCTTGCTCTGCGATGTACACCCATTCTGCCACATATTTCGTTATGGCAGTCTTGGATGACGACCCAACAGATTTGACAACACACAAGTAGCAGTATAAGATTTCTAGGGTAGTTACAGCACTCGACCCAAGGTTTAAGAAGCTGAAGCTCCTTCCAAAATCTGAGAGGGACAAGGTGCGTAATACGCTGTCAAGTCTTAAGAGCAACGTTCTGATTTGGAAACTACAGAATCTGAACCACAAAAAAAGAAAATCATCTTTTGCTGTTGGCATCTGACTCAGCTGATGAAAATGAACATGCGTCCATCCGCACTGCTTTTGATCGTTATCTGCTCGAACCCATCAGCAGCATGGATGTCTCTCCTCTGGAATGGTAGTCAAAGCATGAAGGGGCATATGAATACTTTGCATATCCGTAAATACCTTGCAACACCAGCTACAACAGTGCCATGTGTTCTCGCTTTCAGGTGACACTGTAAACAAGAAGTAGGCGGTACTATCTCCCGTAAATGTAAACAAGCTTGTTTGTCTTGGTGATTAGCTGAACAAGAAATATAACTGAGTAGACTTGTAGGCTCTAAAGTTTTACGTTGTTTTGTTTTTGAGTGCAGTTACATAACCAAAAAAATCCATTTGTAAGTTTCACTTTCACAATAAAGAGACAGCACTACAGTACTTATATGAGGTGAACAGAAAAATACTATTTTTGTGGTTTCTCTCTTTTACACTGCAATTATTTGTAATAAAAAATACAAAGTGAGAACTGTACATCTTGTATTCTGTGTTATAACTGAAATCAATATATTTGAAAATGTAGAAACATCCAAAATATTTAAATAAATGGTATTCTATTATTAACAGTGCAATTAAAACTCTGATTAATCACTATTATTTTTAATGTCATGATTAGTCTCCATTATTTTAACCATTTGATAGCCCTATTTACCTTTAAGAGGAGCGACTGCTGGGAATAATCAATGCTGCTACTGGCTTCCAGCCAGACAGTAACACTGTTGCTCTCGCCTATCCTACTTATAACAAACAGCTCCCAGCTTCCACTGTGAAGCTTAACTACACACTTAATGCTGGTTTCTTTACCAAAACCTAGAAGAACCAACTTAGCAAGATTTATTATACAAACACTAGCTATTTGTTAAGCACTAGTACTAATCAAGCTTCTTCACTGGAAACATTTTTTCCAAAGACAAAAAAAAAGTTTTTCAACTGAAAAAAGATTTCAGAAAATATTTAACTTTTCCTGACTAACTCTATTAAATGATTACCCCCCTAGGTAGTCCCAGTCAACCTCTACTAACTGCACCATATATTAGTTAAATCTTGTCATGGATTTAACACAGAATTTATAAACTGATTATGATTAACAAGGCTGACCGTATGCTCATCTCTAGTAGTCAATGTCATATCAAAGAGCTATAAAGGTACGTTTTTTGCAACTTACAGATGGAGTAAGATAAAGGAGCGCACTTTAGCCATTTTGTAAACGACTAAGTATTTTCCTGTCACATGAATGTAATTGGATATTACACCTGAGATGAGTTCTAGAATCCCAGGATCTGGAAGGCTGGTTTAAAATTACTGGTTAATTAAAAGTGTATGTGTGTGTGTGGAGTTATTACTTTTGGTTTACTTGCTCTTGTGAATGTATTGAATCATATACTGTATATTTACAGTCTGACATTTTATAACTCACTGTCTTTAACTGTCCTAAATCAAACGGATTCTGATCCCAATGGGAGGGGCTTCTGCCTTGTCTTGCCCAGATGCCCTAGCTGTTTAGATCTCTCAGGTAGATGTCGCCTTACCCCCATTTCCTTTTCATGATGGGGCAGGATACCTGGCCGGGGCCTGAATAGTCTGGTGTGGATGTCCCAGTGGCAACCTCTGGGGTGCCCGCCTGGGGGCCTGTCGGACCAAGTCCCTCGAGCTGGCAGCCCGCTGGATGGAGTAACTGGTAGTCTGAAGACTGTTGGTAACTCTGTGGAGGATACAAATAGGGATGGCCACATAATTTGGGACCTCAGTCCTAGAAAGATTTCTGGGGCCTCCAGCCCTTTCCTTCCCCCACTCTTTAGCCCCCTGTGTCAGCAGGGTAAAGTACCATCTCTCCACTTGTTGCAGACAGCAGCAACTGAACTGAACTCAGTCAGTTGACAAGCGCCTTAAATACATAGGCAATAGGATGACATCACCAAAACGTGTGTGTGTGCTGTCTGTCTGCTGGCAACATCGGGACTGGCAAAGCGGATCAAAGAGAGGATTTACAATTTGAGAAACTTAAAACATCACAATGTATTTAACCAGACTAGCTGTGTTCTGGGCTTCAGAATGATTTGAAGAATTCACTGAGTTGTCAGCATTTGCTGTATCAAAGGACAAAAACAGTTGTTAACTAACATGCTGCATTACCATGGCCCTTTGATGCAACACTTTACACTAGACTGAAGACTCTGAACTTTAAATCAATTAAGGGTGATGGTTTCTACATATATATATACACACATATATATATACACACATATATACACATACACACATATATACACATACACACATATATACACATACACACACACACATATATATACATACATACACACACATACACACATGTGTATACACATACATACACACAAAGGGAGTGAGTTCCCTCTCAGATATTTTATAACTTTTATAACAGATGGGATGGATGGACGGATATCAAAGTTATACATCAAACTTTCCTCAGGCCACAGGATCAAGTGAGCTAAGCTTTTGGAATTAAAATATTCACTTTTTATTCTTGATTCTTTAGCTGCCCTAATGCAACTTTTGCAAAATAAAATGAAGGCATGTTAAGCTAATAGGAAACTGAGAATGTTGCTGTTCACAGTGCTCAAGTGTTCTTAGGATAATTCCAAAATGTCTCAGTGATTCATATAATTCAAGAGAACACTGGAAAATCAATTATGTGAGAGAAAAGGAGAAAGTAACAGCATGGGCACAGATAAATGTCTATAGGTAGGCACATTTCCCATCAGGACTGAAGACACATGCACACCAGGCCATTGATGCCTTCAGTTTAAAATTCAGATTAATTAAAAAAAATCCCTGATTATTCATGTAGTAGATCTCCACATAAATCACCCACACATGACTTCAGCATACAGGTAAGTCCACACTGATACCATGCAATAACTATACAATCATGATTAGCTCATAACTAATTTTTAAAGAGACATTTGATTGTTTTCTCACCTCACCCCATCATCTCACTAGGGAGTAGAGTTAAGATTTTTTTTTAAAAGTGCCTTAATTGTGCATTTCCATTCTTCAATATGTTTGGATTTCTTTTAAGTTTAACCTTTAACTCTCAGATTCTTGAGTCTATAACAATTGTTTTTGGTATACTTACAACATCCCTGTAATGTTTTTACTGATATATTTCTGATATGAACTCAAGTTTAATGTAGTTTTTATTGGGAAATGTTTGGTATTTTTAAATTTCTGATCACTAAGACAGACACTGAAAAGAGTATAATTTTGTCATAGAATGTGATATTTCTAAGGATTTGAATATATGTAATAACAAACTTGGTTTTAATAAATAAACTGTTAAGTCAGGATTAATCAGTACGCTCTAGCTGCTGTATACTCCTCTGGAGCAGCACAAAGCAGCCAGAGCATATTGGCCAATTCTTCCCCAACCCCTGATATCTACACTCACCTGCACCAGTACTGGTCCCCCTCCACACACACACAAGCTTCCCCTTCAGCCTTGCCCCCTGACATTCCCCTATACACGCACAAACAAGTTTATTCTGAGAGACTGAGCTAATGATAACTGGGGCTGTTCAACCAGTAAATGTGAACAGGGGTGTTTCTTGCTGAGTTACTACTAACTTAGGGTGAGAAAGCTTTGAGCTAGGTGAAATCCATTCTGTCGCAAACTGGGAGGATGAATGAGAATGGTATAACGATGATATCTTTAGAGTTTTCTCCTCCCTCGCAGTATTGTCTAGGAAGTCTCAATCAGTGGAAATGTTCCAGGTGCGGGAACACAAAGTTTGCCTCTCATCACCCAGAAACAGGGTCTAATACTTCTCTCTATGGTAAATTTATCATCTTCATTTTGGATAAGAATAAATAGACCAGAATAGCCAAATCCACAGGGACAAAGCCATCCCAGAGTTTTAACTAGTTTCACCCGCCGACATCCCTCCTGAAACAAGGGCAGAATGCCAGCATCTTTTGAAAAACTGGTGATTAGGCCATAGCTTAAGAAACCTTTCCCTGACATTTATGGCATCACTAATGCCCCTTTTTCCCCTCTAAATTTCTCCATCAAGGATTTTCTCCCAGTAATGGCTAATAGTCATGTGTCCAAGCTAATTCATTCAGATATGCCAGCAGTCTATGGTACTGCTGACTGAAAGGTACTTGTAGGATTTGTTGTTTACATTCTACTGTGAACTCTGGAAAGCACACGGAAGTGGTTTCCCCTCCTTCTTTCAGAGAACCGGTGCTGAGTAATTGCTGGGAGCCCAATGTTCAGGTCACTAGCATATGGGAAATATTATTTAAGAGTGTATCCAAGCAGCCCACATCCACCACAATAAAGCATCTTCTCTTGTTAGTAGTGTCCCAATAATACTTTCATATACAAAGAATGGGATACAAGGAAGAAAATAGCTATGCCTCCAGCCCTCCCAAAACAAGTAAATCACTTACCATTTGGTACTTTTCATTGTTTATTTCCATATAAAAAATACAAATAATAAATATCAATCACTGCTGTACACAGGTTGGGTTAAATCTCCTTGAGAAACCTCTTTCTTTTGTGTGTGCCACTGTGGCAGCTGAGGTCTGTTGGCAATACCTTGTTCACAGTGCCTGATTTGAATGCCCAGAGGTCAACAGGTAGGCATTTTCAGTACATCTCCAGAATTCTTTTCTGCATTTGGTCTACCAACATCAGACTCAGTTGACCTTCAGGTCACAGCTTCTTCAGGCTTTTGCCTGATTGAGGATGTAAATAAGATGCATTTGGTATTTTAATGGTTTAATTCTAAGAGCCAAATCCTTTAATTTTTGATTGGATACATACCTGTATTGTCAGAATGTAATGTGTGGAGTAAACTTTAAACATCTTAAAATATATTTAAAATAGTTTGAGTGACAATCCAGTCAGGCCGGTGCTACCCATTAGGCAACCTAGGCGGTCGCCTAGGGCAACAGGAATGAGAGGCGGAGTATTGGTGGCCTCGGCGGCAGTTCGGTGACAAGTCAATGCCACTTCCATCGGCGGCAATTCGGTGGCCACTGCTCCTTGACAATTTGGCCACCGGCAGCAATTTGGTGGCAGCTCAGCGCGTCTTACGCCATTGGCGGCATTTTGACAGTGACTGCTCCTCACTGATTTTGCCGCCGGCGGGAATTTGGCAGCACCTTCTTGGAGGGGTAAGGAATATTTTTTGTTTCACCGCCTAGGGTGGCGAAAACGCTGGCGCCAGTCCTGAATCCAGTGAAATGCAACAGTAATCTTCCCATTATTCTAGAGTCCTTATTTTCTAGTATCGTATGCTGAATTGAAGAATTTTAGATGCCTAGTAGAGTAAGTGTAACTACACAGAACAATCCACTTTGAATGATCATAGATTAAAGAAAAGAACATCGAAGTCCTCTGAGAGTGGAAACATCATTATAGACTCTTACATTAGAGATCTCATCCTTGAATCATTAAACATAACAGTGCTTGAATTTAACTGTTATAGGGAAAGGATCTTCATCCACATGCAAATTTAGAATATAATTAATGGGCTATCAGATCATTCCTTTCATACCCACTATAAATTTCCATCAGGTTATGTTACAATTCAACTAATTAATTTTGCAACACCTTTATTTGTAACATACTATTCACCCATTAAATTCATTAGCCCCTTTCCCCCCGGCCCTCCAGCAATAGTGAACAAAGGTGGCACCGGCTGAACCATAATAAGCCCAATACCACTTACCCATACCAGAAGCGGGGATCATTGGAAATGCAATGGTTGAGATTCCGGTGTGCCAAAGCTTTCTTTTTATTTAAGACAAATTCTTGTAATTTCATTTTTACTTCTGTGCTTGCCACTGCACCTGAAACATCCGAAAATAAAGAGAGGTTATTTAACCAACTTCATTTGATGAAACCAGCAGTAAATTAAAAGTTGAAACTTTCATTCACTAAGCAACAACAAAAAAAACATTTAAAAAGATTCAGAGCTAAATCTTTGGCTCTCCAATCAATGTAAAGGCTTATTTCAAAGAATAAAAGACAAAGAGGCTCCAATGAAGAACTCTTCTTTACTCTCCGGATTTGTACATAATTGCAATCTATGTCTCCCTTTTCAGACATAATCAGAGATTTCTCATTTTCCTAAAAAAGGGTTTCTGAAGAGGATTTTTGTACTTGCATAAAAATACATGTAGACTAAAGCACTTGTACTAGGTATTCCAGCTTTCTTTTAATCAAAGGTATTTAGGATAAGAGGTCTTGTGCATAATCAAGTTTTTAAAATGTCACATCTGCAAGCAAAAGGGGAATGAGATGAATATCTCATATGTAGACTTTGTCTTGAGAAATCTTGCAAATAAGGATCTCTTTGTTCAATGTATCTGTATACAATAAGACCTACACAATATTCCAATTCATTTACAAGCCTGCAATCCATTTCTTCAAATAGAAAATCTAGCATTTTAAAAAATATCTGAAATTTCAAAGCATAGAGTTAAAATGTCAACTGTGTAATTTCTAATCATTATCTGCTCCACAATAGAGACCAGTCTATTTTACTATGATGATGGATTAAAATTATCCTTCAGTTGGCAGAAACAGTGTGTTTCTGATGGAGTAACACAGACATTTTGGTAATCATAGCGAGTAGTACCATGGGGGCTCATCTAAACCACAATGTAAGCCAATCATCCAAAGGGATAACATCTGGAACGCAAGAAAGTCATTGGACAGAAATATACACTGCCAGGTCACGGGTAGAAGAGTCAGCCAATATGAGCACCATCTTTTGCTTATTATACTTAACATTTTGATGCCACCAGATAGGTTGAAGAAAATTTTTCATTCGTCTGTGAAAAAAGTGTCCTCAAAGTTATTTGCTCTGCACTGTTTGAAGGTGCAGCATTGCTCAACGTTTTATAGGGGGTCTCAGAAATTCACTTTTTTTGGAAAATAGTATTTCTTGCTACTTGTAGATAAAGTAGATTGGTCTGGGATCCAAAAAGGTAGTTAAAATGAGTAAGATTTGTAGAAAGTAATATAGTACAATAATGGAGAAGGTGAGAAGGACCAGAGTGTGACTAATAAAACCAGACATCTTTGAAGATACTGTCTCACCAAACAATTCTCATGTTTAATCTACTAACTTCTTCAAAATAATCAAATGTGGCTAGGTTCTGGGGGGTTTGATTTTGATTAAAGATGACAGTATTTAGGAGCATCAAGCCAAATATTTGTAGCTCACAGTGTTTAAAAAAAAATTGCCAGTGGAGTTTTTGTATTGTGAGCTGAAAGGCACTACATACATACCAAAGGAGAAACAAAAACTAAAGGCCTTCCATTCTCTGTCCAGTTTTGGAGAGACAGACAAAAACGATCCTGGCTTCGTTAGCTTTGGCAATTGACTTCACCTTCCACCGTTCTCCAGTGTTACCTCTGGCAGAATTAACTAGGGTTACCACAACTACAGTGCCACAGATCAGAGATGGAAGGACTGCAAGTTGTGACAGCACAAAGACTAAGTGCGTCAAAGGCAGCTTGTGCTGAGGAGGATTGTGAAGGCCTCAGCAGCAGCAGACTTTGAAATTCCATGCCTGGAAGGCCTGGGTTAGCAGTGTCTGGCTGGGCGCAGTGCATAGAACTTGTTCAAGGTCCTATTGATAATGGTGGGAAGGTAGGACGATGACAGGCAAGGTCCCGCTGTCTGCTGCTGATGCTACTGCTTGTTGTACTGTAAGAACTTACAAGTCAAGAAAACTGAACTTGCTCTACTCTGTTTGCTAAACATTTTCCTTTTGTCATGGAAGTTATACTTTCGGTCCAAATGCATCATGATAGCATATTTCAAGTCACATACAGCAGTTTTGGTATCCTGAGGTGAGAAAGCAGGGGGAGGCCATTATTACATTAACTGAAATCTGTTTGTGTTGTCTTTTGCAAAATACTACTCACTGTATTTGGTCTCATATCCTAGGTGGGGGTAGGAGGGAGGATGGGGAGGAGGAAGAGGGGTAGACTCTTCTTGTGTCTAGTATTTCCTCCTTATTTTCTAGCTCGGGACCACTGTGGCTGAATTATGTTTAGCAAAATGTTAGGATGTAAGAAAAATATTTTAAGTGTTCTAAAAAGTTTAGTTGTACTGATTATACAGACACTACTGCCTTTTAAATAAAAATATTTAAAAATAAAGAGGAAGACTGTTTCCATGATTACAACATAACATCCTAGGGTTCTAGTCTTTCTTCTGTACTTCTCTGAATTTCCTTCAAAAATATTCCTTTGAGTGTTTTGTATCCAGTCTGTTTTATTGATTTTTTTTAAAAAAAACCTATTTTAAATAAAAATAACACACACATTTTACAGGAAGGGCAGATAGCACAAAGCATATATACCCATCATCAATTGATCTGAGCTAACAACAACGTGGAGTGAAGATGAAATATTTAGTTTCCACATGGTAAAAGATTGTTGTCATTTAGGATTTATACTAAAAAACCAACTAAACAAGAAAAGGGAAAGTATCCGCTTAGACGGCAGCCAACTGCACACATCCTTGTGGTTAAGCCACAGGATTGATCCTATATGGAAAATCATCTTCACCCGCTCCTCAGCAGCACCAAACTACCCAATTTCTTACTGTTAAATTCTGACTCTTTTGTTTCAGTCACACCAGCTCATCTAAAATAGCTCTGACCCCCCACAAAAGTGCTTTTGACGGCGTTTACCAAATCTACAGCCTCCACCACTTGGAATGGAGATTAGATTTGCTGCCTACCCTTGTAATGAGGGAGCATGGGGTGGGGGAAATCAGACTCTAGGGAAAAAGCAGACAAAACTTAATCTCCCAGTCCTGGTAGAGCCTGAAAGGCATTTTGTTTCTGGAAAAGCCTTTTTGGATCCTACTTTATTGCAGGTCCACCCCATATATCTTATCTGCCCCCCCATTAATATCCCGTATCCTCTCACTTTGCCTCTTCCACCTCTCACTTCCTTTTCCTTGTCTCACTTTCCTGGTGGAAAATCCCTAGAGTAATTAGAAGACAATGGGAAACTTTTCTAAAGAATTTTCTGAACCATCACATGCAACTTATTGGTATTTCTATAAGAATTCACAATTTTTTGCATGTCCTTTGTGATTCCATCATGCAGAAAATAGCATTTCATAGCAACTGGAAGACTCTCCAAATTATTTTCTAGTTCCGGCCACCAAGGCGACATACTCCTTTGTTCAATGGTATTCCAATCAGGTAAGGAGATGGGAAATGGCAGCTTCAGGAGTGTTGGTAATTGGACCCCTTGCATAGCTTAGTTATTAATTCAAATCTGTAACAGGCTATTCTGACAGTTACTTGCAAGCTTGTCAGTACCCTGTAAGGAATGAGCTGGTGAGTCAGTGAAACTTCTAGTAGACAAACATTCACACTGTGAAAACTACCTCGACAAACAGCACCCTTGTTGGCTGTCTCAGAGAAGTCACTGAGTTCATCAAGTACCCTTTAAGCACTAGAAGTCGTCTCTCCAGGGCAGGACTGACACACATTGGGAGGGGAACCGGCAGTGCTGCTGTTTGTAAGATCCATGTTCTGGGGTTCGTGGAGTTCAACCTTCAATGCTGCAAACTGAGCACCTCTCTCAAGCTTCAAATTCATGTGCAGAAAGGATCAGAATGAGCAACTGAAATGTCTGATGGGGGATTTGTGTGGTCCCAATGCAAAATACAAAATCATGCATGCTTGAAAACAATCCCAACTACATCTACAAAATGATGGGGGCTAACTGAGCTGTTACCACCCAAGAAAGAGACCATGGAGTCTCTGTTTAGTTCTCTGAAACCATCCACTCAGTCTGCAGTGACAGTGAAAAACGCTAACAGAATGTAGTAAAGAGTAGATAAGACAGAAAATATCATAATGTCACTATATAAATCTATGGTACATCCATACCTTGAATACCTTATGCAGTGCTGCTCATCCTGTCTCAAAAGAGATACATCAGAATTGGAAAAAGTACAGAGAAGGGCAACAAAAATTATCAGTGGCATGGAACAGCTTATATATGAGGAGAATAAAAAACCAGACTGTTCAGCTTGGAAAAGACAACGACTAAGAGGCGATGCGATACAGGTCTAAAAAAAATCGTGAAAAGTGTGGCAAAAGTGAGTATTTTCTCCTTCACATAAGACAAGAAGCAGGAGTCACCCAATGAAATTAATAGGCGGCAGACTGAAAACAAACAAAAGGAAATAGTCCGCGTAACACTTAGTCAACCTGTGGAACTCATTGCCAGAAGACATGAAGGCCAAAAATGTAACTGGTTTCAAAAAAGAATCAGTAGAGAATCGGATGGAGAACAGATACATCATTAGCCAATCTGGTCAGAGATGCAACCCCATGCTACGCATATCCCTAAACATCTGACTGCCAGAAGCCGACACTGGACGACAGGGGATGAATCATTCAATTTCCCTATTCTCTTCATTCCTTCTGAAACATGTGGCACTGGCCACTGTCTGTTGACAGGATACTGGGATAGATGGATCGTAGATCTGACCCACTATGGCCATTCTTATGTGATAATTTTATTGCATTTCGTTGGGTACTATCACATACGCAAGAGCAAACCATACTTTGTAAAGTATGAAGAAATACTTGAAGAAATAAAATACTTTACGTATATAAAAAAACAAAACTGAGGGCTCAGATACAGTTTCTTCATCCTCAATCCCTTCTCACAGTTAAGATGAGAATTTCATGTAACAAGTCTCTGTACGCAGAGAGCCAAGGACATTTCATAAGCATTGTAAACTGCCTTTGTACAATCAATGTAAAACAGTTACTCGTGCCCATGGCTTCTATTCACCTACTATAAACTCCATCACTGAAATAAACTATCTTGCTGCTACTTACTTTCTTTTCCTTTCTCTTTGTTTTTTAGCTGTTGTAGTTTCTGTTCTCTATGCTGCTTCTCCAGTTCTTGCTCCTGTCGATGTTGCTCCAACTTTCTCTGGTGCTCCAAGAGCTCCTGCTGATGTTTCATTGCTAGCATTTCCTGTTGCTGCTGTTGAGAAGCGAAAGGAAAGAAAATGAATACAATGCAGTCCAACCACCCAAAGCCTTCATACCACAATGTGCCAAACCGGGACTGTTATAACTTGACGCTAATGCATTTTAATACATTTAACAGAACAATGAAAGAACATTTCTCCTTGTGCAAATGGTTCCTGTATTAGGATGGGCAGGCACTGCACTCATCCCCATTCCAAATTTAAGAGAGAGCACATGCTAAGTTATGGCTAACCTCTTTGGCGGTGTGGTACAAGACAACTCCGGCTTACCTTTTGTGGCCCTATGCAGGAGATGGTTACAATCAGAGCCCATGTACTTAAGTGAGCAATGGACCTATGGGTTAAATAGCATTAATTTCTCCAAAGGGGTGGTGCTATGCTCGTCATTCTACAGTCAATCCACATGGAAGGGCGGACAATGATCAGAGCCACCAGAGCTCCAGAAAGACATTTTGTGTAAGCCAGTCTCAGTGGCTCCTGGATCTCCCAACGGTGTAGCACGCACCTGCACCAGCATCCATACAAGCCTGTGGCAGAAGAGCCCTAAAACAACTGTGCTCACAGACTGGTCAATTTCAGGCACTTCAGCAGGTTCTTACTTGTGTCAGGTTGTTATGATCATTTTTAACTTATTCCCTTTAGAATCATGCCCTAAAGATACACGAACAAACATTTCTTAACTTGTCTCCTGCCAAATTTCAAGTTCCTACCACAAATCTTGGCGATATTAGAGCTCTTTAAAAAAGTTCCACCTAAATATATGAGTTATCACTCCTACAATGCTTCCAGATTTCATTCCATCTTGACACACAGGATGCAAATAGTCCACATAGTTCAGTTACGTATATTACTACGCCACAGATTACTGAGAGTACAGGAACACATTTGCTCACTGGCTTAAGTTACCAAAATCACATTAAGCCCCCCTTGCATTCTTTACCTTGGCAGCTTATAAACTAGCAGATTGATTTTAAATTGGCACTGTTGACTTTTAAAACCCTTAGCAGACCCTGGCGATAGTTGAGACTTCTTCCTTCAGCCTTCACTTAATGGGCATCTGTGCTCAGATACCACCCACTGTCAAAACTTCTCACCATCTTGTCTTAACTGGGAGGGGATTGGGCCAGAGCTGTGGTAGTTGCTAAGGAATTGATTTCTAACTTGCATTCTTCTCAAGAAAAAAAAAATCTCACTCTTCCTCTCTCCAGTTTTAGAAAGTATCTTACACTTTTTAAAATCCAAAGATGTTTTGCTTATTTATAAAATATGTTTTTGCTACTGTGGCCCTGTATTTATTGCTTTTTTCCTCCCTTTTTTATGCCATCTGTTTTTATTTGTTAAACTTTTTGATAGCTGTCTTTTGTTGTTTTTTTTAAGTGGTGCCATATTTTTAGCACCGTGTGCTTCTGTAGGGGACAAATTATAAAGAAAGTGTATTTAAAATTCCATACAAGCATGTGCAAAGAAAGGAGAAATGCCTGTATATGCTGCAATCTAACTGGCTAACTACTCAGAGTTTTAAACATTCCTCTTATTTTTTTGCTAAAATTTTAAGCATATTAACTACTATATAATGCAGTACTGCTTATAATTACATTCATTGCAAATACTGTGGTCTATTCATAATGTTCTAGTTCAACCCACTTAAGCAACTGAGAGCAATTCAGGATTTAACCACATACAAAAACTAAAACCTCCAGAAGCCCAATTTTTTTGTTTTTTAATTAAGTAGCAGCATCCACTAACACTTCTCTGTTGAGAGAAAAAAATATTATTACAGATTTATAAGTCCACCACATGGTCACTATTATAACCTAGCACCAGAAAGTACGCAAATGAAAAATAATTTTTGCACAATTTGTTTAAAAAGGTTTGGAATTTTTTTTTAAATGAAATCAGGAGCCGTTTTTCTCCACATGCAGTCTGCTGGGCTTAGCATATTATGCTTCCTGAAATGACTTAAATACACAGATGTTTTAGAAGGAATTGTTTTTTCATTAACATCTGTAGTGAAATGTAAATGAAGAAAAAAAGACAGAAAGACAGATTTGTATGGGATTTCTTCAAAAAATTTCATTAAATATGTATTGTTTCTGCTTGAGTTCCAACTCACTCTCTGATGGGTATACTTGCTATAGATTACGAATCTTTTCAGAGAAAATATATGAAAAAAGCCTGCCTTATTGAAGGGAAGAGACAGCATTCTAGATCACGTTGTTACGTTTCCTGTAGACTCTGGCAATAACAACAAATGCAGAACCCATTTTTCTCCTGTGTCTATATTGGGATTTTTTCCTACATTGCAAATATAGACTTCATTCTTTTCCTACTCTGTGTGACAGCACATAGAGCAGGCATATATTGTCCATAGTTACTGTTCATAAGTGTCTTTTGAAATACAATTCTATGTAGACAAGAAATGTTTAGGTGGGTTTGTTAAGGCTTATTAGTTACCCTAGTAAGAACCCTCTCTCATACCTTTATAAAACTATAGGACACCCCACCACCAAACTCTCCAACAGGCAAGTCCACCAATTGCAATTCTTCAATGCTCATATATTAATTGTACAGTTCTTTTAAAAGTATGTTTTTCTTGCAACCTAAGAAAAAAATCAATATTTACAAAAAATAAAATTATATGGCATGGGTAAGCCCCTGCCTTAGGAATAATTCCAGAACATATCATAATTTGAAGAGTGCACTGTGAAAAATATGGATACTGTATTAGTAAGAGTACAGCAGGGAACATCTGAATAAGGGGCTCTTGCCAAAATAAATATTTATAAATATTTATAACTATAGGGATTCCTGCATATGCTTAATGTCACTGCTTCTACTATTCACGAAACACACACAAATGCTTAACTGTACCTGTAGCTAAAGTTTCTGAGGCTCCACTGGCATATATTAATACTAATTAATGAATTCAGGAAAATGTAGTGGATTTAATTGTATTTATTATTTTACAGCTAAATGTGAAGACAACAGTACAACAACTATCAATCACATTTACTAAAATTACTTTTTTCTATTCTCTTCAATTAAGTCAGATTTAGAAAACAGAGTGAAGCAAACCACAGCATTTTAAATAAATACATTCAAAACTTATTTTCTTTTCAACTGTACCAAGTAAAGCAGCTAAAATAGAATCCCTTAGTCATTACAATAAAAAATGGAAACAGAGATACTGCTAATAAAATCTCTCATATTATTCCCAAAGAAATACAATATAGTCATGGAGACCAAGTATCACTAAAATTCATGATAATAAAACTCAAATTTACCAAAACAAATGCCACTACATTTCATAATAAGATGGGGCCAGTCACAGACACAAATGGGCCATAATCATAAACCAATAGGGATTAGGCATGTCCATTGCTGATCCCTTGGAGTTTGAAGATGATTGCCTTCCATAAAATCCAGGATCCGCAGATCTTATCACAACTGGTGCAGACATTTCCCAGTTGAAGGGGCAAATCTGGATTGTTGAGTTGGGCTGCAGCACGTTCTTTCGTCTTTTCCCATTGTCTGTTGGATCTCAAAATACTGGGATCTTTGCCACAAGGTCCTTTTCTATTTAGGTCAGTTGAAGGCTGGGGTTTCCTGTGAGTTTAATTGCACTTCTTCATACTGGCTTTGAGAATGACTTTGAAGCACCCTTTTTGCCCTCCCCTTGTTCATTGGCCATGGCTCAGTTTTGAGAACATGCTCTACTTTGAGAGTCACTTTTCAGGCATTCGAAGAACATGATTAGCCCCACAGAACTGGTGGTGGATGATGATAATTTCAGTGCTGGAGGTTTTGGCGTGGGTCAGAACATTAATTTTGGTGGATCAGTCATCCCGCTTGATTTGGAAGATTTTGCAGAAGCACTGTTGATGGGATCATTCAAGAACCTTGAGGTGTCTATTGCACACGACCCAGGTTTTGACACCATATGAGAGCAGGGATAACAGCCTAGTATGGGAGAAGCTTGGTGTGATTCTTGCTATCATGATCTTCAAAGACATGTTTTCCCAAGTGTCCGAAAGCAGCACTGGTGCATTGAAAGTGGTGTTGAATTTCCTCATCAATGTCAGCTTTGAGAGAGATAGCTATTGAAGTAAAGAAAGTGCTTGACGTTCTCCAGGGTACCTTTACCGACCTGAATTACAGGAGCATGATCCTGGTGATTTGGGTCTTATTAGTGGGGTACCTTAGTTTTCTTGGTGTTGAGTGTGAGGGTGAGTTGGTTGTAGGACTCAGAGAAGAAAGCAATGACTCTTTTTCAAAGATCTTCTTCTGAGTGGGCACACAGGGCACAGTCATTTGCATATTGGAGTTCAATGGCTGATTTAGTGATAGTCTTTGACTTGGATCGGAGACTACAGAGGTTGAAGAACTTTCTGTCCATTCTGTATTGGACATCAAGTCCGAAGGGGAACTTGTCAGAGACTGGGAATAGGATGACAGCAAGGAAGATGGAGAAAAGGGTTGGAGCGACAACACAGCCTTGCTTAACTCCTGTCTTGACTAGGAAGGAGTCTGTTTCGGGATTCATTGCTGATAACTGTCACAGACATGTTGCTGGGGGTAGGGGGGAGTCAAAGGATGGCAATTTTTGGCGGACATACAAATGCAATGACAATTCTCCACAGAGCCTCATGATTGATGGAGTCAAATGCTCTCACGGAGTCAATGAAAACCATCTACAGAGGTTAATGTTGCTTGCAGCACTTTTCTTGAGGTTGGCAGTCAGAGAAGATCATGTCAGTGACACTTTGAGACGATCTGAATCCGCACTACAATTCTGGGAGGATTTTCTTGGCCAAGGGAAGCGGCTGGTTAAGGAGAATTCTCGCATGAACCTTTCCAGAGGTGGATAACAGGGTGATTCCTCAATAGTTTCCACAATCTAATTGGTCTCCCTTCCTGAAGATGGTCACAATCATGGCACCTCTAAGATCTGCATGGATTTCTTCTGGATTTCAAATCTTGAGGATTAAGATGTGAAGCTGATGAGCCTGTTCTCCTCCTCCGAAGATTTCAGTGGGGATTCCATCAAGTCCAGAAGCCTTATTGTTCTTCGCATGTTTGATGGCTTTCTTTACCTCAATGAATGTTGGTGGGATTCTAAGGTCATCCTTGATAGGATGTTGAGGGATTAAGTTAAAGATCAACATTGATGTCACGATTCAGAAGGTCTTTAAAGTATTACTTCTAACATGCATTGATAGATTCATTCTCCCTGAAAATTTGGGCTCCATTTCTGGATTGGAGTGGGTTAGCCCTTGGGTACCATAAAGAGCTTTGGTGGTGTTCAAGAATCTGCACATGTCATGGGTGTTCTATCTCCTTCACTTTTCTCTCCCACTACTTGTTCATTTCACAGGTTTTCCTTTGAATTTCAGCTTTGAATTGATAGTGGATGTACTGTTTCTGCTTCAAATTGATGTCATTCAGCCAATTACAAAAGACCTTGTGCTTACGATCAATCAGGTCTTGCATTTCCTCATGGTTCTCATCAAACAGTCTTGGTGCTTCCTGGTTGAGAAGCCCAGTGTTCCTTCACATGCTGCACAGGTGGCAAATTTGAGTGCTTTCTAGTGATCTTTGGGGCTCTCCATCTCAATTTTGATATTCATCACTTTCTTGGGGAGGCACTGCTAGAAAAGGTCAAGTTTAGTTGGTCTTTAAGACCCTCGATATTGATCTTCCACCTAGCTTCTTTCTTCTGCGTTTGTCATTTTGGTGTGAATTTAATGTAAGTGATACAGCAGATAAGGCAATAATCCTCAGTCATTGCTTTGGTGATGTAAATGTCTTCACAATCACAAGCACGAACAGTGACAGTCAATCAGGTGCCAATGCTTACATCATGTGTGTTCCCACAATGTCTTGTTATTCTTTTGGTGGAAACATGGTGTGTGATAATTATGTCATATTCCACATACTTGGTCAGGAGAATTCTGTTGAAACTGTTCTTGCCCACTCCTTCCTTTCCGATTGTTATTAGACATCCCAAAATGCTAAGTCACGTCCAACTCTTGAATTAAAACTGCCAAGGAGTACAAGCTTGTCTACTTTGGTGATGACAGAGAAAATCTGGACAAAGTTGGCATAAAATCCTTCTTTGGTTTCATCATCAGCGGCAAGGTGTGGAGTGTATGCACTGATGAGTTGCATGTTGATTTTGACAAATTTAAGATGGAAGGTCATGATGCTAACTGGTAATTCCAACAGTTGGTTGACTATTTCATTTTTGATAGCAATACCAACAGTGTAGCTTTCCATTGTCACCTGCTACTTTCCAGAAAAAAGTGTAACCACCACCATGTTCCTTGAGCTTTCCTTCTCCTGCACGTCAAGTCTAACTCAGTGCAGCAATGTCGATGTCATGCCTCCTGAATTCTCTGGCCACAATCACTTTTCTTTGCTCTGGCCAGTTGTTTTTTGGGTTGTTCATCAGGATTCAAATTTCATTGTTCAGTTCTGAGCACTGTGTTTTGAGCACCTCTAGATGTGGTTATCCAGTTGCGGGGAGGCAAGGCAGCCTATGTTAAGAGCACCTTTCCCAGCCCTCTCTGATGCGAGGTGAGCAGAGTGGATCCTAAAAGGGGCTGCTCTGTCACAGTTGTAGCTGTCAAGTTGCAGTCCTGCCTCTGTCCAAATGTATAAACTACCCTCTGATAGCCGCTGTCTACAGGACAATCTGTGACCAGAAGTTTCTGGTAATCCCTATCTTGCTCCACCTACCCATTCCACAGCCACAAAAACCCACCCACAGATTGCTCCCTCCTACCCACAATTTCAGGAAAGCTCCCTCCCTCTCTCCCAAGATATTTATAACCTCCTATTTACAGTCTTTCTCCTTGACAACTTTCTGAAAGGCGCTTTAATTTTTTGTTTTCTAAAATTTGGTCAAACTGGGCAAAATTTTCAAAAGCATCTAAGACATTTAGCAACTTAATTCCCCATTCATTTTCACCTAGGTACTTTTGAAAAATTACCCACTGCAGATAATAGAAAGATGTGTAAAACTACCTGTAGCCAGAGAGCATTGTACTACTTAAGTGTCTGAGGAGGATCACGTGAATGGCTTATTTTAGCACAGATTTGCAGTAAATTACACTCAACACATTTGTTTCAGATTCTTGGTTACTAAAAATCTGAAAAATTTAACTTTTGTGATGCCACAAAACTTCTTAATTTGGATCAGAATCAGTCCCTGTGATCACCATACACAGTTTACCTGCTAAACAAAGGGCTGCAGCCTGCAATGTGCTCTGATCCTGACGACACGAGGCACTCATGCCGCTCTTTATCAGTCCTAGATACCATTCCTAATCCACCTGACAATCATGTCACTGGGGTAAGTATGAAGAATGAGCATTTTGTTTTGGAATACCAAATAGGACAGAAACTGGAAAAGTGCTACAATCTCTCTTCCTTTCCTAGCTGAGAGGAGAATGCTAAAAGGACTATAGAACTACTCTGAGATTTGGAAGGATTTGAATTTTATCAGGAAATGTCACTAAATGTTCATTTCACCACACACACAAAAACGAATAAAATAAATATTACCATAGATAATCACCATTTAAAGATAACGTTTTCCTTACTTTGCCTTTTTGAAAACTTACTAGATTTTGATGTAAGACTATTTATTTTAACATGTGATGTTGGAGTTTGTGTTTTAACAGTTATAAAGCTTTAATATTTTGAATCTTAATGTGTATTGCCATTAAATAACTACTGTCTGACACTCTCCATAATTTTGCTCAATTGTGAATATTTAAATTGATAGAAAAGGACAAAAATGCTCAAAAATAAATGAAGATTAGTCAAAATTATAAAACAATACAAATCAAATTCTGCCAAGCCTAACTATATCATATGTGTATTCCATTATATGCATCCGACGAAGCGGGCTATAGCCCACGAAGGCTTATGCTGAAATAAACTGATTAGTCTCTAAAGTGCCACAAGTATTCCTAGTTATATTAAAAAATGGTACTTAGGTAGGAATTTTCAAAAGCACATTGTGTTGATCTAATTACTCCCAATGCAGCGAATGGGAGTTTTACTACTGACATGAATAGGACAGGAGTTAGGCCAGTGCTGAGCACTTGTGAAAGCTTTGAAAATGTAATGGATTGAAAATGAGTGTGCCTTGGGAGGGGTGGAGTGAGGAGTGTATGTTAATCTTAAAAAAACTTGTCAGGCCTCAACAAGTTGTGGGACTCCAAACAGGAAAGAAGTAGGAGTCCAGGTGGAAATAACTTCCTGCAGCCTCTTCCACTGATCATAGGAGAGTGCTAAGAATTGTGATTTGTACTCTTAAATAGTTAGGAGCTGTATCAAACCCTTCTTATGAAAATCAAAGAGTGTTGGAAATTTGGCCAGGCTTGATTAGCTCCCCCTGGCCCGGCATCACACCATGACCACCACCACGTAATATCTGTGCTCGAGCGTAACTGCAGTCTGGACCACTTTATCCAATCTCTCTTTTAGGAAAGCTCTGTCACAAACCAGAACAAAAGACTTAGGGTCCCTGAGGAGGAATGAAACATATGATCCTGGTACAGAAAGCTATGGAACTCAAGGGGAGGAAGATTCAGAATATTCTTAATGAGAAATCTCTAGGGACACTTGGAGCAACTCAGATCAGCAGATTACTGAGAAGTTCCCACTTTTCTTTACAGTCTTCCATGTCACTGAACTGAGAGGGAAGGAGAAAAAAAACACTCTTGTGAAAAGGCATCCTTAGCTGCTGCTCATGGGTTAGAGATCTTGCTACAATACAGAGTATTGTGTTGTTTGCATCAAAAAGGAAGGCCATGGATAGAATGTCCTGTCCTGAGATGATCATCCAAAATCCTTTTCCGTTCCTTTTCCTGGAAAGATCTGTGACCTGCTCAGCCAGTCTACTTGTCAGCAGACTATCTGGTACATATTACAAGCCTAAATGAATCAGAGCTTGGTGTCTACCCAAGTGCCTAGTTTAACAGAAGTTATAAAAAATAAAAAGAATCATTATCTTTAAGCACCAATAAGGTGCTTGGTGCTTTACAAAACAATAATAATATTTATAGAGTCCCTTCCCCCAGGCACTTATAGTCTAAACAAGCTAAGAGAGTCAGCAGACGTGCAAATGGCTGCTTTTGCAAGTTATATAACTTGTCCTCTCATCTGAAGGTTTATTTTTATTTTTTTGGCAATCACTCCTCAGCAGGATATTTATCTGCTTGTGTTAATTGCATGCAAAATGTTGTGAAAATTCTAGATTTTTGGCTGAATACATGTATTCAAAAACTTTAAGCTCAGAACCTAAAAAAACAAAATTATAAAGATAAAACTTTGCAAAACAACAAAATATATTGATTGAAGGGGAACTATTTGTACATAGGGTGATTTCTAAGTGGAGGTTTTTTTGTTTGTTCGAAGGATTTCAACATTGCCTATTAGCTGCTTTGACTTCTTATTTCAAGTTTCCACTTTCTTGCTTACAGAATTGTCAGGCTATAAGCTCTGATTTCAGGAACCTTTTTAATAACTCTTCTCCCACACGTTTTAATTTAATTTTATGGTAGATTTCTTTCAAGGGAAGATGATGCTAGGTTGAGGTAACTGGCCGAACTGGTAGAAAGAAAAGTGTTGTGAATGTGAGAGGTTTTCAGAGACAGTCACGCAGTAAAGGTTTCCAGAAAAAGAGACTGAAGATACAGTGCAGAACACCACAGTTTTCTCATCTTCTGTGATGGGGTAACACTAGATTGTACATTCACTGTGCTCCTTCTCATCTCAGATAGTCAAGTAGGCAGCCAACCTGGTACCAGGACATTCTGCACCCTTCTTCTCTCCAGCAGGAAACCACTCTATCCCAACTGAGAGCTTCGAGAGCTGGAGAATAAATTTGCTTAGACAGACCCACGTTGTCTAGTTAGTTACTGTGCCCGAGTCTGCTCACCCCGTGGAGAATCCTTCACTCAGAGTGCAAGCCGCTGTAACCATATCACCACACCAATTAGCAAGTAAGATAAATTGTTTTCCTCTGCAATATGGTAATCCTCAGTATACAGAATGGGTCTGACTAGCAGTGATAATACTTGGGAGGAAAAGGAGAACTAGAGGTGTAAGCTCAGAGGCTCTGCATAGTAAAAGAAGAGGAATTAGGGAATATAAAGAATGCAGGCAAGGAAGAAAGTGTGTGGAACCTCCTTTTCAAGGAGAGAATTCTCAGGCTGCTAGGTTGCGATGGCTCTTAAGAACTCCTTACCAAAAGCCAGCAACTGACCAGCAGATCTAACTGGTTGTGTCCAGAAGAAGTGTGAATTGTTTGCCAACTGGTTGCCCAACAAAATGGAGCTACTCACTTGTCTGCTTAGACATTAAACCATCATTGGATAGCAGACCTAGAGGTATAGGACACCCAGATGTTGAGACCTAAATGAGTTTTTTTCTCATCGTGCCCATCCATCTTCTAATACAGATCTCTAGAGAATGACATTGGCATCCAGAGGCAGGTCTTAGGGCTTGGAAAGGTAAATCCGCTGTGGAATGGGCCAGCCCAACATTATGGAAGGCAGGATCTAGCGCACAGATTCTGAGGAGGTGCTTGGGAAGAGCTGATGAGGTCAACCACTAAATCTAGACCCCAGTGAAGGAAGGAAAGATGCAACTCAGAGCATGCTTGGTTTGATGATCCCCACTGAAGGGTGGAAAAGGGGGAGTCCGGCAATGTTTACTGAGTGCTCCAGCACTATCGTGACTAACTACAGCATATGAGAAGTTAGGTAGGCTTCTTAGCAGGATCAGACAGTTTTGTGAGGTGGGAGACTCCTAAGAAGCATTTTCTTGGGACTTTCAAATAAGTGAGAAGGAAAGAGCCGAAGGAGAGAAAATATTTCATTTATTACCCTGGGAGAAGTGAAAAGGTCCTCAAAGATAATGGAGGAGGTGGCCGGAGAGACCCAGTGGTGAGAGAACAAGAAGTACCCTTGTTTGGCTGTTTCTTGGACACAGAGGAAAAGGAGTCTCCCAGAGAGGAGAAGATGGTAAAGGTGAATGTTCGGTTGATCTATGCTATGGCCTCTAAGTAGAACACCTCCTCCAATGAGGAAAAGAACCTAAGGAAATACTGGATCTCTCCTGCATCCATTAATCTCAGATTAGTCCTCCTGTACCTTATCCTTCTAATTTGCATTGGTAAACGAACTGCTGAAGCATGATGCAAGCAGCCATTTCAGTTCTGCTTCCTCCTGATCTGGGTGCAGCATCACTGTACAAGATGGTGGTCAGAAGCAGGACTAGGGAAAAAGAATAGTTCAGTGGTTTGAACATTGGCCTGCTAAACCCAGGGTTGCGAGTTCAATCCTTGAGGAGGCCATTTAGGGTTCTGGGGCAAAAATCTGTTGGGGATTGGTCCTGATATGAGCAGGGGGTTGGACTAAACCTCCTGAGGTCCCTCCCAACCCTGATATCCTATGAAGAAATATTGTGCACCAAAAATCAATTTAAATGTTTTATGTGAATATTCAATGTAATTTTAATGTTCAGCCATGCACATATCAGGTGTATTAATTTAAAGGTAACGTACTGCACCATTATATACTGAATACATTCATTTGTTTCACACAGACTGATCACATTTCAAAGAAGAAAAGTAAACTTAGAAAATTCTCATGTAACATTATTGTTGATGTCTTAACAAGTCAGGTTATTCAAAATTATGGTTTCCATTCAAATGCTAACTCTGTTCACTTTCGTAAATGTTGTAAACAGAACGCAAAATTGCTATGGGACCCATAATTTTCAATGTATTTTGTGCATGTCAAATTTCAACAGCAGCATTTCATTAATGACTTTTTGTTTTGCTTTCCTTTTGTTTATTCTCTAGTGGTGGCATTTTTGATTGCTTTTCATTTAATATATTTACAATTTATTTTATACAGTTAAGAAATTAGATAATTAGAAATTAGATAAAAGAGCTGAGTTGAAAATTAATAAGAATTGCAATGTTCTCTTTTTATAATGTTCCTTATTCTAAAACCCCAGTACAGGTGAAGAGATACCAACATATTATATACAATATAAACATAATGCATAATGCTGAGATTTGGATGGGAGACAACTGTTATAACAGGGGTGGGCAAACTTTTTGATCCGAGGGCCACACGGAGCTTCAAAATTGTGCAGAGGGCCACGTAGGGAAGGCCCCGCCTCCTATCCGACCCCCATCCACTTCCCGCCCCGACTACTCCCCTCAGAACCCCAACCTGTCCAAACCCCCGTTCCTTGTCCCCTGATCGCCCCCCAGAGACCCACCCCACTCTAATTGTCCCTCAGAATCCCATCCCCATCTAGCCCCCCTGCTATCCATTCCCTGACTGCCCCCGCCCTAGACCCCCCACACCCTAACCACCACCCCCACCTGAGACCCACCCCACACCAAACTGGCTTACCTGCTCAGCCGGGCATGGGGCCCCACGGCTTGCAACGCTCAGCCCAGCCCCGCATCTTGCCATACTCTGCCCGGCACCCTGGGCCAGTGCCAGGAGCGCAGGGCCCTGCAGCTTGCCACGCTCGGCCCGGGCCCCCAGCTGGGAGCGTGGGGACACGCGGCTTGCCACACTCAGCCCAGGGCTGAGAGGGTGGGGCCAGTGGCCCCGCCCCCCGTCCCAAGCTCGCGGGCCGGATGAAAATGGCCGTCGGGCCACGTGTGGCCCGCAGGCCGTAGTTTGCCCACATCTGTGCTATAACGATCAAACACTCCATAAATCATGCTATAACTTACACAAAACACAAGGAAAATGCAAACATGTTTTGGGTAAAGAAGCTTTTATTATCTCCCATTAACCGACTAGTGAACTGCCTCTCTAAATATTTGCTAGATAGTCTTGCAAATACATGCAAAGAAACATCATTCCAACCTCAAACAGCACTTGGTAGCAAACGAAAAAACAACACTGAACAGAAATTTACTTTGGGCAAGGAGGGCTCAAGGCAAAACTTAACGCATCAGAGAGATGTGCAAGTTGAAAGTTCTGATTTCCTCTTTGTATTATAAATCAGACATATCTGCAAAATCTGACAAATATATTCTGGAAAAAATTCTGGATACAAAACAACTTCACAGATTAATGAATTTATCTATCTTATTTCTACAGTATACAGTAGTAACATGAGCTGTACCAGCAAGTATCCAAGAATAGGTCAAGATATCATTGCATGGTGATCAGTAACTACACTGAATACCATTATGGCATGCATCCGACGAAGTGGGTATTAGCCCACGAAAGCTTAAGCTCTAAAACTTTAGTTAGTCTTTAAGGTGCCACAGGACTCTGTCACTTCTGCAATTCCAGACTAACACGGCTACCCCTCTGATTCTTGAATACCATTAAGTTGTTTTATGATACTGGATTTTATTCAGACTTTCATTCATGTTATTACTATGCATAGCTTATCGACCTCTTTCCTATCTGAAAGCAGCAGCACATCTTAGGGAGATAAAAATAGAGCCTGCTCTGTCTTGCTTAATGCCTATAAGTAAAAGGGTTTTGGCCTTTGGGAACATAGGAAATTGTCCTTTCCCTGGAAAATAAACTGTCCTGGGCCTGCAAAGGCTTACACAGAAGTTTAACAATGGGAATAGTCCCATTGTTACTCACCATGAATAAAGCAAAGGACCTGAGTAAGTTGTTGCATGATCAGGGCTTAAGCCTTTAAAATGGTTTAAAAATACTGGACTCAGCTGCTTTTGACAGAAACATGAATGAAATATGCTTTTAACAGAAACATGAAACAGAAAAAGCAGGAGGCTAAAATTACTATTAAACAAAAAAAACCCACAAAAAACCAAAGAACCCACACCCTGAGCATGGGTAACCTATTTAGATATTAACAAGGCACAAAACATGGAGTCTGCTATAGCCCACCACTAAACTTTCAGGTACAACTTTCTAGACTAATAATATGGTCATCACAGGATGCATTGCCCACTCTTGCACACCTTACATTTTGTTAAGTCTAACCTTAAAGCTATAAACTCTGCTGTGTACGTGACCAAATGAAAATGTAAAGAAAATGGCTAGTGGGCAGTTCTCAGCTCAAGTTAATAGTTCTGAACGCTTTAGGGGATATATAAACCTGTTTTGTGAGATTCCTAAAAAAGTCTCTAGATCCCTCTCTCCACATCTCTTCTTATTGAAAGTTTGCACTTACACTAGTGGATATCAGCATTATTGCATTTTCAAATATATGTAGGCAGTCATATACAAATATTCACTAAATTCAGAGATACACACCTTTAAGTATATGCCTTTATGACATTAAGGGAAAATTACTTGCTCTACATGGCTAATACACTATTCATCAATTCTTGTAGCGTTTTTCTTTTTACAAAAATAGAATAGAGGTGATCAGCCTGAAAAATGAAAGTCCTCTATTCATGAAACAGGTACAAATAAGAATAGCGGCAGTGCTAGCAGTTCTACGTGACCTATCAGGAACAATTATTGGAAAGAGAACAACTCAGTTTCACTAGTTACTGTATAATTTGGATGTCCACAAGGATGCCAAATAATGTCAGTTATGGTGCTGGTTTTATTATGTGAATATGTTTCTATTAGAAAAGTAACAGACCACCACCACATTTCAGAGAGGCCACTAAAAAGCCATCCAAGTATACTAACTTTAAATCACTAGGGAGTAGTCTGTTGCCATAATCGGGTAGACGGTAGTACCTGAGACTGGTCAATACCGGATGCCGAGTGGAGATTAAATAACTTGGTAAACCCCAGGAAGTGCCAACATCCTCAGGACTATCAGCACTAAATAGTATAGTGGGACCCTAGATGGATGAAATGCCATTGAAAGGCAGAAGAGTTAAATCATGATTAAGGGCACAATCCTGTCAGAGGTCACAGATTCTGTGATGGTCTCGGACCTTCACGACTTCTGCAATGGCTGGGCTGGATCAGCCCCTGCTACAGGAACTGTGGCGGGGCTGGTGCAGCTGCCGCAGTCAGTCCCAGAGCCACCGGAGTAGCGACCCACAATGAGCCCTCCTCTCTAGGGCATTTTTAGTAAAAGTTAAGGATAGGTCATGGGCTTCTGTGAATTTTTGTTTGTTGCCTGCAACCTGTCCCTGACTTTTACTAAAAATACCTATGACCGAACCTTCACCATAATCATGACTTAACCAACAGCCATAAATTGGAGGGGCATCAACAGGAAACTACCATCTCTACTTTCTCCCAGGAGAACTATTATGGCAGAACAAAGGCAGAGTGATCCACCTGGGACACTGGGTGGTTAAGACCCCCCAGGCCAGAAGGCACAACAAATTATACAGGGGGGAAAGGCTCTGGCCTTTAAGAGTACAGGCTGTAGTTACGATGGTGCTGTACCAATCCTTTGGGAAGTACAGTGCCTGATGTTTGCACCAAGGAAAAGAAGGACCCGAACCTTCATAAACAAATCAACAGAATAGGAACACTGAATACAAGGAGTTACGTATGAAGGGAATTTTGACACTGTGAGCAAAGGATTGGAAAGTTGTAAGACAGAACTATGTGGAATGTCAGAGCTGCATTGGAAGGATAGGGTAATTTCACGATGATAGATGTATGGAACCGAGAAAATGGAGTTATGTGTATCTTTTCCAATGTGACAACAAAATGTATGCTTGGATATAATTCAATCAGTGATAGAATCATTACAATTCACCTTTGAGCGAAGCCAACCAATATCAATACGGGCTTGTGTCCTTCGATAGTGGCTAACACAATAGATTAGTTTTATGAACAACTTGAAAAGACACTAAAACACCAAGTATAAATCCTTGTAATTGGGAAAGTGAATGAGAAACTTGGAGCAGCAAGCTCTAAAAGTAATGGGAAGCAAATGGACTGTGTTCACAAAATTAGACAGGAAGGCATTTAGTTGATTTCTGCTGTTCTGATCACCTACTCATTACAAACACCATCTTCACCAAACATCCTAGATGTTTATCTACACAGAAGTCACCTGACTACGACAAAGAACCAAATCGACTATGTAATGATAACAGCAAAGCTGGAGATCAAGTGTCCAAATGGCCAAAGACTTTCCAGAGTGCAGATTGTGGGGCAGACCATCAGTTATTAGCCTCATACATGAAATGATGCAGAGTGATGAGAATGGGCTGGAGACAGAAGAACGTTGGAAAAGAATATAAAGGATCTGAGCAGATAGATTCAAAGGCAGACTAAATGAGATGTGCAAATATAAGATCAAAATGTATGGAGCCTGAGAATTATGAAAAAGTAGTAGCTCAAAAGATATGCTCACCAAACCGTTTTCCCTGTGATGAAACATAATAAGAGATCATGATGGCAGAGTCCTCACTGAAGGTGATGTTAAACACAGATGGAGAGAATACTGTGATATTCTGTATGTCTCACCAGAGCTACTCGACAATACAGGATAACCAAAAAAAGAGTATGAAGCCATCAATCCTGCAAAAGGAAGTGCTGCATGCTATTATGAAAATGAAGCCTGGGAAAGCACCAGGGGTAGATAACGTGCATGCAGAATTGTTAAAAGAGATTGGTGAATATATTACTAATCTTATGTGGAAAATGTATAATGATGTATAGGTGACTAGAATTTGGCCAGAGAACTGGACAAGGGAAATTTTTCTGCCCTTATTAAAGAAGGGAGACATAACAGAGTATAGTAATAATCGTACCATCTCCCTGATATTGCACACAAGTAAAGTTCTGCTCTACGTAATCCTTAACCACATGAAACAAAGGACAGAAGTACAACTACCACCATCATAAGCTATTTTCAAAGTGGGACATATGACCAGATCGTGAAGATCTATCACATCACTGAAAAATGCAGCAAGTACAATCACTCATTGATCATGTCTTCATCAACTACTCAAAAGCGTTGATATCATTCAACCTAATTATCTCTAGAAAATATAGGCAGACGTGGAGATTCCGAAGTATCTCACTGTATTCGTCACAAGTCTCTACATCAATAGACCATGGACAAACAACAGTAGGCAACAGTGTAGTTTTCCTTCGAGCAGGGTGAGAGACAATCCTATCTTGTCCCCACATCTTTTTAATAAATATGCAGAATTTATTATGAGAGAAGTCTTAAAAGATTTTGACAATGTGGAAAGAACTGGGATTTCCATTGATGGGCATCTCTTAACCAATCTCAGATATGCTGATGACATGACTTTCTTTGCTGTAACACATATTCGAGGCAACAAATGTTGCAGTCTATTAAAATAAAAGTGAGTAATGTGGACTATTCCTGAATGTGACAAAAATAAAAAGCATGAAAGTTGACATGACTAACAAAAACAGGATGGATGCAGACATCACCATTAACAGACAAACTGTAGAAGCAGTAAATTTATCTGGGATCATCTCTATCTATCTATATCTCCCACCAAAGAGGCTGTTTCAAAGACACTGGACAATGACTAGGGATGGCTTGCTCACTACAGTCTCCCTTAAGAAAGGGGGGAAAAGTATGGCACTTGGAAATGTATAAAGATGCATCTGGTGAAAAGCCTAATTGTTTCCAGAGTAATTTATGGATTTGAACCATGTGAAGTTAACGCTGCTGACAGGAAGAAAACTGAAGCTTTTGAAATGTGGTGCTGGCAAAGACTCTCCTGGACAAAGTAAAAAGATGAATGCCTATGTTAGAAATATTATTGGACAGAAGCAGACTGATGTCTGAAATCAATGGATAAACGTATGTATTTTGGTCACATGAAGCACAGAGATAGAAATAACCTTAAGAAAGTTATCATGGAAGAAATGGTGGAGGATCATAAATCGTAAGAGAGGACCAGCACGGAGATAGATGGCTTATACGTGGCACATCACTGGAAGGTTAGCTGCTGAGTTCTCAAAGTTAGCAATGGATTGTGAAGACTTCCAAAACTTCTGCTATGATTTCATCAATATTCAGACATGAATAAATTGATTTACTTAACCTGTCTGTATTTGAAATGACCACACCAAGAGAAGGAATGATCCCTAGCCAATGAACAATCCTTTGAGCAAACCAAAGATTTCAAAGTCAACTTTCTTCAATCAAGAAAGAGCACATTTTTAAATTAAGGTCTACTAACTACACAACCAAGTTTAGAAGTCTTAAAAGAAAGTTATATTCTTAGACTCGTCAAAATATACCTAAAATATTCCCTACCAGTGTCTCTCCTTTAGACGTGAAAAATTGAAAAACAGTCAGATTCTCATGGAATGTTCTAGAACAATTGAATTTTGGCTTTAGAACATCGAGAAAATGAACATTTCAGCCTAGAAGATAGCTTGAGAAATATTATAATTTTAAAAAAATGGAGATTTTCGAATGCAAGGGCCATCTCTTTCTTAACAGCACTGCTACCATGATGTAAATAATGTTGAAAGGACTATGTAAATACCAATGTGACATATGCCATCATGTGCCATCAATGCCCCTCTGCCATGTACTTTAGCCAAACTGGACAGTCTTTACTCTAAACAATAAATGGACACAAATCTGACATCAGGAATTATAACATTCAAAAAACAGTAGGAGAACACTTCAATCTGCTTGGTCACTCAATAACAGACCTAAAAGTGGCAATTCTTCAATCAAAAAAAAGGTCAAAAACAGACTCCAAAGTGAAACGGAAGAACTGGAATTAATCTGCAAACTGCACACCATCAAATTAGGACTGAATAAAGACTGGGAGTGGTTGGATCATTACAAAACCTAAACCTAATTTCCCCCATACTAACCTTCCCCTACTATTACTCACACCTTCTTGTCAAGAGTCTGAAATGGGCCACTCTCATTACCACTATGAAAGTTATTTTTCCTCTCTTGGTATCCTACTGTTAATTGAATTGTCTAGTTAGACTGACCTCACACTTTGCAACTCCCATCTTTTCATGTATTTATACCTGCTCCTGTGTTTTCTACTCCATGCATCTGATTAAGTGTGTTCTAGCCCACAAAAGCTTATGCCCAAATAAATGTGCTAGTTTCTAAGGTGCCACAAGGACTCCTCATTGTATTTTTGTGTAAAAGAAGAAAATACTTGGTGAAAAGCCCAATGTATTCTTCACTTACTCTGATTTTCTTTTTTCTGTTTGTTTGTTTGTTTTGGGGTGGGAGGTTGGGGAGATAATGTCATCATATTATACATTACACTGGTAAATGTAGGAAATAAATAATAATGGCTAAAAAAAAGAAAGGACTTTTCTTTGGAATCATCATTCTCTGAGAATACACGTTGTATTAGATCAACACTTGGACCCTTCAGGTCTTAAAATTCTAAGACTTTGTGGTCATGGCAACTGCTTGTCTCACTAACTGGTCACCTTGTATATAAATCAATTCTATGGACACTCTTGTACGTGCAGAGTAGTAGGCACTAGTAGAAAAAGTATGCAGGTGTGTTAAAGATTGTAGGAAAAACGTATAGCATTATTTGAGGAACAATATAAGATTATACAATTGAAACTTTCATGACAACGTGCACATACAAGGCGGCAAAGTTACTGTTGCATGTGCAATTTCATGACTTGTAAATGTTTACCTGTCTCTCTCCCACAGTGTCGTCTGTTCCACCATCAAAACAGTTTTGTGCATTTCATTTAGTGCTAATGGAAGTGCCAGGTTGATAGCACCTCAAAGCAACGTCCTCAGTGTATCTAAAACCAGACACAGTGCAGCAAGGACAGTGGCCGTGCAAGCTTTCTAATACTGTGCTACCAAAATGCCTGAATCCTGTCCTGGAGGGCCCAGCTGTATGGGAGAAAGGATAAGAGAGGCACTGTCCATTCAGTCCTCTGGTAGGGCCACCAATAAATACATCAGTTATTGCTAACTGTGGTGGGTTTTGTAGGATAAACACCTGTGTCCTAAAACTAGACAGACTCCTCAATCATGTCACTCAGGCTACTGATTAAAATGTAAATGGCAACAGCTTTGGGTCACAACCAACCAAGGCTGGATTGGAACTAGAGACTGAAAAGTGAAAAGTTCAGTACCAAGTCCTTCATAGTCAAAATCTCCACAAAATTTCCACTGGAGTTAGTGAAAAGCCAGATTTCATGGAGAGCTGGACTAGGCCCCAAGTCCCCAGTCAAATTCCCGTTGTTCTTATGGTTTGGTTGTTTGTGTTTAGTGAACTAGATTAGAGAGGACTACAAATGTGGTTATATGGCTTGCAAAGCATGTTTATGTGGATAATCCACCTCCTTAACGTATCCATTTACCATCACTTTACAGATACAAACATTTCTCTCTGCAGCAAGTTCTCAGTAGCCTCAGGAGCCATCAGAAGAGAACAGCCTTTAACTTGCTTTCTTGAGCTGTTTTCAGATATCAAGTTTCAGCAATCTGAGAAGTTTCACAGTAGTTGTGAAAGACAGTTTCTATATTTCCATATGGTGTGAAGCCTTCATAAGCCTGAGTTTAATTTCTCTAAACATGTCTGGGTTTTCTCATTACTCTGGGTATGCAGTGATCTTGCTTTCCTGGCAAAGAAAGCTCTTAACTGCCCCCATTCTACTTTCCCACCACACATATTATTTCTTTCGACTCTAGTCCTCTAGTGTTCGTGATCTTCGTATTGGCTGGACTTATGCAGAGACCAATTTTTCCAGAGAGCTGAGATGAAATACTTTAAAAGCAATCAACAACTGCCATTGTTTTGCATTAAAGCAACAACTGTTAGGGCAGGGGGAAAGGAAGGGGTCATGAATATATCCAGGTGGTTTCCCAACAACACTTCGTTCCTTTATGGCTAGATTGGAGGATGGGCATGCGACTCTGAGGCTGTAACTTGGAGTCACGTTCGGCAAAAGGTTGAGTGCTGAGGCGTAAAAGGGGAGCCGTCAATTTTAAAAAGAAAAGAAAAAAAAATCACATTTCTGTAATACTTTTTAAAACCTACTGTTAAAAATATCACCTAAAATTATTATAAAGTGATTTATTAGAGACAAAAAGGTCTCTTCTCCCACAGTTTATTCAATCTTTATTTTTAACAGCATTTTGGGTATAGTCCATGTTACGGTTTCTCTTTTAGCATCAGTCATTTTTTCCCTGTTTTGTCTTTCACACAGCAATAGCAGAGAGAAAAACATTTGTCAGAAAATGGAAAATGTGATTGCCAAACTGCAGAAATTGGCAGGAGGGGGCGAAGGGACTGAAAGCATTTTAACTACTTTATGAAATGACTAGAACTCAAGTTAACATTTACAGAACTATTTGCTGTAATTTATAGTAATGGGGCTGTATACATTTCTTTTAAAAGACATGGTAGCCTCCAATTTTCAAGCTATAAAAAGCTACTTAAGAAATCTATCCAAAATGTATTTAGTTCCCTAGGTACATCTGTATACACCTATATAATATTTACTATGGTTAATGTTTAGCCATTCAGTATCTGTTGGCACTGAAACTACTCACCAGCTACAAGGGCAATAGTGCAAAGTTATTTTAAGTTACATTACTTGCCAGTACAAACATGTAATGCAATATCTATTATTTATGTACTTCTGTAATTGTACACTGTGCTTTGCAGTATCCAAAATATGCCAAGCAAAGTTCTTGCCTGCAAAGGCTTGTAATGATCTAAAGCAGGGCAACCTGAGCCTGAGAAGAAGCCAGAATTTACCAATGTTCATTGCCAAAGAGCCACAGTAATAAGTCAGCAGCCCTCCATCAGCTCCCCACCCACCGCTTCCAGCGCCTCCCACCCACCAGCAGCCCCGATGATCAGCACCTCGTCCTCTCTCCCCGTACCTCCCAATCAGCTGTTTCATGGTGTGCAGTAGGCTCTGGGGGGGAGGGAAGGGGGAAGGTCACAGCAAGCAGAGGGGAGGGGGCAGGAAGGGGTGGAGTGAGGGCAGGGCCTGTGGCAGGGCCAGGGGTGAAGCAGTGAGCACCCCCCTGCACACTGGGAAGTCAGCACCTGTAGCTCCAGTCCCAGAGTCGGTGCCTGTACAAGGAGCCACAGATTAACTTCTGAAGAGCCACATGCGGCTCCAGAGCCACCAGTTGGCCACCCCTGATCTACAGCATAACTAGATAAAATACAGCAGAGAGGCACGTGGGTATTATTGCCCATATACCCAAAGAGACATACAAGTAGTAAGTATACACATGCATTCACTCACTAATATACTTGTCATTTAATAGAAAAGCATGCGAGAGCTAAATTAATAAATTCTAGATACTTATGTCACAAATATAGTACAGGAAAGGAGAAGTGCTTTCCCCCCCTCCAAAAGAGAGTGTCATAACACACCCACAGGATACAATAGAATGAACAATACTGGAGACCCTGATAGTTTTGGGGGAATTCATGATCAGCTGGGAGGACTTAATCCAGCCCATTGTTATTCTCAAGACTGCCACAGCTTAGCAGTTATTACTTACAGAAAATAAAATTATATAAAATACTAAAATGTATTTCTGAATATATAATGAACTTGAAAACTGGAAAGAAAGCCTCAAAAGTAGATTCAAAGTCATGATTATCTCCTCCCTGAACAGAAAGATATACAATATAATTTCATGGATTGTTCATTGCCCGTATTACAAGCTTTACAATATTTAAACTTTTTTGTCCATTCAAAATGAGTGTTTTTCCCTATGATATTTCAAAGGTTTCATTGTCTGAGCAAATCCATGCTTAGTTATTTTTAAGAAGTGTATTTTGTACCTGCATCTGGCATAATAGTCAAAAACAAAGCAAAACTAACTAGTTAACAGCCTTCTAGAACAGAAGAAGGTATTTTCAGTCTATCAGATTATATTTTTATTGAGAACTTCCGATCTCCATAATTGCATAAATCAAATAAGTGCTTTCTCTATCAATCCATAAGACGTGCCACCATAATGCTGAATAGGCACAGAGGTTTTTCTGGTAATATTTCTAAACTTAAAAATAACACTACCAGTCTATTGCTGGAACGACTGAGTCTCACTGGTAGTTGTTGATCCTGCGGGCAAAGGGTTAAGTGGGCTTCACTGATTTACCCAGACAGGAAATTTGTTGCCCTATTAGGATATAAGGGAGGTGGGAGTGGCTATTTGGGGAAAAGGATCTAGGAGTCTTTATTTGCCCCCTAGTTTTTGAAATTACAGTTCATGCTGCCAATTTAACTGAAAGCTGAGACTCACGTAATATGACTCCAGGAGCAGGGGCTTTCAGAAAAAAATCACCAAATATCACAAGACTGGTGAAAAAATTGCAATAGGTGACAGTGCTTGTGTTCTGGGTCAACAAAAGCCAAACCCCAAGGAAGAAGCAAATCTGGAATCCACAGAACGCATCTGTGGGGCAGGTTAGGAAAGTTACCTGCCATTAATACAGTGGTTCTCAACCAGGGGTCCAAGACCCCCTGACGAGACCGTGAGCAGGTTTCAGGGACAGGTCACCACGCAGGGCCGGTATTAGACTCACTGAAGGCCAGGATAGAAAGCTGAAGTCCTGCCACGTGGGGCTGAAGCCAGGGCCAAGCTGAAGCCTGAGCAATGTAGCTTCGCAGGGACCCCTGTGCCTGCATGGGGCCCCAGGCAATTGCCCTGCTTGCTAATCCTAACTCCAGCCCTGGCTTTTATACGCAGAAAACCTGTTATTGTGACACAGGTGGGCCCTGGAGTTTTTATAGTATATTGGAGTGGAAGGGGAGAGGCTCAGAAAGAAAAAGGGTGACAGCTCTGCTCTAACAGAATCTAAAAGTCAGGAAAAAAACAAAGTTAAGTGTGAACATGCAACTTTTTCTTATTGTTTCTGCTTCTGTTTGTGGTCTCTTCAAACCCTCCACCTCTGAGCAGTTAGAGACCTAAGCGGAAGGTTGGGAAAATAGACCTTTCATCTAATTTCAACATATTTTGTAAAACATTCAGATCCAGCACTTTTTCCAGCATTGAATTGAATACCCCGCAGCCCAAAGTCCAGCCTTCTACAAGAGTCTACTCGGTAATTCTGAATTCCCGAGTGGAGCGGTGAGAAAATGATGTGCTTGTGGGAAAAAGCAGGAAATAAGCTAACTCTTACTTTGTCCCATGCAGAAGGATGAACTTAATGAATGCATGTGGGTCCAATCTGAGGAGACCTTTTACCGCAGCAGAACACAATACAGAGTGATATCATAATCTTCCCATTCCATATTGAGCCAATGTTTGTCTTGTTATGTGAGCGAGCCTAGTAAGTTTGGCCATGGCCAGCCTTCCTTCTTCCAAAAACTAACGTAGCTTTTAATCATTTTCATTTTTAAGGCCCATGTTGTATTACATTGACTGAAACATTTTTTTTTGTCTCATGGACACAAGAATAGGAAGAGTCTGAATGATAAAGACGATCCTCTGCAAAAAGATTATTTGCATTTACATTATCTTGCAAATCCAGGAAAGAGAATTGTTAAATCTGTCTGTTAAACTGAATTAAGTGATAAAATTAACACCAAAAGTAGGATGACATGGCAGATGATGTGAATGAGCAGGTATCTCATGCTTTGCTTGTTCCATTGAAATGGCATAGATTTTAAGGTCAGAAGTCACTACAGTGAATTCCAGTTAACTGGGACACATCAGGACCAGAACAATTTGGCCCGATTAAGCGGCTGCCCCCAGTTAACCAAAGTAAATAAAAAGGGATGCTTTGTTTCCGTTCTTTGTGATGTGTCCCAATTAAGCGGCTGCCCCAATTAACCGGTGGCCCGATTAACCGGAATCCACTGTATTATAATCATCTTGTCTGATCTCCTGCAATAACATCCTACATCCAGTTCAATGACTTGTGGCTGAACTACTTGTCTATCTTTTAGAAATACGTCTTGGTTTAATGAGTACAAGTAATGGAGAAATCAACACATGCTTTAGTAATCTGTTCCAGAGGTTAATAATGCTTTCTGATAATAATCTTTGACTTATTTTTACTTGAAACATCACAAGCACCAAGGCGGCCTGTCAGCGTTTGATTCTGGGATCTTTCACACCCTCTGTGAAGAACCTTTCTGCTAAACCAACAAGACACTTGAACAAAAAAGTTTCCACAAGGCCCAATGGAGATTTGAACCTAATTGAATGTTCTAACCTCCAAGCTATGGAACAATCTAACGATCTCTGAACTAGCTTGTTGAGGTTTTACTCTAACATTAAACATGTTGAAACTAGAGACTTCTACAATTCCTTAATCTCTTTAATAATGATAAAATACCATAAAACATACGGTAAATCTCCATTTTGAGCTGGAAGGGCTAGCCATCCAAATTCATGCTTAGCATCTCGGACAGGTACGAATTCAGCATGGCTAGCCTCTGCACTCCATAGTCACTCTTTCCTTTGAGCGCATTCGCTCAATCAGAGCTAGCGTGGGATGTCAACTCAAACTGGAATTTACACTTCCAGCTCACAGTGCAGACATACTCTTAGCAAATTATGCTAACTTATGCTCAGAACTCCTATCTGTCATGCCACGAATCACATACATCTACAGTGCAAAAGGTTCAATCACTAGAACAAACAGGAGCGGTCATAAAGGGAATCCCTACCTGGAACTGGTTGGCACTTTGTTTAGCTTTGTTTTTTTAGAACACACTTCATTTTGAAGGACTTTGAGACTGCTGGCTTGCAATAATCTACACGCAAATCCCATGCCATCACTCTCCAAAGTAGCTCTTGCAGTACTTCTAAAGTGAGCAAGGAAGGCATACCTCTCCCATACATCTTCAAAACTATCTGTTTACAAAGCACTCACTTATATTTCCTCAACACGCTCATACTTCAAGGTCTGCACTTATCCTTCCTCCAGCCACAGATGTCATATAATTAGCAGCAATATACCTGACTAGAACTTTCATTCTGCAGCTAAAGATATAGTTATGCACATACACACAGAGCAAACCCTTCCTTATACACCACGAGTTCAACAGAACTCAATTGCACATGCTGAATATCTGATTTTCAAATCAAAACATTTCCTCTGAAAAAAGGAAGGCCACTAGCCCTTCAATCAGGGCTACTTCTATGGCAAGTTTTAGCTGTCAATTCACAGTTTGCTTCCCTGTCCCAGCTGCAAGGTTGTTTGCTTTATTTTTTTAAAAAATAAAGGAATGAGCATTCCCCCTCATATTACCTATGCTCCAAAACAGCTCAACAATAACAAAAAATAAATTGCAACCAACACCACAAGCATGAGGTTGTGTGTTTCATTCAAGCTCTTGAATGAAAACTCACATAACCTTAATAGTGGTTGGAATAAATACAGCTGCCAGTTTTCCAAACTTCATTCAGCAAGTCAACAACAATGCAATAAAAACATGCCAAAACTGCAAATGACGACGACATTAGTAGAGCTTGGTTTAAATGAACTAGCTTTTTCAACTTGTGCTCAGTTTTTCTTTATTATGTAGACTTTTATTGAAGTCATACACATAAATTTTATACAAATCGGATGACACTTTTCCAAGATACATTCAGCATGTACATTAATTTTGGAGGTTCCAAGTGATATGTTCTTTTTAAGATTATTATTAATGATGTTATAATTAAGTTACTAGCAGGAATGTCTCTTCATCTGACAACCACCATACTTTTTGTACAATTCAGACTGAACAGCATTTTTCATGCTCAGAAACCTGAGTGCAATTTAAGTCTGTGTTGAAGGTTAGTACTGTGGTACTGACAGTACCATTATTTAACATTCATGTTGTGGGAACACACCCCCAGATTAGGCCTTAATGTTCGAGACACCGTACATACACATGGTAAATAACAGTCCCTGCCCTAAAGAGATTACATTCTTAAAATCACACACACACACAATGCTGATGATCCACACAATAGCTGGCACTAAATCTTCAGTTTCTGCTGACAACTTAAGTCAATTATGTTACAATGGACAGTAATTAACACAGGTCTTTTCTGCTGTTTAGAAAGTCTGAAAACATAGTACTTGTACATCCTTTCTTCTTAGAGGTTATATATGAAAAAGTTATATAAGGTTCAGGGTGCAATCACTTTTTAATGTTACATCAGCACTATGTATGTACGATGTGCAATTTTAGCCCCCTTTTCAAGGAAAACACATTCGCAATTCTGAAATCGGATGCTACTCAGCACTCAGCAATACTCTGATACTCTGAATATTTATATAAATGCTTAACTTTTTCACTGTGCAACAGCCATATTCCAAACTGTACCTCCTACTTTCATTTGTTATGTTCTCTGTCAAACAGAATGAAAGCTAAGTTTAAAATATTAGGGCAGAGATTAACCTGCACTTAATATTGAAAGTCACACCTCTCTCTCTCACACACACACAGACGCACACATGTGCTCCCGTATTCGGCAATCCTGACTCAGGCTGAGTATCCTCTGCAGTTAATAGAGAATCTGATCCACATAAAGTAGCTCTGGAATTCAGTTTATGAGTTTTGGAAACATGTCCTCTTCTCTTTTATGGCATTTTAAAGGATTATGAGATCTGGCCCCATAAGCTCCAGTGAACCCTACTGAAGATTGACTTTGCTGGAGGAGTAGAACTGTACTATACTGACTAAAATGCTCTTTTGGTTCACAAACAGGAATGTTTTTAAGGTGAATTTATAATCTGATACATTACCTACAATGACAAAGTATGACAACAGTTAAATATTTAAAATATTTAAATTACATCATACTGCAAAGAAACTGAACACAATATTCCTACTGAAGCTGTGTCAGGAAATCTCAGAAATCATAACTCTGATATTCCAGTAATCCCATTCTGGATCAGAAACATGGGTATATTTTCACTGAAGTCCACAGAACTGCACATGTGTGGCTCTCAGCAGAGATAATGCACATAAAGGGCCTACAATATATATTTTAACGTTATTAACATTGAATAGCTTTAAACACTAGATGAGAGCACTATCAGCCTAACCTGTGGCCTGATACTAACTGTTTCTGAACATTGGTCCACATTTATATTACTGAAATGTTCACAGGCCATTATAAAAGTACTATATTTGTGCTAGGCTTTGCTCAAATACCAAAGCGCACACAGTCCCTGCCTCAAAGAGTTTACAAACCATAGGAAAATAAGTGCACTGACTATCCCGAATATAGACTCTAATATCCCAATCACAGATGTTTACATTCAAACCCAATCCTTCGTTTATCTTTCCTACAGAATGTTACAAATATTGACTATATAAAGCATCCATCGGGTGAGACTGATCTTGGAATCATTTCACATACAAAATATTGTCCCTCAACCTAACACTAACGGTCACTAACTTATAAGTGCACTTTTATATTTAGATATTAGGCAGAACAGTAACGCTGGTCTGCTACAAGTTCCACTCTCAATAGCCATATTGTCAATAAAAGGGGCTCCATTTCTTTACTTAGGCCAAGATTTTTCAAAAATGAAATCCTAAATGGAGGCTCCTAAATTCACACTTAGACCTCTTAAAAAATGGGTTGATGGGAGTAGTTGGGCAGTTCAGCACTTTGGAAAGTCGGGCCACTTATTCAAGTGCCTCAGTAAAGACCTAGGAGACTGGAACCTAAATTTACTCTCATTGTTAAAATTTTGGTACTTGGATTTCTGTATTAAACCTACAGATATGATTCTCTAAACAGGGGTTACCAGTCCCGCTGCTTCTCCACCTTTCAAACAGCTTTGTCTACATTTAGAGCATTTTTTTTTAATTACTACAGTCGGACCCTAGAATACCACGCTTCGCGACAGTGCGAATCCGTTTATAGCGCAGGGCGCGGCTGGCTCCCAATGTCACTGGCGGCTGCTGCTTTGATGCAGCGGAACCCCGCAATACCACGACCCCAAAATTATCGCTATCGATTTTTTTTTATCCTGATCGTCGCAGTATTGTGGGGTCCCGCTGTATTTCTACCCACTGCTCACAGCTGTTTCAATCACTTACTTTTATATGTTCATGTAGCTGGGCCTCATGCTGACGAGAGAGTTGCTCATGCTGCCTCTGGAACTCTGCTATAAGGATTTGTCTCTGAATTTGTTGTTTTTGTTTGAGAGCCAGGAGTTCCTGCTGGAGCTGCTGTTCTCGGAGTGTAGGTTCCGTCACTGGCATGGAAAACTGGTGGTCCAAACGGAGATCCATGGGGACCGAAGTTGGTGCAACTTGCAAGGGCAGTGCTGTGTTCACATCAACTGCAAAATGAAAAAAACAAAAAACAAAAAGTGATCAGCCTATTCCCCATTCAATTGCCCGTTAGAAGACTTTCTAGGAACCACAATATCTGAATCAAGAACGCCATCTCAGTTATATTTCATATTGTGAAAGGACAGGCAATCTAAGTTTGTCAATTTATTCACTCCCTGAGATGGAAGCCTGTTTTAAAGCAAAACGCACCCGCTCTCTTTTGGAATAAACCTGTTATCCAAAAACAAGCATAGCAAGGAATATGATGTGTGGTATTTTCAACTAGGCATTTTTGACTGGCCATTCCAGTTGAAAACCTGACACCTGGCAACCCTAAAGAGCGCCCACAGATTAACACCATAGGAGCTGTACACTAGGTGAGAAACTCCCATTAATCTGCTTCTGGAACGGGAGACCTAATGCGTAGGGTCCTTGACTGAAGACCTGAGATCAATTCCGTACGTTCACTGTTCTGATGGGTGATGCTGCCTAAATAACTTTCTTCCCAATGCCTCAGAGTTTCCCTATCTACAAAAGGAGATGTTTAAAGTGCTCTGAGATCTAAAGATGAAAAGATCTAAAGATAAGAGCTACAGAGGGTATTATTATTATTACATACTTAATGCAAACTGCTAAATTAAATCTATTTTATGGGATACAGTTGTGGCCAAAAATTTACAGGGAAACGGGAAAAATTCAAATGTCAGGCGAAAATAGGAGCGGTCCCAAGAACACTCCTTTTCCACGGTGGAGAAACTGTACTGTAAGAGAGAAGCACTAAACACAGCTCAGTGTAGTAGCAGTTACTGCAAGGATTCTAAAGCAGATGGATACCCAGGAATGGCACATCATGCCCCTTTGTACAGTGCAGCATCTGTTTGGAGATAAGCCTTTGAATAATCAGGATCCAGGAATAAAGAGGGTATAAAAACGTACTTGAATTCTTGGCGTATTAAGGAGTTAGTTATTTGGCTACACAAAGCATTTCACTGAGAAGTGGGAACTTTTCATAAAGAAGCGAACCAGGTGTTTAGTGAAAACACTGCAGCAACATGATCCAATAGATTTCCATTGTTTTTCCCTTTACAACCACAACCATCCATCATCATCCAAAGAGTCAAAATTGCAACCAAAATTTTAATTCTGTACTAAATATTACAGCTGTTTATATTTGCTGTATTTTTAATGGTTTGCTCCATAAGAAAACTCAGTATCTCCTCTGAGATGTTTATATTTATATGAACACTCATATTTATTTTAAAAAATAATAAATTTAACCGTAGTCTTCTTCAGAACGATTTACTACATTTATCTACAATTAGAGCATGCAACACCTTGGAAAACACTTGGCTAACAAAATGTTTGTCAAATTACTGAAATATAAAAATGTAGTCTTTTGGGTAAATTTTCAATAATGTGTCTGATTAGAACAAGAAATGTTTTAGGCTGTTTTTGATGAGACATAAAATGGCTTATAAGTGACCACTATAACCTATTCAAAAGATTTTAGTGGTGCATGAAACATTTCCTATACATGTGATGGGGAAACGCTGCAGCCGGGGACGCAGCCATGGGGTGTGTGCAGGCCCCGCTCTGGAATTAGCTGCAGGACAGGGGCGCATGGTCCCAGCTGCAGCCCCCACCAAGCTCCAGCTGCAGGCGAGACAGTGGGTGCACAGCCCTGGGACACCGCAACGGGGGTGCATGGCCCTGGCTGCGCGACAGGGATATGCGACCTCGGTGGAATCTATAGGGCCCGGGTGCATAGCTCCCGGTACAGAATGTGTGGCTGGGGCACCGAAGGTGCAGCCATGGGGGCGGGGGCGCATAGCCCCCACTCCGAGGCTAGTTGCAGAACAGAGGTGTGCGGCCCCAGCTGAAGCCCTCGCCAAGCCCAGCTGCAGCCAGGGGGTGAGGTGCATGGCCCGGGGAACACACTGGTCTGGCACAAGCCACAGGGCAGCAGCTGCAGGGTTCTGGTTCCAGCCGCAGTTGCAGGGCAGGGGCATGCAGTCTTGCCTCCAGCACCATCTCCAACCCCTGACAGCCGAAGCTGAAGTAGTCACCGGGTCCAATAGAGTCACAGAATCCATGACTGCTGTGCCCTCTGGGACTAAATCGTAGCCTTCATAATGTTCAATAAAGAAATTTACAATAAGGTGACCTACATGATTTCTTTTTCTCTGCCTAAGAAGCAGTCACAGCTCTGACTGAACTAGCTCAAGAAGGGAAAAGAGAAATCATGTAAAGTGACTCAAAGATTCTTTGATAGCAAATTTTACTCATGTGGACTGCAATATTTGACTGCTTATATGTCTTCTATAGAAAATAAACAGGGCTTTGGTTTTGCCCACATAACTGAGTTCAAGTCAAATTATTTGACAGAATCTGAAGAGAACTGAGGCATGAAGCTGAATCTCCCCCAAGCAACAAGTATTAGGACAAACTAAAAGATGGACAACATCGTGATTTACATATAAGGGCAAATTGTTCTTAGAAACCAATTGGAGTGTGGGTCACTTTGTCTAGGGCGAACAGTATATAAATTGTTCCATCGTATGTAAAATAGCCGGCTTGCTAACCATTCTAAGTGAGACACTGGCTACCAGAAAGATAACTAATTGTCAACATCTCAAAGGAAAGCTTTCATTTTAAGCCAAATTAAACTGATATTCTACTTTCAGACTGGTTGCTTAACTATGGGTTTTATAGCAGTCACTTCCCTATGGAATTGAGACGTGGCTGCAGAACAAGTTGATTTTGTTGTGTCCTTACATGTCACCTGCAAATATCTATAAAATGTAAATACTAAGTTACGGTTTTATCCCCACTGAGCAATGGTAAGGGGAGTATTCTGTACCCAAATGATCTTTTAAAATGTACTCTTCAGGGATGAAAGGTAGAAGACTTACCAGTATGGGGGCCCAACTCCGGGCCCCCGTTAGCGGTGGGGTCTTGGGCAGAAGGGGCAGGGCTGGGGGTCAGCCTCCCCCAGCCAGCCCATCCACGCTGCCTGGCCCCCGCTTCCTGGGGCTCTGGCAGCTATTTAAAAGGGCCCGGGCCAAGGCCACTAGCAGGAGAGGAGGGGGCAAACAACGTTAAAGTGCTGCCACACTAGCGCTTTAAGGAAGATCCTTTAAGTGCCGCCGCACCAGTGTTTTAACATTGGCTGCGTATATGCCAGTACCAGTGGTCGCTTCTTACACAGTACCGGTCTACTTTTACCCTAGTACTCTCCCTATCTCTCTCTCCTCAATGGTCTTCTCATATCTGACATGATGGATTGCCAACTCTCACTCCAAAACTGTATTAGGCCATAAACTTAACAAATACACTGTAAATACCACTCAAAAATACCCTTCATCAAACAGGGGTGTTTCTATTGGGCTTCCATAGGTATAATGTTCTTCAATATTTTTATCAATTATCTGGAAGTAAATATAAAACCACTACTGAAATAAAATATTAAAGGAATGGCAAATAACGAGGTTTGCTCGGTAAGCTAAGCCCATTCACAGAAGATATATTTGAATACAGCCAAATGCAAGGTCAGACAGCTAGTAACAAAGAATCCAGGCCACATCTACAGAATGGGGAACTGTATCCTGGAAAACAATCACTCAGAAAAGGATGTAGAAGTCATAGTGGACAAGCAGTGCAAAGATGTGGCAAAAAGAGCTAACATAATTCTTGGATGTATAAACAGGAGATCAATGAATAGGAACAGGGAGGTGATTTTAACTCTGTATATGGCATTGGTGAGACCAATACTGGAACACTGTGCTTCCTTCTGGTGTCCACATTTTAAGAGGATGTTGAAAAATTGTAGCCGCTGCAGAAAAAAGCCACACACACATTTTGAGGGCTGTCTTACAGTGAGAAACTTAAGACTTGTCTACAAGGTGGGGTAAAATGCTCTAAAGAGGAGTGGGGGTGTAATATCAAAAGCACTGTGCATTAATTGGTTCATGTAGACCCTGCCTGTGACACAGTGAAGGTTGCCTAGAGAGCAGTATTCAAACACACAGTAGGGAAGCTTCAGGGAACACCAACAGCGTCTACTCAGACCAAATAACATACAACATGCTAGTGCGCTTTAGATACCACGCACCTGTCGGGTGCATTATCCGACTGATTAGAAATGCCCTTTGAGTGCTCAGTTTGTTCAGCTTCTCAAAATGATGATGAAGAGCTTACTTGAATTACAGTATATAGGTATCATCACAGAGATAAAATACTGGGTAAAGGCTTTTTAATCTAGCAGAGATAGACATGAGCACCAATGGCTGGAAGCCAAAGCCAGACAAAGTCAAATTAGAAATAAGGCATAAATGTTTAACCGTGTGGTAATTAGCCACTGGAACAAACTACCAAGGGAAGTGGTGGACTCCTCAATTTGTGTGTCTTCTGATCAACACTGGACATCTTTCTGGAATATATGCTTTAATTAAACACAAATGATTGAGTTAATTACAGAGATAAATGGTTGAAATTCTAAGGCCTGTGTAATACAGGACATCAAAGAGTAGATGATCTACTGATCACTTCAGCCCCTAAACAAAAACAAAAATATCTATGAATTGTTCTTGAGCCTGGGTCTACGTCAGCCCACCTAAAAGTGAGATCTCTAGGATTGAGTTCCTGGGTAGTTACTGACTTCTCAGCCCCCTATAAATAGGGGAAAGGAAACTACAGATAGCCCTGAAGATTGGTTCTAATGATATCTTGACCTTCTTCTATATGATGATTTTTTGGACCCTGACTCTACACATAATCAGGTGAATTGAAGGGAAAATAGTGCTCTGCTTCTGCTCTGAGAAAGTTTCCATCTCCTTGTCCAGTTAAAAAACGTGATAATGTATTTTACAAAGTGTACTATAATGCAAATATACAAGCTGACAGCATTAATATTACATTGGTAGCCTTAAATTTGACATTTCTTGATTTCTGATAGCTACGTAGACAGTGTCTTTCACATGATGGGCTGCTTTCAGTGAAGCACCCTTGAAAAAATGAATGAAACCACTTTTTTTTTTTCCAGCACGCGAGCTGATTTTCAGTGGCACTCACACTGCTTGTTAAACATTTAAAAAAACTTATTTACTTGACATACAACAATAATTTAGAATTATAGAAAGAGACCTTCTAAAATATTAAAATGTATTACTGGCACACAAAATCTTAAATTAGAGTGCATAAATGAAGACTCGGCACACCACTTCTGAAAGGTTGCCGACCCCTGACATAGAGCCATAAAATGTGCATTATAGCAGACGAGGGAAAATAATTTGAGAAGTTTGGCCTAATGTTTCCCTTATGATCTCTTCCAAATATGAAATCTGTTCAACAGATTCTGGTCACAGCTCTATGAGAAGTCTCTGACGGACAGCTACACTGGAGACTAGAACTTCAGAATTCGGCAGAATAATGACAGACCTCCAATGTTATCAAATATCACTATACATAAATAGTAACCTGGAAAACACATACAAATGAATAAAATATTTTAACAGGCACACGATTTTCCTAAATATAGGATTTCCACCACCACATTTACTTGAAAGTCCTCCTCCCTCTCCCCCAGATAAAACAAGACTATCTTCACAGTAAGATTCCTAGAGCACATATCTTTGAGAGCCTTCCAGAAGTCTCAGGGTGCTAATGCAGACTAATGAAAGTATCACACAAAAAAGCAAGCAGTAGGAAAAAAATTCTAACAGCTAGACCATGCACAACTCATCTTCAGAAACATGTGCTGTGGTTGTGAAGGAGCCAATTTACTATTTCCATCAAAACAACATTTAAGGGCATGTCTAAACCTACCTCCAGTGCAATAAATTGACCACCAAGCGCTCTCCCATCGATGCCGGTACGCCACCATTGCAAGCAGCATAGGCAGAGTCGACGGGGAAGAGTCAGCAGTCGACCTATCACAGTGCAGACATCACGGTAAGTAGCTCTAAGTACGACAACTTCAGCTATGCCATTTTTACAGCTGAACTTGAGTAACTTAGCCTGACTTAGCTCCCTTTGGTGTAGACCAGGCCTTGGAATTAATAGACAAAGCCATTGCTCCAAGGGGACCTTAAGTATGCTTCATCATATTCACTGTAAACAGTATGAAATCTGCATAATGACTATGTCTGAAACAGGTGGCAATACATTTCTCACAATTTGGTTTTTCATGTTATGTAATTCTGAATCTACTGAAGGTAATTCACTGAGGGCTCAAGTCTGATCTACAGTATATTGGGGTAAATCTGGAGAATCTGTATTGACTTCATACCAGTGAGAGTCAGAATTTAACCTCAAATTAGATTGTTCAACCAAATCTAGCTTCAGTCCATTATGAGATACAGGAATTTTGTATCAAATGCAGTGTATGATGATAAAACAATCCAAACCTTAAAGAAATAGTTTAGAAATAGCTGAATAGTCAGCTATCTTTGGGTTCCCAGCTCAGAAACCTCCTGAGAGGGAAATAACGAAAATGAACATTATACACAATTTGCTAGCTCTCACATTTTTATTGCCTCTTTCAATGTTCGGTGTTTCTTAAAGCCACAGCTTAGAATTCTTATGAGAGAATCCCAACACTTTTTTAAAGTAAGTTTCTAGCCCTTATTGTTGCAGAGAAGAATTTGAAAATGTGAATGCTAAAGGATCAAAAACCAGAGGGCAAATCAAAAGGAACTCACAAGTTTGTCTGCTTTATTTTCATGCTTTTTAAGTCCAGTGTACGACTTCTGTAGGCCAGACAAGAGATCTGAACATTTTGGGTACAGCATACATCTTTATGGAAACACTAAATAAAGATTAGAATTTCTAAAATGCAGGTGGAAGTTGTTTACTCAATGTGGCTAATTTTCAGAGCTAATCTGCATACCTCCACGTAGGAACCATTATGTCCAAATTATTCACATTAAGTGAAATTTCAGTTCTAAATATGCACCTAAAAATTCTTCACACACAAGTGTCAGAGTTACTAAATTTTAAAAATAAATGCTATCAAATGGCAAAAGAAATGGATACTTAAGTTGTTCTGCATTAGACCAAATGGAGTAGCTAATGCTTTACATTACTCAACCACTGGAGTATTTAGAAGAGAATAATGAGCAATTCAGAGTGCTTATCAGCTTTAAATTACTATTAATTTGCTCTGTAAAAACAGCTTAAGTTCCATCACATTAAAAAAAAAGAAAGTTTAATATTCCTGAGAGAACTCAACAAATGTCACATTTTTAATACTGAGTAGAGATAAAATGGGCAACAAATCCACAAAAAATGTCTCAAGTCCTAGCACAGTATGCCAGCTGCAGAGATCATAACCACAATTCTCATTCATTGTATTCAATGAGTGGTGCGTCAAACATGACTCGCACTATTTCCGTCTCAAAAACTACTTGAAATGCCATGAGTTCCCAACAGCAGCACTGAATGCTTCTGACCTGCAGAGCCCTCCTGAAAACAATAAAACCTTTTCTACTTAATGAACTCATCATCAAAACAAAAAAGCCTGTATTCATGAATATTTTATGGTAGACTAGAAAATTGCTTTTATAGGTTCTGTCTTGCGAACATATTAATACAATCAGATTAATGACGTTAGCAAAAGCACAAAGGCTATATTCAGAGTTTTAATGAGAAATACCAAACCCATGAATTAAAAGACAAGATCTCAATTATGAATAATAAACTATCCTATGTTCTCCACATCTTTTCCTTCACTGTAGGAAAATAATCACTGAAAAGGAGGACACTGCATTTATTTTTCACTAGATATTCAATCTCTCCACTTACTATTACTTTCATAAAATGCTAAAACACACAGTACTATTCTTCTCCCCCAAAATAATGAAGACATTTAGAGGTTTCCAAGAAAATGTATGTTGTAAATTAACTAAAATCTAAAGCATCCCACTCCTTACCGGCTGAAGTCATTAAGAGTCTGGCACTTAGTTACAATGTTACATCTGATAAATTTGGAAAATCATAGTTTGCCCAAAATATCATTAATGGGAGTTACTTGTTGGTTAAGAATTGCCATAATGAACTGTTCGCTCTAAACTTTGAATATTTTCACACAGTGGTTCTCATATTTTCCTGAAAGAGATCTTTTTACATTAAATTATTTCATATTAAGTCTCTATACAGTATCACACTGCTAGATTTTCATGCACTAGTATTATTTTTTGCTTCTTGCCCCAGCACACCGGCAAATGGGTTTCTGCCAATATTGCATTGCTATGCATTTGTGTATAGATATTTTGTTTCTGAAATGGAGTGGTGGAAGTATCACATTTAAACACAAAAAAACTGTATTACATTTCTTCAAAAGAAGCTGCATTCTTCTCTTTTCTGATATAGTGTTCCTGGAAGTCTTTAACACACTGAACATAACATTAAAGCATAAAATACTAGAAAGATATAAACATGCATTAAAAAACTTATTTTAAAGAAAACATACCCTCAGTATCTAAAAATGTAAGATCTCAATTCATCTTCTCGTTTTCAGTGTAATGTTTACTTAGTTACATTTTACTGAAATGTAAGTCCCAGAATTAATTTTAAACCAATAACTAGATTTCTCACACAATAGTTTATGTAAGGTAAAATAGAAAACAATACCTTTGTTACACTGTGGGTGCAATGTCAACTTCAAACACAGATGTATTAAACTAGTCTTTTGCTTTGTAACACTCTCACAATCCCATGCACAGACACACACCTCAAATTCCACAGAATCTACAGAATACTAACTACTAGCCACCCAGTCTAGTTTACTTCTCACTTTTCTCCTGATCCAAGGGACAAGCTACATTAATCTCCACAGTCTCTTATAAACACACCAAAGGTGAGTTTCTGCTGAAGGCTGGGGGAAGAAAAACAAGATTAAATAGAATACAGACATACCACCACGTGTCTGAGAGACAGTGAGCTTGGGAGACAGAGTGCACAAAAACCCAGCACAAGAGCGTTTCAACACATACAGTACTGTAGTCCCTGGTGTATTTCAAACCACTACATATCAGGGAGGAACACACTCCTTCAGGATCAATGTATTTGAACTTAGGAGTCCAGTGCTTTCCAGAAACTATTGGCTCAACCTCCCTCCCTTCACCCCCCAGCCTCTCATGACTTTCTTTAGCTTTGTTTCTGACTAATGAGTTTGCCTTCCCTCTAATTACTGCAATGCCAATATTGCCCTTCAGATAAATTCTGCCAATACAGCTTGTCAAGTGTTTTAATAATAAAAAATAAAATGAAGCAGCTCTGGTTCACCCCGTGTTTTTCAGCTATTAACATCAAACACAAAGCAAAACATAACGCACTATCTTTCTGAAACAACAAGGCATTTGCATCATATGATGCACACAATAAAGGATGACAGCTATTTCTAATGCACCTGAATGAGTAAGCATGTGTACAGCTCTCCCCATAGAATTATTTTCAGTGGTTTTCATTGCTAGACTGAACTGGAAATAGTACTGTATGTGTCGAGGTGTTTAATTTCACATTTTTTATTTCCACAAAGCTGACCTGCTGCACTATTCAAAGCCTAAAAATGCAGGATACTATTGTCAGAATGATTTCCACATGTCAGAAACATGTCACATAAAAGGACACGTATACTGAACAGCTGGGAGACTTCAAAGGCATGAATGCAGTTTCCAGAAAACAGCATTAATCTGGTACAAACCACCACCTAAATGAGGTAAGGATAGTTTCTTATAGGTGAAAATGTATGTATTCTATTGGTGTGTCTTAAAAAAACTGAACGGCATACCACATCATTTTCAAATACCCTTTCTCTGCTTCCATGCAGTGTTTGTCAGCACTGAAGAGAACAACGCCTATCAAGCAAAACAACAACAAAAACCCAGAACACCTGGTACTGTTCTGAGGGGTTCATTGTGCATGCAAAGCACTCTTTCCACTGTCTACACTTCAGTAAATGTCAAAACTCGCGGAAACACTAAGACAGTGAGATCAGGGCTATTTATAGAAACAAGCTTCTGCAGTACTGACTGCAGTGCCAAGATAAAAGAATTATATTTTCCTGTAAACCATAATGAGAAACGAAAACATCGAATTGCATCATAATCATGGTTCAAAGATTATCACATGAGGTGTATTTAGTCCATAATATGCTAGTATTCTGCATATCATCAAGTTTGTTATTAAAACATGCTAATGAAATTAGCTTACATTAAACTGGGAATTAAGAAACCAGCTATCATTTCAATGCAAGACAAAAACTGTTCATTAGAACAAAAAGAAAAAAAAAGATTTATGTTAGCATGAATTCATAACCCATAACCAGTGCTTCAGGTAGTGAGTTCTGAACTGGGACATTTAACAGTTCAAACACCAATAAAATATCAACTGCAGAGCATTGCATTTTAACTCAGAGAATCCTGAATATCAAATATCCACCTGCTCTTTCTGCATGTCTTCTCAGAAAATGCATTAAAAACCCTACAAAATCAAGAACTGTTTGTCTTTATTATGAGAGATTTCCTACCAGCAATGATGTCTTGGTAATGATCTTACCTGGGGATTGCCTGTTACATAAAATAATCAAATATTTACAGTGTTACTGGTTACCTTCAAAGTCAGTGTTTGCTACGAAACAAAACATGATAGCAAAGGTTTTTAATTTACAGACCATGTTGAGTCTGACCAAACTATGTGTTTAAATGAAAAAGAGTGAAAGCTTATTCAAACAAAATATTCTCGCTAACTACAAGAGCAGTTTCTCTTCTCTAGCTGCTCACACCTCCAGTTCAGCGGCTAGAGGAATACCTCACCCTCCCTGATTAGAGATAACAAGCTGGTTCAGCCTCATTGGACTAACCTTGTTATCTCCAACCTGGTTCTTGCCTACCTATTTATACCTGCCCCTGGATACTTCCACTGCATGCATCCGACGAAGTGGGTATTAGCCCACGAAAGCTTATGCTCTAATATTTTAGTTAGTCTTTAAGGTGCCACAGGACTCTCTGTCACTTATGGAAAGATGGATTTTGTGTCTCCTCCAAAGTAGTGAGCAGTTTTAGGACAATTCTGTCTTGCCTATTAAATGGCCTCCTCAGGGAATGGGCAAGCACCAACCTAGACATTTAAACATCATTCCACCTAATTATGTGTGGAGACAGAATTATGAAAATTCTCTTTTGGGATCCAACAGCCTGCTTGATGCCTTACACCCCCAAGCGGGAAAACAAGGACAACAACATAGAAAAATCCAAGGGAAGGATGTTCCTGATTGGCAAATGTGTACTTCTATTGGAAAACTAATTATCAGTCAAGACAAAAATAGTCTACAGTCTAGAGATGAACTACTTAGAAATAGTAAGCAATAAGACACAAGTAAGAGAATAACCAGATCTATGAACTACAAAGACTGTGTTCAAGATTATTAGCATTTGTTTCAATTTGGATTACTTTGAAAGAAAAGCAAGACAGCAAGGGCAGGATCCTCTGACTAAAACCTGAGGAGGCCACTAAATCCACTCTGTAATGCAAAATAAAGAAGCAAGTGGAAACCCAGGTAACAATAACTTTAAAGTCTCATCTGAGAAGGTTTTGCTTCCCTCTGGCCAGGAAGTTGCCAAGATGGAGTAGAGTGAGTACAGACCCCAAATTCCAGATTTGTGAATTATATCCAGAAGAGCTTGTTTTTTTATTGGGAGAAATGATGGAGGTATGAACAAAGAAACTGTGTGTACGAAGCATGATACACTGTACACTCAACTGCATTACCCAATCAGGTTATTTTTAGGGTCCATCAGTCACAAGCTGAAACTGTCTAGGCATTGAAGAATTCATTTGGCCCTCACCTTACATGGCTGATGTAATCTGGGCTATTACTTAGAGGTGGTGATGCTGCAGGATCATTTAAGAAGACAGTCCCAGGCTTGACCCTCTGACCAGAGGAATAGTTAAAGAATCCCTCCCCGAGAGAATAAAAAGTTGTGTGAGGATGCCTCTGCCCACGTTTTTCAAAAATATGAATGGGAGATGAATATCGGCTTTAGAGACAGAATCTTCAACCCATTCATTGAGCTAGATATATCATATCTGTTCATTGAAAAACAGAAAACAGGAATTAAATACAATACATTTTAGATCAAGCATGACAACTAAAAAACCCTTAAAGAGTTTGAAGAGTTTTGATGTCATTGCTATCAAAATGCTGAGGTCACAGGCTTGATTGATCTAAGTTAACAGCCTTGGATGTGACTGCACAGGTCAAAGTGGCTTTAAGAGAAGATACTAAAGTTTTGTAAGGCCCGTTATAAGCCGTTGCTCTATGCTTTTATCAATCAAGTCTTTAAGAAACGCAGTGCTTTGAGTGGTATTAGACACCTTACTCAGCTTGAAGACAATAGCATCTATCCTTAGGTTTGGTATATTTGTATATCTAGACCAGGAGTAGGCAACCTATGGCACGTGTCCCAAAGGTGGCACGTGAGCTGATTTTCAGTGGCACTCAGTGGATTAGAAGCAGTATCATATGTGTATACGGTGCAAATAAATGCGGAATGCTGTTTGTATCTGTTCTGTGCACGCAAAGAAGTGAGCTGATGTCAGTAGCTCTTGGAGCATATACAAGGGCCAATGAAAAGCTTGCTCTAAATTAAATTTATCACTGTGAAGATCAGCAAATTGGGGGCAGGGAGGGTGGAAAAAGGGTTTGCATACAGAAAACAGACATTATTTTGTCTTTTGATACTAACTACTAGAAAATTGAGTAAGTGCCCCCCAATAGCTATGCTGTGTGACATCATCAACAAAATACCTTAAAAATTTATTCTTGGATCTCTTTAATTGAACTGCATTGAGTGAAGATTAATTCACCTGATATTTTCTATAAAGAAGCTTTTCATTTCCTTTTAAAATCTAAACTCTCAAATCTGGTTCACAAAGTTTGCACTGCGGGAACTGAAAGGGAGCATTTGATGACTAAGCAAAATTAGGAAATGGATTTATTGTAATGTGTCTGCAGTATTATAGAATCTGAATATATCATGATCTTATTAGCATTATTTGAAATTTTTCAAGAATTACATTTTATTTCAACATTGTGTTAGAATTGTACAATTTGTTCCCCCTCGGGTTCATTTTCTGAATGAATAAAAATAGTGTCTTGAGCACTCATCCAGCAAAGGATTTTACTCTGCTACTTTTAAGCAGAAGTCCCAGTGAAGTCAAGGAATGCCGAAATCAACAGGACTACTGACTCGCTTGAAGTCATGCATTCGCTTTGCTGGATCAGGGCCTTGTTTACTCATGATCTACTGAAAATACTGTTGTCCCGAAAGGCAAGGCAGACTTGCATTTCTTGAGAACAGTCAGATTTCCCTCTTATAGCATGCTGTGTTATACTGCAGTTACATGAAAGCCTTTTATTTTCCTTCTGAGTAGGGGAATCTCTGGATTAGTTTGTATTTTAATGGTGAACTATACAATTTCTCTTGAACTATTCTGTTTAGTATTAAAATATTATAATATTAAATATTAAAACTATTCATTTACTATTAAAATATTTTGAGTACTCCTTTTAATACTGTATGTCCTTGAAGGAGCATAGGTGACTTCTAACATTTTATTGGTATACTTACCACTTCTTTGGACTACAAGAACTAGCATTTCTAGACTGCAGTTTCTTGACTTTTAAATAAATTAATGCATTTAGACTGTTGAAACAATTGCTAATACATATGTTCTTGTTAAAGGAACATCCGCTGATTCAGAGACTGTTACACTTCCTTCTGCGTGGAGACAAGATATTACAAGTTTTCTCTCCAGGTACCTAGACCTATTCAGCAGCTTTGCATTGCCTTTTTTCTGTCCTCTGCATATTATTACTTTCTTCCCTCTCAAGCCTATAGAATCTAACAGCGAAAGTAGAGTAGGTGCTGGCTGCATGAGCTCCATGTGGGTTTGGCAACTGACAAGCATTCCTCTTCAGCGACGGATAGGTGGTTTTGATTTCCCAGCTGTGAGTGCTCCATACAAGCACTTCCATGTATCAACTTTTATCTCACAGCTCCTCAGACATATGTCCCATAGTGTGGATTTGTTCTCTCTAGAAGAGGAGGGACCGGATGGAAGGGTGAATCCAGATCTGGCAAGGTAAATACATCTTCAGGCGCAGCCACAGCTCTGGATCTCCCCGTTGCGAGAGGCACTCTCTCTTTCCTAGGCATCGGTACTGTTGCTGAGGTCTTTCCCAGTATAGGAGGGTTCCACATCTTGTGGGGTGTCAGTGATGGCGGTACCAGTGGATTCCATTGCTCGTGGGTCTTTTTCTGGTGTCTACGGGACTTGGCGCATGCTCAGTCCCCTTGGGACAAACTAGTGGAAAGAGCATCCATATTTCTTTATTTGGAGGAGGACTTAGTGCTTATGAGTGTGCTTCCTTACCTCTCGCCTAGGCCCTGCAATGAGGCCTCTGGGTATCGTTCCACTAGCACTGGGGTCGGACAGGATAGTAGGGATTATGCTCCCTGCTGAATCAGGCTGATGAACAGAGGAGAAGGGATTCCCCCTGCTTGGGTCTAAGTGAGGTCTCATGACAAACTCCATGAGATGCTTCCAGAGGCAAAAATCACAGCTTTGTCAGGTGTGGCTGGGGAAGGATTGGCAAATTCTGACCCTGGACATGATGTGAGCTTTCCCTAGGCAGCAAAGACAGTGTTTGTGGTCATCACTGACTGAGAAGGAACACGAGCAAGAGGCGACTTCAAAGTGCGCAAGTCCTGGACAGAGTCCAGGACCTGCATGTGTGGGGTGGGGTGGGGTGGGGTGTAAAACCCAAAGTCTACCTAAAAGAAAGTATTAAAGCTATTGACTATTAGGCCTAAAATAAAATGGTTAAACTACAAAAAATTGAAAAACTATGTACAACTATCTTCTTCCAAAGTGCATCAGAAACAAGGACACTGAAAATTATGACTGATCAACTGAGATAGAGGAAAGCCAGACAAGAACAAGTTATCATAAAAGTATGAAGAACTATTAGTTTACTTGGAAATAAATTATGTCATGTCTTTACCATCTTGAGATCAGAGCACTCTCTTTGTTCACTGCATAATAAAATGTTCTCAAATATTTCCCCAAAAGAATTAGTCAGGCAGCTTTAATACGTCACAATAGGTCTTTAAAAACAAGCTTCAAGTATTTAGAATTACAAGAGCTAGAAATATCAGGTGCAATATGCAAACAAAAATTATAAAGGTCAGAGAAAAAAATTAATATTAGTGTTCTGTTGAGATTTTTACTGCATATGATTCTTTGGAGGTAAAAAAACAAAGAACAAAAAATCCTGGCCATCTCCAAACGTTCTCTTCCTTAAACAATCATTACTAGTTGCCAGAAATGTTATCTAGGAATTTTTATGTAGCATCACAACATATGTGGTTAGCAGGCTTGTAACATTTTATAGGACACTGTTTTACCAGCTGCCTTGATTTTCATGTTTAAGAAGTATATGGTGCTTGTGCAAAGTATTTTACATGACAGATATCCCAATATTGGTGAAATTGACTCATCCTCACCTGTACCTAGTGATATGATAGGTTATGGTGGGGGGTGCCTGGTCACCTGACCCAAAAACAAGTTATGATAACGAAGAGGCAGTACTTCCTATAAAAGGGAGCCTGCTCAGTTGACAATCACCTTCATGGAGACACCTGCAGGTGTCACCAGCCACAGGGAGAAGCTTACCTGGCGTGATCTGGAGTGACCGTCAGGAGGAAAAAAGCCTTTTAAGAGGGAACTGGAAGGCCCCAAAGGGTTGGTCTTCACTACCCACCGGATCGGCGGGTACTGATCGATCTATCGGGGATCGATTTATCGCATCTCATCTAGACCCAAAAAATCAGTCCCCAAAGGCACTCCCCGTCAACTCCAGAACTCCAGCTCGCTGAGAGGCGCAAGCAGAGTCAACGGGGGAGCCCACTGCTGCCATGAGGATACCAGGTAAGTCGACCTAAGATGTGCCGACTTCAGCTACCTATTCATATGGCGGAAGTTGCATATCTTAGGTCGAAAAAACACACACACCCTCCCCCCGCTAGCATAGACCTGGCCAAAGAACAGTATTTTGAGAAAGCAGCAGCCTGGAGTAGGCAGCATGCATGGTTGTTAAAGGGACTTGATACGTGAACTGTTTTAGGCGTTATGTCCTCTTTTTATTGCCCAGTGCCAACCGGATGGAATAGACTGCTGAGCCCTGTGAGGGCGTGCCTGGACTGAGCAGGGGAAGACCTGCATTTTAATACACTAACACCCAGAAAGCATGTTTATTTAATCTGTACAAGACTCCGGGACAATTCTTCAGAACCCTCAGAGTGAACAAACGGAGGCTGCAGCAAGGTCTGACACCAGATGACATGAATCTAACAGGTAGCTGAATTAATCATATATTTGTAACTTGTTTTCCATATCTGAGAATCAACTTCGACTTCTTTGTTCCTTTATGCCGCTTTTCCTGGTGAGGGTGGCGGTAGCAGCATGGAGAGTAGGGAGGACCAGACCTCCTTTTACTCCACAACAGGTTCCAACAGGTTCCTTGTGTGGATTCTCCGGTGCTTCCACACCAGCCGGGAGATACAATCCCTCCAGCCTCTTCTGGGTTGGCCTTGGGGCCTACGCCTAGGGGAACATACCTGATAGAATTCCAAGGGAAGCCTCCCAAGGGGCATCCTTACCAGGTGCCCAAATCACCTCATCTGGCTCCTCTCAATGTAGAGAAGCAACAGCTCCACTCCAAGGCCTTCCTGAAAAGCTGAGCTCCTCACCCTGTCTCAGTGAGTAAGCCAAGGCACCCTGCTTAGAATCCTCATTTCTGTTCCTTGTACCTGCAATCTCCTCCTTTCAGTCATTATCCAAAGTTCACGACAGTAGGTGAGGATAGGGATGTAAAGTGACCCGTAAACTAAGAGCTTTGCCTGAGAACTAAGTTGCCGCTTCACCACCATGGATCGGTACAGTGCCTGGATCGCTGCCACTGTCACACCGATCCGCCAGTTGATCTCACACTGCCACTTGCCATCATTCGTGAACAAGACCCCTACATACCTGAACTCATCCACTAAGGGCAACTGCTCCCCCTCACCTGGAGAGAGTAGTCCCCTTTCTTCTGGGAGAGGACCATGACCTCTGATTTGGAGGTGCTGATTCTCATACCAGCCACTTCACATTCAACAGTGAAATGTTCGCGTGTGTCAGAGATTGCAGTCTGAAGAAGCAAGGACACATTCATCTGCAAAAAGCAGAGATGCCACCTCTGAGTCCCCGTGGATACAGTCCGCATCTTGGCTGCACCTTGATATCCTGTCCATGAAAATCACAAACAGGAGTGGGCACGAGATGCACCCTTGGTGGAGTCCAATGCCCACCTTGAACGTACCTGACTTAATGCCAAGAATCTGAACACAGCTCTCACTTCATGAATACAGGGACCAGATAGCACACAAAAGCAGCACCGGCACCTCATATTCCCACAGCACTTCCCACAAGAAATGCGGGCATTTACCTTCTCCAGGTCTACAAAACAAAGGTGGACCAGACTGGTGAATTTCCATGACTACTCTTGAGTATCTGCGAGAGAGCAAAGAGCTGGACCATTGCTCTGCAGCCAGGATGGAATCGGCATTGTTCTTCCTCAATCTGAGGTTCAACTAACGGGCCTAATCTCTCCAGCAACCTGGCATAGGCTTTGCCAGGAAGGCTAAGTGTGGTCTCCCTATAGTTGAAACACATCCTCTCGTCTCCTTTCTTAAAGACTGGAACCACCACCAGCTCTTCTCTGCAGAGGTACTGCACCTGCCTTCGATGCAACATTGAAGAGGTGCGTTTACCACAACATCCCAACATTGCCCAGTGCTTTAAACATCTCTGGGCAAACCTCAGAGATGCTTGCTACCTTACCACTACGAAAACACTTTACCACCCTATCGACCTCAGCATCAGAAATAGAGCCAACCTCACCAGAGATTTCAGGCACTACCTCCTGGAGGGGACGGAGGCATGTCCATAAGGTTGAGGATTTCTTCAAAGTGTTCCTTCCACCTCTTGATATCTCCTCAGTCAAGATCAGCGTTTCACCATCCTTACTGAGTTCAGCCTGGGCAACGTCCTGCTGACTCCACCTAGTGCGACAAACGGCTTTCCAGAACACCTTTGAGTCCATCTGGTAGTCACTCTCCATAGTCTCTAAACTCCCCCAAGCCTGGGCTTTCGCTTCAGTGTTTGCCACAGCCCTCTTAGCCAGCTGGTACCTCTCAGTTATATCAGGAGTCCGGTTCACAAGCATTGCTTGGAGGACGTCCTTCTTTGATCTGGCAGCTTCCCTCACCATGGAAGTCCACTAGTAGATTCTAATGTTGCCCCATGACAGGCACCAATCGCCTTCAGGCCACAGCTCTTTGTGGCTGCCTCAATAACTGAGGCCCCGAACAAAGTCCACTCAGACTCAACGTCCAAGACCTCACCCAGACTACAGGAGTTCTTCCGGAGGTGAGAATCGAAGTCTTTCCACAAAGGGTCCTCCAACAGATGTACTCGCAATGATCATTTGGGCCACTCGTGTTTATCCAGCAGTCACCCCATGTGTCAGCTCCAACTCACCACCCAAGTGGTGACTGGTTGCCAGCTCTTTCCCTTTCTTTACCTGAGCATCCAGAACACACGGCCTTGGATCCGATGAGACAACTATGAAGTTGATCCTTGATCTTCAGCTCAAGGTGCTCTGGTTCCAAGTACATTTATGAGTAAACTTGTGTTTGAACATGATATTCATTATGGACAATCCATAACTAGCACAGAAGTCCAATAACAACTCATCTCTCAGATCCAGACCAGGGAGGCAGTTCCTCAGTCACTCCCCTCTAGGTATCTCCATCATTCCCTACGTGAGCACTGAAGTCCCCCAGTAGAACTACAGGATCAGTCAGTGGCACTCTCTTGAGTACCGATCCCATGGTATCCAGAAAAGCAGAGTACTCTCAACTGCTGTTAGGCGCATAGGTACAAACAACAATCAGGTTTTCCCTCTCTGATGCCTCGATGAGACTTTGAGTATCCCTCTTGGCAACCAGGACAAACTCCAACTGAACAGCACCTGCTGGGTACTTGTGAGTATCCTACACCTGCCTAGGAATGATCGTGTGGGGCCACTCCTGAGTATGAAAGAGATTACCTTCGATCGACAAGTTTGTTTCCAGAGCCAGCACTATGTTTGGAGGTAAGACCGATTATATATAGTCGGTACCTTTCCACCAACTCTGGTTGCTTTACTGCCAGTGAAGTGGTGTTCCACATCCCCAGAGCCCATTTCCATTGCAGAGGGTTACATAGATAGCCCGACCACCAGATGCTCTCCTGACATCAACCCCACGGGTTGAGGTTCACATGATCATTTTGGGGCTCTCTTAAGGGTCTTGAGGTTGATCATTTTTAGTCTGGAACCTCCCCCCAAACCTATTCGCCTAGGGACATCCTACCGGGAGCACTAGGCTCCAGATGACATAGCTCTGGGGCTCATTGGAACATACAACCCTCACCACCACAACATGGTAATGATCCTCAAAGGAGAGGATCAACTTTAACTCTATTTCAGGACAGTTTGCATATACTCAATCTTCCAAAGGACAAATCGAATATAGCCTTCCAATACTGCTTTTTATAGCTGTACTATATCTGAAAGGGTTTGAAGTGCTAAGCACATCCTTCACTTTTACCTCTCGGGGTTCAGAATATACACTACAGCATATTCTGCTTTTCACAGCCCAGGTAATCTCTGCAACTACATACTATCAGATCAAGCTTGAACTTAAATCTCTCTCTCTCTTTCAGGTAGTGTGACAAAGTTCCAAGTCTGTATTTGTGGGTCCTGCGCTTCCTGGCAGATTTAGGGGCCTCAGAAACTCATCCAGACCCCAGAGTGACCTCCCTTTCTCAGTAAGTAATTAGGGGAGACAGAAATGGGGGAGCCCGGGCCCGCCCTCTACTCCGGACTCCAGCCCAGGGACCCTAATAGTATCAGCTAAGATGGCTGACCTTTTAGGCACAAAACACAATACAATTCCCTAGGCTACTTCCCCACAGCAGTCCCTGCTTCTTCAAACTCCACTTCACCCTTACCTCAGGGCCTCCTTCCTTCTGGATGATATGTTGTCCACCACTCAGTCTCACCAACAGCATAACTTCCTCTCACAGCTCCTGACACCCACAGCCCACCTGACTGGGAGGTTATCATCTGATTTCAGCCAGTGCCTGATTGGCTTCAGGTGTCCCAATCAGGCTAGCTGTTTCTACTCCTTTCTAGAAGCTTTCTGATTGGCCTGGAGTAGCCTTTGTTTGGCTATCCAGGGAACAGGGACATACACATCCTGAGGCTGATATAGCTGAGCTTCCAGCACTCTCCTATACCCTTCTGTTCTGACTCCGTCACAGTAGTTACACGGCCACCAATACCATATTACTTAAATGCCATATGTGCTTTATCATATTTATCCTCAACACTCCTGTGAGCTGGACAGTGCTTCTGCACAATCTGCAGAAGGTGAACTTAGACAAAGACTTAGGCCTGGTCTACACTAATTAGGTAAGTTGGTCTAAGTTAAGTAATGTAATTTTAATAACTTAACATAAGTCGATGTAGCTCAGATGTAGCTCAGATCAACTTACAGTGGTGTCTATGCCATGCTATGTCAAGGGGAGACATTGTCCCATTAACACAGCTTCTGCCTCTTGGGGAGGTGAAGTACTAAAGTTGACAAGAGAGCACTCTCCCATCGACTTATCACATCTTCAACACAACCACCAAATAGATGCCGCTGCATCAATCACAGCAGTGCCAGTTTAGCCGGTAGTGAAGACAAGCCCTTAGTCCTGGTCAAACAATTTTGATATCACTTTACTATATTGATTTAGGGACAGATCTAGTTCAAGACATTCTAATACCAATATAAATTCAAGACTCACCTGAGTGAATTTATACTGGTATTAGAGAGAGTTCCTTAAACTGGAGTTTTCACCTAAATTCACCTAAAAGTATAGCTTATTCCCCTGAATCCCTAGGAGAATAATCTATACTGATAGGAACACCTTTATAATGGAATAACCGTGTCCACAGGAGAAGGACATACCGTTTTAGATTTGTTTCTAAATCAATATAGTTATAGCTGTATAAAAAGTGTGTACATAACCCTAGAGGGCTTACCCAATATCCCACAGGAGATCTGTGGTAGGGCAGAGAGTTGAACTTGTGTCCTAGGCCAGTGCCCAAACCGCTGAACCATTCTTCATTCCTGTATGAGACATCCCTGTCTTGGAAGGACTGAGAAAACCTTTCGAACCTCCAGCTCTACCAGTGATTAAAACAAGATCAATGCTACTAGGTGATCAGATGGCAAAAAATATAAGCAACTCAGGTCTCTCTCAACCAAGGACCTGGAATTTTGAGCCTACTTGACAGCAGCTCAATACATATCCAAACCTGAGGCATCATGTAGTGATATGCATGGTTTTGCTTGAAGGCCTGTTGCTTGTGAAAACTGATGCCATTTAAAAATTAGTACTTTGAACCAACAAATCTGATTCATATTAAAATAAAAAAATGTAAAATAATATGCCTTGATTTAATGTAATTCCCTTTCCCTTGTGAACTGAATTACTGAAAATCTAAATTCATTTTGATCTGAGGGTTCAGGTAATAACTGAAGTTTATCACTGCTTTACAACTATCTGGACATGCTTTCCAGTGCTCAAATTCCCAGCTGTTTTTAATCTGTATTAGCAATGACAGATTAATTTCATCTCATATTTGTAGTAGGATGTAAATAACTTCCCCCTCCCCCAACTACTACTCAAAAGGTCCCTCTGTATGAGATGAATGATTGACTAACTTGACATCCCTCCAATATGTCTCTGCCTTGTCAGAGGAGCGATGGCAGCAACTAAAGGAGTCAGTGGATTCAAAATGATGTGACAACTTTAAAGGTAAGTTGCTTATATTAAATAGGTAATAGGTGCATGAATTACTTAGATTTTATCTATGGTGTAAGATGGAGAGGTGTGACGGGGACCCCGGGATGCAACCTGAACTGTGGGATCACTGAATACTTCAAACCCACCAAACAGAGCTGTCACTTACCCCGGGAGATACTGCCCTTACACAGCCATCCACAGGCAGGGACATGCACAACTGTTACAGGAATGATCTCCCAGGCACTCAGGAACCATCACTAGGGAGGGGCTCCAGTCAAATCCCACAAGCCTGGGTAACTGGGATCTCAGACCTGTACCGTCTTGCACTAGTCAAAAGCCTGGCCAGTGTAAGTTCATTAAGTAGTTCGCCACTACCTCAGTGTGGAATGGATACATATTAGCTTTTGTAAACTGAGCTATTTCCCACACACCTCAACTAAAACACTCAGTTTTACATAAAATAGAAATTTGATTTATTAACTACAGAAAGATAAAGTGATTATAAGTAGTGGACAGAGATCAGAGGTGGTTACTTCAAAAAATAAATTTGAAGTTTAAGTTCTACAAACTACACAGGATTTGAATTAAGTAGCATCTCCCCCTGATATATGGTACAAGCAGGTTACAGCGCCTCAATACACAGACTGAACTCCCTTTTCCAGCCTGGCAGCACCCTTCCCAAGTTCAAGGTCTTTTGCCTTCCAGATGTTGAGTAGAGGGAATGAGGAGGAGGTAAAGTTAAGTCATTTACCCTCTTTTATATTTTCTTCCAGCTTGCTGGAAAGATCTTTGCTGTGATATGGGGATCAGGAAGTCCCCATTGGTCAAGGGTCTCCATTGCATATGTGCTCTGAGAAGTCTCTGGGATGGCCCTTGGGAGAGTGGATTCCCTTTAATGGACCATCACCGTGTCTGGCTAGTCTTTTGTTGCAACTGAAAGATTGGTTGTGGGCATCTTACAATGCATTTCAGTAACAAATAGCAGCGCTTCATAAGTTCACATAGAATGTTAGCACATACAATCAAACAAGATACTAATGATCAACAGATCAAGGCTTTCAAAATGATACCTCAGCAAGGCAGAATCTGTACAAAAATTATCATAATTATATGACAGTGGTGAACATGGGAGTTCCATGGTGCTACTTTAAGGTACGAACATTTTTATTTTTTTTTGCATTTCTTTGTAAGATGGAAACTGCTGTACTTTACATACCATACAACAACTAACAGCATAATGTTCTGAAGTGCGAAATAACTTCTCTGGGTTTTGTATAACACTCTAGGCTGTACCTAATCCTCAGTTAAGCAGCCACCCATTTTTTCTTGTCATATATGAAATCCTAGCTTCAAGGCTGGAGAAGAAATAGATTCTCAATCTGCACATCAATTTAAGATTTACAAATGTTTTGTGTCTTTAAAACACTTGAAATATTTCTCAAGTTGCTGTAACATCATTTTTTAACATTGCCCTGGATAGCTTTGGAATGTACATAATTCTTGCTTTTCTGGCTTTTCCTCCACCTCCTCAAGTTTCATTCAAAATACATTTTGATTTATTTTTTTCCTGTAATAAAACAACAATTATAGAATAGCCATTCTGTAAGCACTTTGCACTGGCCAGCATGTATGGTTCTCATAGCTTGCTCATTTGATAGTGATTTGAGTATTAATTGTCTAAGTTCTATAAAGGTAAGCAGAACTGTCCACAAGAATTAAAACTTCTCTAATTTATACATTATGCAGTTTGAATTGTGCCATTTCTAAAAAATACTTCACAATTTCAGAGAATAATGCATGGATCTATTTATAATTTTCAGGAAATACTTATTTTTAATGTTGTTTAAAAGCCAAGTTGCCAAGTAACTGCATTCTCAGCTTTTATTCTTGGCTCAGCACTGCAGCAAGCCTGTTCAAATTAAACATACAGTGTTGGGGGGCCTAAAATTCCACCTGCCCTGCAGGAAAGGAATATCATTTTTACAGGAACTCAATGTCAATCAATGGAATTTATCCTCCAGCACCAAAAGAACATTAAGGTTCCATGAACATAGAAGGAGCAGATTAAAAATGATCACTTTTTTTGTCTTTGCATTGTAGAACAAATAGGAAACAATTTTAGAGAGGAAAAATAACACATCAATTAATGTTTAAATCACACACCCAGATGGCTTAACTACCCGAAATAGAGTTGTGATGACTGCAGTTAAATTATTTAATTTAGAGAAACAGCTCCTTTAACAGATCATGGGTTGCCCTGAAACTCAAATCTAGAGTTGAAATTTAGTTCACTTTTCCATGCTGTGCTCAGGCAACACAATGCATAAAGCATATGCAATATCTACCTGCTGTTCTGAGGCTGCCTGATAGACTGCCAAATCAAAAATAATATCCATACATAAGGGAGTGAGTGAACAGTGAATTTGCAGTACTCTACCCTTTCATGTGGTGTCTCCTTCACCCAGACACTTAACGAGTTAATTTTTGGGGAAATCCTTCACAAAAGTCAGAACTGACATCTTTCAAATGCTTTTACAGAAAAGGTGTCATTTAAATTTGTAAACACACCAGCAACGCACAAGCTGCAGCTGGCATGGTAGGTATGTCTGCAATGTAGCTGGGCTCCAGCCCAGGCTGACTGACTTGTGCTAGCACTAAAAATAGGTACGTGGACAGTGCAATTTGGGATCTCAAGCATAGGGAGCTGCGTGGGCTTGAGAACCCAATTTGCAGCCGGATCTGAGACTTCCACAGTGCTATTTTTAATATGCTAGCTCACTCCCCACTAGTGGGAGTGTGTTGACCCCAGGCTTGGAGGTTCGCTACCAACTGCAGTGTTGACATGCCCCATATCGCTCCAGGGCCACAGTAATTCTGCTTTTCTGAAGGGCAAGGGTTATTTTAAAAAGCTCTGGCAAATCTGCAGGTTTCCAAAACTGGCACATTTTTAGCAGTGATATGGAAGTAGACTGACATCTTGTAGAATGGGCTATTATTCTTGAAGGAGACTGAGCATTAACAGTTTCATAAGAAGAGAGTCTTTGGGTGTAAATTGTGGATCCTTTACTCCTGGCTGCAAATGCAGCAGTTGGGGAGACTTTCTAAACTGTTTGATTCTGTTCAGGTAGAATACTAATGCCCTTCTAACATCTAAATTATGAAGGGTTGCTTCCTCCTAGGAAAAAATCTGGAAGGTAGATGACCTGGTCCAGAGAACACCTTAGGTAAAAACCTAGGATGTGGCCAAAGAGACACTTTTCTTGAAGAAAACAGAAGGCATGATCTGTCATTAGTGCCCCTATTTCTCCAATTATTTAAGCTGAGGTTAGGGCCACCAAAATGGCTCTCTTTGTAGACAAATGTAGAAAAAACAGTTAGCTAGTGGCTCAAACGGAGATTTCATCAAACAGTTGATGATCAAATTTGAATCCTATACTGGGGTGCATTCTCTAATCTGTGGCAAAAGATTAATTAACCCCTGGATGAACCTGAAAGTTATGGGATGGGCAAACACTGACAATCCCTTTATAGGGAAGTGGAAGGCTGTAATACCATCAACAGGCTGTGATGGAATTCAGAGAAAGTCCTGACTTTTTAAAATGCCACAGATAATCTAGATGAGCTGAGAGGAAGGAATGGACAGGTGAGAACTGTTGCTGGATATACCAATGGTGAAATCTCCTCCACTTCTGTAGGTAAGTATTTCTATTGGACTTTTCTAGCATTTAATAAAACCTGCCATACCTCGCTTGAGCAGGAAACCTCAGAACCATCAAGGAGCCAAATCCTGGGCCATGGAATGTTCAGCTTGGGGTGAATAACCTAACCCGAGTCTGAGATAGCGAGATGGAACAGTCAGAAGCTGCAATGCCAGGCAGAAAGCAAGGTGAATCAGCTCAGGAAACCAAACTTGTCTTGAACAAGCTGGAGCAACTAGAATGACTGTGTCTGTCTTGTCTTAGTCTTTTAAATAATAAATAAATAAATAAATAAATACACACCACCTTTAGAATCAACAACTTTTTGGTGTATGTGTAGATAGGACCTCTTGTCCAAGACACAAGGAAGGCATCCCCAAGAGACTGGTGGCTTAGACCTCCTCTGAGGCAGAATATTTTGCACTTCCTGTTGACAGTGGTGGTAAAAAGGTACACTTCTGGAAAACCCAGGTTAGGAAAATTTGTTTGGGGATGAAAATATCTAGTCCCTACTCATTCTTGGGAGAAGGGCCGGCTCATATATTCAGCCAGGGTGTTTTGAATATCTGGAATAGGAGTTGGCAACCTTTTAGAAGTCGTGTGCCGAGTCTTCATTTCATCCCTCTAATTTAAGGTTTCGCGTGTCAGTAATACATTTTAATGTTTTTAGAAGATCTCTTTCTATAAGTCTATAACATATAACTAAACTGCTGTTGTATGTAAAGTAAATAAGGTTTTTAAAATATTTAAGAAGATTTAAAATTAAATTAAAATGCAGAACCACCCAGACCAGTGAGCAGGACCCAGTCAGCGTGAGTGCCACTGAAAATCAGCTCACGTGCTGTCTTTGGCACGCGTGCCAGAGGCTGCCGACCCCTGGTCTGGAAGATAAGAGGCTGAAATGAAAACGTGATTGGCTATGCACCAATTCCAAAGATTTATTGATTGCACACAAAAAAGACCACCTCACCCCTCCCTGTAAGTTTATGCAGAACATGCAGAATATGTTGTCTGTCATGATGTTGACTGATTGACTCTTGATTACAGGAAGAAAGTGAAAACAGGCACACTTGACCAGTCTGAGTTCCAGAAGGAGGATATGGAGAAGAAACTCCTAGGCTGATCATTTGCCTTAAATAGTCTGCGTACTGAGATATATCCCTCATAGGATGGGGAGTCTATCTGAAGTTGTAACAATAATAGGATGAGGTTGAGTAAAGGGAACTCCCACACAGACTCTGGATGTGGGGTCTTTTCACCAATTGAACACATTCAAAAACTCAACAAAAAAATGGACGCTAATTTGTAAAGAACATTTGGAATGTAGACTGTTCTTAGCTAGCCTAGGAAGCAGTGAAGATGCCCCCTGGCATGCAGTGTAACAAAAGTTCAGGTTGTTATGCGACCTAGAAGTTGAAGACAACTTCTGACTATGGGCCTATCTGAATCCTGGTTGGCACACAGTTTATATAGGGGTTTCTCTAGATCACAATCTGCTGAACTGGAGGGAAAGTGGCCTTTTCTATGCTGAGTTGGAATTCCACCTTCTGGAAAAATAGACATAGCCAGCTGCTACAGACCATCAAATCACACCACAAAACATGACGACTTCCTCTTCCAGCCCCTATTGACAGTACCAGGGACCTAGGAGATACAAAATTATAGTCATAGTAGCAGATTTTGATACAGTCTTTTGGTATCCATTAACAAGAGACTCCATCTTATTTCAGACAAACAAGTTTCCAGAGAATCAAAACTCTTGTGGTACCAGGTGGATCTGTGCTGAAACCACATGAGGCTCCTCAGTGGACAGCAATAGTACCAAAGATATTGCTTGTTTCAGTGGCATTGATCTAGCAGTCTGTGATACTTGCATAGGTACCAGAGGTAACTCTGGGAGAAGACCTGCAGGTAGTACTGACTTCTTCAATGCAGAGTTCTTAGGATCCCTGCCAGTGCGATCATGCACAGAAGGTACCACAGCTGGCTTTGTTACTGAGGCATGCTTGGTACCGTGAGTATTAGAATACCTTCAAGTCTTGAATGATGAGAACCAGGTACCAGGGAAGCCTTTCTAGGACAGCAGATTGCCAAAATAGTCCTTGAGGAGAGAGAGGCATTTTGGAAACAAATTTTCTCTGAGGAGATTTGGTACTCCTCTTCTTAGAAACCCTACTGGTCCCCTCCAAGTTCTTGTCCCACAAAGACCTTGAGGGTGAGCAGGGTATGGAAGTTGATGGGGCCGCATGTTTGCTCGGAGGCCATTGTGCAAGGGGGATATTCAGGTCTGGATCCAAGGCAGGTTGAAAAAAGCTCTGCAACATAAGTAGCCAAGCTTAACCTCCCTATTTTTTCTTGTTCTGTTCTTGAATTCCAAACAGATCTTGCATTTAGATGGCATGTGTGTATCTCAAAAACAGTGAATGCAACAGTATTGCTCATTGCTGCCTGTGATAGATTCCTGGCAAGTGAAGCAGCTTTGAATCCCAGGGATCCAAACATACCCTCAGAAAAGCTTCTGGGAAGAAAGCTCCTCAAAAAAGAAGAGGTAAGGAGAAAAAAGGTATGTTTAATAAACAGAGGGATTCTAAAAGTAAAACTAAACTAGCAAAACTAAAAGTAGAACTAAATTTAAAGCTAAAGCTTAAGTAAGTTACTCCTAGAAGTGGGCATGCAAGCTGCTCCATCTCAGGCCATGGGTGGTTAAAGGAACTGAGAGTCATTCGCCCGTGCAACTCTATGTAACCTTTGTACAGAGCAGGAGAAGGTCAGGAGTGCATGTGTGAGCCATACAGGCACTACTACCATAAGAAGTCTCTCATCAGAGACGTACAGGATGCATGTACATCTAGGAAGTGAAGCACTCACAATGGGACATTACTTGAAGTAGCTCGGTTTCAGGTGCCTTTATTCCCTAATTGTAATTGTTTTATTTGGCTCACAACATGGCTGATATTCATAAAAATGAATGCAATAAAAGGTAAACAGATGAACTAAACCAAAACTATTCTCCAAAATTCTTCGAAATATTTTATTAAAGCTAATATTTAAAAAAATTATACAGTACACAGGTTAAGTGCCTGTACATCTGGGTATAGTGCTTAGATTATCCACAAAAACAAAGTTTGTTTTAAAAGTCATAAGATACATCTATCTGTATGTATATACAGATATATCTGTGTATATATACATATATCTGCGTGTGTGTGTATATGTATACACACACACACACATATACACACTATGACGGAGTCAGTCCAGAAGGATATATGAGAGTGCTGGAAGGCAGGTATATTAGTCTCAGGATGTGCAGGTCCCTGTTCCCTGGATAGCCAAACAAAAGCTATTCCAGGCCAATCAAGACACCTGGGGCCAATTAAGAACCTTCTAGAAAAGAGTAGAAACAGCTAGCCTGATTGGGACACCTGAAGCCAATCAGGGACTGGCTGAGACCAGATAAAAACCTCCCAGTTACTCAGGTGGCTGTGGGTGTCAGGAGCTGTGAGAGGAAGTTGTGCTGTTGGTGAGACTGAGTGGTGAACAACATATCATACAGAAGGAAGGTAAGGGTGAAGTGGAGTTTGAAGAAGTGGAGTTTGAAGAAGCAATGACTGCTGTGGGGAAGTAGCCCAGGGAATTGTATTGTGTTTTGTGGATAAAAGGTCAGCCATCTTAGCTGATACTATTAGGGTCCCTGGGCTGGAGTCCGGAGTAGAGGGCGGGCCCGGGCTCCCCCCTTGTTCCAACTTCCATACTGGCCTGTGATGAAGGTAACTCACTAGGTGGTGACTCTTGCCAATTATACTGAGAAAGGGAGGTCACTCTGGGGCCTAGATGAGTTTCTGAGGCCCCTCAATCTGCCAGGAAGCGCAGGACCCACAAGTACAAACCTGGAGCTTTGTCACAACACACACACACACACATCTGTATGTGTATATAGATAGATAGATCGATCGATCTATAGATATCTATATCTATCTCCCTGAGGGGAGACTCAGGGAGCTAGGCTTGTATAGCCTATACAAAAGAAGGCTGAGGGGAGATATGATTACTCTCTATAAATATATCAGAGGGATAAATATCATGGAGGGAGAGGAATTATTTAAGCTCAGTACCAATGTGGCCACAAGAACAAATGGATATAAACTGGTTTAGACTTGAAATTAGACGAAGGTTTCTAACCATCAGAGGAGTGAAATTCTGGAATAGCCTTCCAAGGGAAGCAGTGGGGCAAAAGACCTATCTGGCTTCAAGACAAAGCTTGATAAGTTTATGGAGGAGAAGGCGTGATGGGAAAACATAATTTTGGCAATTGATCTTTGACTATGGTAATAGAGGGGCCTGGTAGTATCTGATGGAAAATTGGAGGGGATGGGATCTAAGATACTACAGAAAATTCTTTCCTGAGTGTCTGGCTGATGAGTCTTGCCCACATGCTTCAGGGTTCAGCTGATTGCCATATTTGGGGTCAGGAAGGAATTTTCCTCCAGGGCAAATTGGCAGAGGCCCTGGAGGTTTTCCGCCTTCCTCTGCACAGAGGGCATGGGTCACTTGCTAGAGGATTTTCCGTGCTTTGACGTCCTTAAACCAAGATTTGGGGACTTCAATGGCTCAGATATAGGTGAGAGGTATATTGCACGAATGGGTGGGTAAAATTCTGTGGCCTGCATTGTGCAGGAGGTCAGACTAGATGATCATAATGGTCCCTTCTGACCTTAAAGTCTATGAGTCTATACAGTATATAATCAGCAATAACCGATATGTACGTGAATAAATTTAACAATAAAGTTAGAATTTAGATATTAGCATCCAAGTATTCAGGTACATCACTCATGAAAAGTTGTACAGAGAGTTGGTTGTGGAAAGCAAAATATAAGATTGTCCCTCAGTAGTTGAGAATTTAAGGTAAGGTGGTTCATCAGTGTAGATAAAAATCAATGATTTTAAAAAAATAAACTGATCTTTTTAATTTAAATTGGACTTTTTGGATAAAATGTTTTTTGAGGGAAAAACCTATCATTTTCCGTAGTTTCAGAGATATCCGCCAATGATAGTGTTTCAGTCACACCATGCATGTCACACAGCCACAGCATATCATCAAAAAGAAAAAAAAATCTCCATCATCTAGAAACAACCATAGATAAGTTTGTGATTAGAACCAGCATTTTACAAAAAGAGGTAATGGATGAAAAGAACTGCCCAGTTTGTTGATGCAACACACACTCCTTTCTGTATGATTGAGAACCCACACTTCATTAACACAGTTCAGTCATTAAGACCACCCAACAGAGCAGATGTCACAGACAAATTGCCGGATAAAGTGTATGAAAGAGAAACTGAGCTGTGTGCAAAAGACCTAGAGCAGGGGTGGGCAAACTGTGGCCCATCAGCCATTTTTATCCAGTCCAGGGCACCGAGCTGAGCATGGTGAGCCATGGGGCCCCGCCCAGGCCGAGCCAAGGGGCCCTACATTGGGGCTGGGGCGCCCAGCTGAGCACAGTAAGCGGGGGGCGGGGGGACCTTAGGTGGTTGGGTCCTGGGGGAGGTGGTTAGGGTGGAGGGGTTTCGGGAGGGGGCAGTCAGGGAACAAAGAGCAGGGGGGGCTTAGATAAAGGGTGGGGTCCTGGGGTGACAGAGTGGGGGAGTTTCTAGAGGGGGCGATCAGGGGACAAGGAAAGGGGGTCAGAGGTTCTGAGGGGGGCAGTCAGGGGACATGAAGTAGATGGGGGTCGGATAGGGTCTGGGGCCAGGCTGTTTGGGGAGGCACAGTCTTCCCTACTAGGCCCTCCACACAATTTTGAACCTTGATATGGCCCTCAGGCCAAAAAGTTTGCCCACCCCTGATGTAGAGGGTAAAATTGTTAACCTGAGTCTTGACAGGTGGAGCAATGTCCACAATGATCCTGTTGTATGTGCTTATGTGACAACAGAAGGGAATGTCTTCCTTACAGAAACAACTGATACATCAGAAAATGCACACATAGCAGACTACTTATCAGTACTAGTAGCAAAAGCTGTAACAAATTGAAAAAAATTCAAATGTCTAGTATGCAGCTTGGTCACAGACGATTCTGCAAATATATCCATGATGGGAATAAATTATTTAGAAGAGCGTCCCAAGCTAGTAAGATACGGTTGCAGTGTTAATTTGATGCACCTCCTAGCTAAAGACTTCAGTGTTCCAGAAATAAAGGCCAATGTTGTTGAAACTGAAAAATACTTCTGTAACAACCACTTTGCAGCAGTTGCTCTTAAAAAAACGCTTTTCATTTTTTGGGTTTCTTTTTTTTAATATTTCATTTAACTATTTTAGCTAAACAATTTTAACAAAAACAACCTGATTTTAAAAAACTTGAATGTTTAACTAAGTTCAAAAATTCATATGCTTGTTTTCTTAAAATAATATGTGTTTGCTGTTGAAGAAAAAATTCAGAATGCACAACGCTGTTGTTTTAGTTAAATAAAACAATTTAAATTGACCTAAATAAAACAATGTAAATTGTCCCAGACTGACCTCCTGAGGTCCCTTCCACCCCCGATATTCTATGAAATGTTTGACTGGTGATGTTTTCCTCCTAATACAGCATGGCAAGAAAATCCTCCAAATATTAATGATTAACCTGTTGAATTGGAGATAGATATTTATGAAGTCACTGGGAAGTGAACTGCTTCAATTACCTTTGGTAAATGAAATAACCATTCATTTTCTGATATAGCTGTAAAACTAATCTGAAAAGTTTTCAAAATAAATCACTTTAAAAAAATATATATATATTATATATATATATATATATATATATATATATATATACACACACATATATACACACACACACATAGTGTACCTTCTAAATATGAAACCTACATCTATCTCTGAGTTGTGAAGAACATGTATTAAGGTTATAGCAACCAACAAGAATGCACTTTTACGTAGAAATCCACAATTAAATCAAGTCTTCCTGACTAGTGATTTAAAACAAATCCACCCTGTTGTCCATTAGAAAATACAATCCATCAAATACTTTCCTATTTGCCAATGACTCAATAGTCATGGAAACTAAGCTACTTTCACACTACTGGAGGTCTCCTCTTCTGGTCCAGGAGGATGCACATTGATTAGAAATTATAGGTTCTAAGCCTTCCCCTAATTATCAGTAGCAAGACTGAGTCATTTTAGTTTAGATAAAGTTATATCTAGGTGTTTAAAATGCGAACTAATGAAGTGTTGGAGCTATAGTGACAATGACTCATTTTGTGAGGATTCAGATACACAGGAAAATCCTTCACTAGCTTGATCCACTCCTTTAGAGCAGCTCTGTGCCAAGAGGCCATGCTTAGAACAGTTTGTTTTTCATTCATCACTGCACTGAAATTGCAATCTTTGGCCTATGTCATCACAGCACAACACTCCCTACATTTATCGGAGATTTGCAACTCGCCTGTCCCCCTCCACCTTTGGAGTTTATAGTTACTACCCTTTTAATTCAGGTCCCAAAATAGGCATAGTTCTACTCCCCATTTTCTGCAACCTCACCCAGAGAAGATACAAAACCATCATGTAGACAAGCCAAAGTGCAAATATAGTAAAGCTTCCCTTTGTATTAAACAGTCTAGAATATTGTACTGTATAAGCAAGAGCATTAACTCCACAATTTCTCTGTCTGGGCCTGATTTGAGAGCCTCATGCACAAGGAGAAGGTGAGAGCACTTATTCTTCCTTTCCAGATACATTTCCCCCAAACACATACCTTTCTGGAAGCCGTCACTTCTCCTCAGAGATTCACAAGCTAGGGCACACAGATGTTGCCTCCACCTCCCAGCAATCTTAGAAGCTGACAGCTGTGGCCTGTATCTCCACATTTGGCAGTTCCTACGGGCTACGTTTTCCCTGTCAGGAGGTTTAACCCATTTCAAATTCAGGACATAGCACATCCCCACTACAGGGACACAGATAATAAACAACAGTGTTTTCATAGTGAACATGTGGTTTATTATTTCTTTTTTTAAAAAATTGTCTAGAAATTGCTCCCTTTTGCAATTTGCAGCACACCATGTTCTCTATCCACGCTGCCAACGGAGCCTGGCTGCTTTCAGACTTTACACACTACTGAAGCATGGGAGGACTACGGTGAGCAATTCTCTGCAGAATGTTGTAACTGGTTTTAGAATCCAGATATTAAGTAGTGAGGTTAAGCCCCCCACACTTCAAATGGAGTGGGAATCTTACCTCCACAATATGTTTAAGTTTCAGTGCCCAGGGGCCTAGCATTCCACGTTGAGCTCCACACCTTCCTTACCCATTCGGGAATGTGCTGTGGTTACCACTGAGCAAACAGCGTGGTGACTTCTGTTCAATTTTTATAATGATACCTTTCAGCTAAGAATATAGTAATAATCTCTGTTTTGAAAAAAAGCCACAACATTTTAAGGAAATCTGCACAAGTCACAGAGTGATTCCTGAAGCAGCTTTTTATTTTTGCATAAATATATTACATTAAATTTCAGGACATTTAGAAGCAAAGAGCTCCCCGTTCATAAAGAGAACCTTCAGTGCTGTGTGTCTCACGCTGCTCCAGCCAGTATACAGATACAAATCATAACTCAATTTAAAGGGGAGGATTTACTACTTTTTCAGACCTTCTGGGCTTTTCTTTTTTAATCATGTTGTCTCTAAAAAGAGTAGATCAAAATAGCTCAGGTACATTATACCTCAGGTTTCCTTAAGATCTCAAAGACTTCAGGTTTAGATTGGATATTTGGTAATACATTTGAAAGTCTCTACTCCAGCACAGTCCCTTCCATCTGCAATGAAAAGTAAACTTCAAGCTACTGTACCTGTATGCTCTCATTTCTCAGAATTGTGAGCACGACAATGCTGCTAGGTTAAGTAAAATACCTAGACATCTGCATTGTGCTGCTCCAGAGAAGACAGGTTCATTAATGTTTCAGAAACTCCAGGATCTGGTAAAAGGCATATTAATAATGCTTATCTTGGCCTATTGTAATAAGTACAGGAGCTGGGATATAAGAATTCTATTTCCCTGCTGCTCCTGTTTCTTCTAACTGGACTTACCACTTTGCCATCCACAAACCCTATGGAAGAAGACCCCAAGTCACCCTGATCAGTAATATCACTCCCACTTTACAAGTTCAAAGGCAAAGAACAAGCAAGCTGTGAACACCAGAGAGCAAGTGATGCAGGAGTAGAATTCAGTTTGCTGGTCAGCTAGACCCATGTTTTTATTCACTAAGGCCAATGGCTGCAACTCCAACTTATCTATTAGATCTGTGAATCAGGGCTAAGTGTCTCTTCATTTTTGTAAGGTACATTGAAATACACAAACTAAAGAGTGCTACATAAATACAAAATATTATTGTCCCCATTTAAAAGAGCACTTCTGTTCTGAAAATGGACAAAACACAATATCATGGAGTTCCAAATCTTTTTCCCTAAATGCCAACTCTACAAATTCAGGCTGCGCCCTGGAAGGCGAGCTAGATTCTTTCCATCTCATTCCTCACTATTAGTAAAGATTCTGCAGGCCAAATCAAGCCATTACTTACAACTGTGCAATCCATTTCCCTACACACACACCAAATTTCAAATTAAAAGGTTCAGTTGTTTTTCTGACTTTTCCTATGGGACTGTGGGAAAGTATCACAATTATTACAATGGGTTTGCATAGACAAAACTGATTAGAGCTTGGAAATGAAGTTAATAATAATGTACGATGTGGAATAGATTCCAGTTCAGTGTTTCAGTTGTGTTGGCTCAGCAGGGCTAAGAGTAGTGAAAACCAGAAAATAACGCATACTTTAGTCACTCAATTCAGCAGTTTTGACTGAATACATGAAAGAAGCAGATTTATTGAGCAAGGTAGTTGCTATTTTTAGTTACTTTTCAAAGAGGAACAGAACTTTAAAGAAGGGACAAAAATACTGGGAAGCATGGTGGTCTCATGGATAATTCGGAAACAGACTAAGACCTGGTTTCTAGTGCCAGCCTAGTGATGCGGATACTAAATGATTCACATAAGGTCTGTGAGGATTACATGTGTATGTATCACAAAATCAGCCAAATCCTTTGAAAATGGAAAGGCTCTTACTAATTGTCATAATTGGGGATATCTTTCTAAAAGAGGAAGTTATGGGCCTGATGTAGAGATTACAAAGTGAGCTCCTCTGGCCTGTGTTATCATAGAATCTTAGAGTTGGAAGAGACCTCGGGAGATCATCTAGTCAAACCCCCTGCTCAAAGCAGGACCAATCTCATTTTTGCCCCATATCTCTAAATGGCCCCACAACAAATGAACTCACAACCCTGGGTCTAGCAGGCCAATGCTCAAACCACCGAGCTATCCCTCCCGCAGGAGGTCAGACTACATGATCACAGTGGCTCTTTCTGACCTTCAGATCTATGAATCTGTGACTCCACCATTTCTGCAGAACATGCAGCCCCACTGCCAAAGGTCCTGCACATCCATAACTCCCACTGATTTCAGCTGCAGTACTTCTGAAGATCAGACCAGATTCATCTCAAAATAGGTACCCAGAAATTTAGAAACACACAACTAGCAGCCCCTTGTGAACACTGGTTTAAGTGACATGTCCAGCATCACATGGAAAGCCTTTACAAGATCCACACACAGAACTCGCTTCCCTCAGACAACATTTAGTTGTCTTAATCCCAGACTATTCTTGCTCTTCCTGCAGTCCCCATGCCTCATTTGCTATACACCTTCCTTCTTCAGGAGTCCTACAGATAGCAACTTCATTCAGCACACAACCATGGCTCATTCCCTGAGCTCTGCCCACATGCATCTCTTTGCAGGATCTGAGAATAAAGTATCTATCCCAAGAGGTGATATAAAAAATAGCAAAGTATAGCTTCTAAACACTCGAATATAAAAAAATTACTGAAAAACTATATGGTTTACAAGTAATATAGGCTAATAAAGTATAAGGATTGTACTGACATTCATTTAGGATTATCTGCATAATTCACTTGTGGCTTCATTACTTGCAACAGAACAATTCTAGGTCTTGTCTACATTGGGAAGGGGAGTTAAACTGAATTAAGTCTCATGATTCTGGTTTGAAAATGCTTTTGTACACAAGATGAAATTCATTATAGCACACTAAGTCTGCATTTATCGTGAACTCGAGTCTTCTTTCAAAGTGAACTAATTGCTGCAGATCAAGTTAGTTCAGTCTAATCGTGTATACTTAATGCTGCTCCACACTACTTGGGCTGACTTCTAATGGCTGTCCCACACTACTTTGTGGACAAAGGTTATTGACTTCAGTGTTTACATTCCTGCCCTTGCGCTGGTGTAAAGTTGACTGATACCTCCTCCCCAGTTTAGAAGCAGGTATAAGCCCAGATTTTGCCCTTGGATTCAAGTATATCAGAACTGCTGCAATATCACCCCAGACACTCTACAATGTGCCTCAAGCAGCTGTTTGGAGCTGTGCTAAAACCCTGGATCTCATCGCCATCTGCAGAGAAGCATCAGTGCAGGAAGTTCTTGTGGCTAGCCACCTGAATAAACATCTGCTTGTGGACACTGCAGATGTGTGTGAGGGGTCATGCCCAGGAGATCAAATAGCACCGGATAAAGAGCAAACCACTCAAGACAACCTACATTAAAACCATGGATGACAGAAAAAAATCCAGCAGGGGACAAGTAACTTATGTATTTTTGAAGAGCCGGGCAGGATTTTGCATGACTGCATTACAACTCAACCCAACAGAACTGTGGAGCCTGCTGCAAGCCCCACTACCCCTGAAGAGGACCAGCAAGTCCTTGGAAGAGGAGCCCAAGCCAGACAGTGAGAAGTTCCCAGAAGTCAGGACCTCTTCAGGACTCAGGCAGGACCATGATGCCAGGCCTGCAGAAATAGAGCCTGCTGATTCCTGCTGTACAATAATCGAGCCCAACTCCCAGGCAGCAACCCAGGCTGGGACTGAGAAGCCAGATCCTATGGAGGGAATCTCAGCATGTAAATATCTCTTTTTTAAAAATAATGAATTGGTATTAGGTTACAGTGTTGTGTTAGCTTCTGTTCCAGGTGCCCCATGGCTACAGCCATTTTAGATGGAGTGAGCTAGGAGTCTTTCCTACTCCAAGGTCTCCACCTGCCCTCCCTCAGCCCACACAGTCTCTATCCTTCCCTCTCCCTCTTAAAATGTTGCAGCCAGGCAGTCAACCTCTGGCTCATGTTAAAGCTCCAACTATCAACCATTTGAGGTCCTTAAAGCAGAGAGCACACACTCATTTTCCTATTTTCTCGCCCACTAATGCGTCCCCCCACCAACCTGTTCACCAGCTCAAAATGGCAGCCGCAGCCTCTACCCACCGCCTTCTGTGGCAGAGTCCAATAATGAAAATATTCATGTGTGCTAACTGCAAAAGTTTCAGAGTGATTATAGAAATATAAATGTGGTTAGTGTTCTCAGTTGACATGAGACAGGTGTCTACAAGTCAGCCCTGGATTTCACCCCGCCCTGGGAGCACCATGGAGAAATACCCCTTTCATTTATGAATTCTGAGCCCTGGCGTGGGAGGAGTAGGAAGAGGGGAATACCGAGTAATTGGTACCTGGGTCCCATCACTTTGCCCAACACAGTCTGGGAATCCCATGCATGCAAAGCCATCAGTAATTTCCTCAGAACTACTAAACTTTATAACTCGGTGCAACAAGACCTTTTCCATGGCATCACTCACCTGCATGACAATGGCCCCCAGTCTGTTTCCCCATGTCAAATTGCTTGTCTACAGACTCGTAGTATTCAGGGGTGACTAGCTTCCAGATGGCAATGGTAACCGCTTTTCAACAGGCAAGCGGCATCGCACATTGGTATACTGCCACTGCAGCTCCAGACTAGTTCAGCACATCTCAGAAAAAGGCTGCCCTCCCCATCCTGAAATCCTGTCACCGCTGCTGGTCATCCAAGCATTGCAGAACAATCCCTTCCCACCAAACCACACTGGTTTCCAAAGCCCAGACATGGCATTTCACAGCATGAGATATGCCTCTCTCATAGAACTGGAAGGACCTCGAAAGGTCATCGAGTCCAGCCCCCTGCGTACACTAGCAGGACCAAGTACTGTCCCCTGACAGATTTTTTGCCCCAGATCCCTAAATGGCCCCCTTAAGGAGTGAGCTCACAACCTTGGGTTTAGCAGGCCAATGCTCAAACCACTGAGCTATCCCTCCCCCTAAAGGCTGCTCCAGAAACCACTCATGTATTATCAGTTGCTTAGTGTCCTCTGTTTCTTCCTCATCATGCTTTCTCTGCCTCTGAAGCTCTTCAAGCTGCTGTCATCACCTGGTCCATGATGCAGAGGGTGGAGACCAAAGAAGAATTCATTCAGCTTTGAGCAATGAAATGCAGCTCAAGCAGCCTTTAAGCATTCACAGTTACCAGCATAGCAGCAATAGATTTGCTGGGTCCTATGTTGGTCGACAGCATTCAAAAATGGTGCTGGCCCGCCCAGAAAGGAAGAATAGGAGTAGAGACCATGGAAACATGGGATTTTTTTTAAAAAAAAATTAACATGCCTGGTTCCCACTGTGCATTCCTCAATGCACAGAGAAAAATCCCTGAGTGAACACTGTCCATCAGCAAAGCAAAGGACCATGGGAAACATTCAGATAATACCACACACTTAGTACACAGTAACGTGGTACCACATGTACACAACATGTCTTAAAAGCAGGCACAGGCATCCTCTGTAGATGCTATTAGTGCATCTTGCGTACTGCACGGTACCGGACTTCAAAAAGCTGCAGGTTAAGCCTGCCATGTACAGAAGCCCCCAGAGTTGTATTCCACACCACTTTGGCATGTATTGTATAGATACAGATATGTATTTACTTTACAGCTGATCAAAAATGTTCAAAGTTTTAAAATGTGCTGATTCAGAATTTGCTGAACTTCTGTAGAATTGCAGGAATTTTGCACAATGCTTTTTCAGAAACTTGAGTGAAAGGGCACATAGAATATTTCCAAGTTTCATAGTGATATGACAGATTGTATGGTATTGGTTCTTGCTTCCTTATTGTCTCAGCTTACTCCACATGGCCAAAAGAGTTAACAGAAACTATTCTATTTCTCACAACAACAGGATGCAAATATGCTTCCTTCTGAAACATTAAATTAGTATTTTGTTAATAAAGTCCAGGTCTTGTTTTGATTGATTCATAGTTTATATTTTTTTCAATCACATTATATAGGCACCATCTGTGTGCAATCTTTCCTGAGCCCTTATGATCTGCCTTACTTGTAAGTTTCAAATCAAAATAAATATGCTATCAAATAGTTTGAAAGTAACAATTTCCTGGAACACATACAACAGGACTGCAGCACAAAGTTTGGCATGACAATTTCCCTGTACGGGTCAAACATCAAAACTATTTTGGACAGAGAATGAAGTTGTTCTCATTAGCTTTTTCTAATAACATTATTCAAAGGAAGGTTTGCAGCACACACAAACAATCTGTAAATAGCTGAGTTTCAAACACTCTTCATGTTCTCAGTGTCTGCTGAGATTCAAAATTATCACTGAAGGTCCAAAGTCCCAAAAAAGTAGCTGCTCTAGCTCATGCCTATCCTTGATATATGCTGGCAACTCAGGGCTTTGGAAAAGATCCATTAACAGAACCATCATAACTTGAACATGACGCGTTATGTTTGTGAACATGATGGGAATGTGGCCAGGATAAAATGAGGTTTGTCCTAAAACATGTTGCTTCCAGTTGCCATGAAGAACAGTGGTAAGTAGCTGCTACAGCTGCTGCTGAACACTCTGAGTACAGATAAAGTTTAGCCATCTTTCAGAATTTTGTTAAAAGTTTCTATGCAAAATTAGCTTATGAAATTTACCGGATAGAACTGCTGTGGACATGAGCTTCTTTCCAGTTTTAAAAAACCTCTCTAGAAAAGTGACATTACATTGCAAGCATAGTCTGTGATAGTTCAAACATGTAAATTAGATAATAAAAACTGAGGGCCATTCTATAATCAAGTATTTCTAATCAAACATTAATAATTCATCCGACGTGACAGTTGACAAATGGCAAATAAAGGGAGAAACGAGTAACAAAAGAGTAGCTTAGGTCACAAGGTATTTAGGTTAAGCAAAATGACAGGATATTAAATTACAAAGTGTTCCAAGAAGAACACAGAAGCCTTTGGTTTAAGGCTGACCTCAGATTACCATCCCAGGGGCAAGCTTCTTTCAGGAGCTGGCTGTGGCATGAGTCTACTCAAGCATGACAGTGTACTCAACAAACAGAAAATTATCCTGTTCCCAACAGCATTTAGCATGGAGTTACAAATTTCTGGGGCTACTGGGAGGTAGGTTGCAGAAAACTTCACTCTACCACATCATTGCTCTTCCTGGACCAACCCTCCTACCAACTTCTGCTGTCACATCCTCCTCCCCTCCCAGCAGCACAGAAAGCAACAGTGGAAGACAGAGGCTGGGGTTGAGCAGAGAACCCATAGTTGCTCCATGACGAAGAGCCATCTGGTTTGTCACAACAGGTAGGGAGAAGGAGGGTAGATATTCGCTCAGGGACCTTCCAAAGTCTGTAGAGCAAGCAATATAGGAAAAGAAGGAAACTGTACAGGGAAATAGAAGTGGCTCATGTTTCCACTCAGATCTCAGCACCTCCGATTTGATGAAGATACTATATCTCATCTCCAAAGCCCTTCACAATAAAAGTCAAAACACTCAATGGTTCAAACTGAAAGCATTCCTACATTTAATCAGGTAAAAAGCTAAGCTGCCATTCTTATTCAGGTTGGACCTTGCACCTTCCAGCCCAAGAGTAGCAGAAGTGAAGAGAGTATTCAAGTCCTGCATTAAAGTCACAGCTCCAAACAAGTAACTTCAGAGCAATACATGGGAATTGCTGCTGTGTGTTAGAAGTGATTTCAGGTAAGCCATTAAACTAAGGGTCCCTTTCCCAGTAACATCACACACACAAAACAGTGGTACTCAATCTTCAAAACTTGTAAAATATAATTGTGATGGAACATCCTACCCTGTGCAAAGTTAGCACAAAATCAAGATGTTGAGAACAAAATTAATCAAGGAATCAAAGGATATGGTGAGAAGAAATTGTTCAATTGCCTATAACACCAATGCTATGAACCTGGGTAACAGCCAAGAGAAAGCAGAATTGCCCATTAATGAGCATAAATTTGATCTAATTGCTAGTACCAAAACCTGCTGGGATAATTCATACAAACAGAATGTTAAAATCAATCGTTACAACCTACTTAAGTGGGCAAAAGGGAAGAGGGAGTGGGACTCTATATCAAAATTGGAATTACCTCTTTCCGAGTCACTGATGACTCAGAAGAAAATGAACTTGAATACTTATGGATCAACGATCTAACAGATAAAGCACAAGATGAGGTATTAGTTGGTGTCTGTTACAGACCACCAAATCACACTAGAGAACATAACGACTTCCTCCTATCTGTAAGTGGTAGGGGAAATAACTGATTATGAGGGGTACTTAAATTTGAGTGACATATTCAAGAGGTTCCATGTTACCAGTACTAAAATATGCTTGGAATTTCTAATCATTATAGAGGACAATTGACTAACTCAAAAAGTGTGACAGCCAACACAGAGGAATTCTTCATCAGACCTTGTGCTAACAGATAATGAGGAACTGATCACAGAAGGTAGCTTAGGTACAACTGATCCTCATTTGATTTATAATGTGCAAGCAAATTAAAGTCTAGACCAGTAAAGAAAAAACACAGAGAGCACTTTAACAGGGCTAATTTTACAAAGGGAAAACAATTATAAGCCAGATCAGATGGGAATAAGTATTTAACCAAAAAATGTAACTGACAACTGGAAATCATTTACGAATTCATTACTAGATGCCCCAGAAACCACAATCAACAGTTAAGGAAGAATTCTGTGCTGGTTAAAAGTCGACATGGTTTAAAGGGGAAGGAAAGGCAGCTAGAAAATAATACCAAATGGAAAAAAGGGGAAGTTGATAGTAATGAATATAAATCAGAATTTAAGAATTATAGAAAACTGATAAAAAGTCAACGGACAAGAGGATAAATCTACAGCCAACCAAGTTAAGGACAATGAGAAATATTTTTAAAATATATACAGAACAAAAAGAATTCAGACAATGGTATTAGTTCTTTAGTAGATGGAAACGGTAGAATTATCAGTATGACTGCAGAAAAGGCCAAAGTATTAAATAAATATTTCTGTTCTGGATATGGGGAAAAATCAAATGATATAGTCTCATGGTGATAACTCTTCTTCCATTCCACTATGATCTCTGGAGCATGTTAAACAGAAGCTACTAAAGTTGGATATTTTAAAAATCAGCAGGTCCAGATAACTTGCATCCAAGTTTTGAAAGGGCTGGCTGAGGAGATCGCTGGACCATTAATGCTGATTCTCAGTCAGTGTCGGAACATTTCTTCCAGATGACTGGAAGAAAGCTCATGTGCTAATTTTTAAAAAAGGGTAAACAGGATGACCCAGATACTTACAGGCCTGTCAGCCTGACATTGCTCCCAGGCAAGATAATGGAACAGCTGGTAAAGGATTTGATTAGTAAAGGAGGATAATATAATTAATGCAAATCAACATGTGTTTACGAATAATAAAACCTAACTTGCCATTTTTTCTGGTGAGATTACAAATTTGCTTGATAAAGATAATAGCGTTGATGTAATATACTGTACTTAGACTTCTGTAAGGTGTTTGACTTGATACCCCCACAACGTTCTGATTACAAAAATATCACATTAACATGGCACATATTAAATAGATTAAAATCTAGCTATACAATAGATCTCTCTAATGTAATTGTGAACAGGGAATAAGAACATAAGAAAGGCCATACTGGGTCAGAATAAAGGTCCATCTAGCCCAGTATCCTGTCAACTGACAGTGGCCAATGCCAGATGCCCCGGAGTGAGTGAACCTAACAGGTAAAGATCAAGTGATCTCTCTCCTGCCATCCATCACCAACCTCTGACAAAGAGGCTAGGGACATCATTCCTTACCCAGCCTGGCTAATAGCCATTAATGGACTTAGCCTCCATGAATTTATCCAGTTCTCTTTTAAATCCTGTTATAGTCCTAGCCTTCACAGCCTCCTCAGGCAAGGAGTTCCACAGGTTGACTATGCGCTGTGTGAAGAAGAACTTCCTTTTATTTGTTTTAAACCTGCTGCCCACTAATTTCAATGGGTGGCCCCTAGTTCTGCTATTATGGGAACAAGTAAATAACTTTTCCTTATTCACTTTCTCTACACCACTCATAATTTTATATACCTCTATCATATCCCCCCTTAGTCTCCTCTTTTCCAAGCTAAAAAGTCCTAGCCTCTTTAATCTCTCCTCATATGGGACCCGTTCCAAGCCCCTAATCATTTTAGTTGCCCTTCTCTCAACCTTTTCTAATGCCAGTATATCCTTTTTGAGATGAGGAGACCGCATTTGTACAGAGTATTCAAGATGTGGGCGCACCATGGATTTGTATAAGGGCAATAAGATATTCTCCATCTTATTTTCTATCCCTTTGTTAATGATTCCTAACATCCTGTTTGCTTTTTTGACTGCCGCTGCACACTGCATGGACATCTTCAGAGAACTATCCACGATGTCTCCTAGATCTGTTTCCAGATTAGTTGTAGCTAAATTAGCCCCCATCATATTGTACGCATAGTTGGGGTTATTTTTTCCAAAGTGCATTACTTTACATTTATCCACATTAAATTTCATTTGCCATTTTGTTGCCCAATCACTTAGTTTTGTGAGATCTTTTTGAAGTTCTTCACAGTCTGCTTGGGTCTTTACTATTTTGAGCAGTTTAGTATCATTTGCAAACTTTGCCACCTCACTGTTTACCCCATCAAGCAGATGTGTTCCCAGCGGGATCCCAAAGGAATAGACTCTTAGCCCTACACTATATAACATTTTTATCACTGACCTGAAAGAAAACAAAAAAATCACTGAAAGTTTGCATGTGACACAAATATTAGGGGAGCGGTAAATACTGAAGCAGATCAATCATTCATTGTGAACACTCTGGGTCACTTTGCATATCGGGTTAAGTGAACAATATGCATATGAATATGGTTAACTGTAAATGTGCACATCCAGTAACAAAAAATGTAGGCCACACTTATAGGATAGGAGATTCTATCATGGGAAGTAGTGACTTTGAAGAAGTTTTGAGGGTCACAGTGGATAATCTGCTGAACATGAGCTCCCAGTGCATCTTGGAATTCATAAACAAGGGAATTTCGAGTAGGAGTTGAGCTGTTATTTTACCTCCCTATTTGGCATTTGTGCAACTATCACTGGAATACTGCATTGAGTTCTGGTGTCCACAATTCAAGAAGGATGTTGATAAAGTGGAAAGGGTTCAGAGAAGAGCCACAAGAATTAATACAGATTAGAAAACATCCCTTATATAGTGAGACACAAAGAGCTCAGTCTACTTAGTTTAACAAAGAGAAGGCTGATTACAGTCTATTAAGTTCTGCATTGGAAACAAATACTTAATAATGGACTTTTCAGCCTAGCAGAGAAAGGTATAACCGGATGCAATGGCTGGAAGCTGAAGATGCACTGGAAAATTTAGACTGGAAATAAAGGTGTAAATTTTTGTCAGTGAGACCAATTAGGCATTTGAACTATTTACAAAGGGACACGGTGGATTTTCCATCACTGATGATGCTTAAAATAAATTCTGGATATTCTTCTAACAAATCTGCTCTAAACATCATTTTGGGGAAGTTCTATGGTCTGTGTTATAAAGGAGTTCAGACCAGATGATCACAGTAGTCCCTTCTGACCTTAGAATCTATGAAAGACTGCATCAAGAAGCCACGTCTTATTGCAACCGGAAGAGTAACATCAGTCTAGGTACTGGGAGTGAAGAGAGTTCATGCTTCCATCCTTCGCCCTCCCCCAGTATTACCAGGGGATATTGTTCCTCCCTTCTCAACCCTTCTATATACCCTCTTGCTGGTCTCGGGGCTTTTCTTCTCTTCCTTGCTTTATTTCTCTATTTCTCAGCTCTGCGAAGAAGGGAAAGGAGGAATGAGAGGCAGGTTCAGTGTGTCAGATGGGGTGGCTAACACATTGATCTGATCTTGGATTCAAACGCCTTGCCCTGAAAAGCTGTGTAGATGATAAAATCTGATGTCCTGTTCAATATATACTCTCTCAGTAAAACAGTTTCCTATGCCCAAGGCTGTATGCTGTTGCTGAGCATGTAACAGTTGCATTTGCTTATGTGGTCACAGGACTACAGAGATCCTCTTAATTATAAAGCACTTCAGGGATTCCTGAAGTATGAAATGGCATCACAAAAATTTGTTCTGGATCAAGCCAAATCTTTGTGGAAAAACATACTATGAATAAAATATTTTTTTCCAACTTGCGGCTAACTCTGTGGACTATCAAAAGTAGCAGATACTTTGCTGTCATATGTTGTGAAAAAAAATTCCTAAGGAGTTTTGGTGAGTATTACCAGCATAAAACCCCATGTTGAATACAACAACTGAACTTTCTTGCTTTATTCATTCCTTAGAAATGATTAAGGCAATTCCTCAACTGTATGGTGGAACTGACAGTCAAAATCTAGGAAAGCTTGAAGTTTGATCATGGTCTTCCACTCCATCCTAAAGCTGTAAATCCTGGTTGACAAAACTGAAGTTACAAATGAAGGACTAATTTTCATTGCTATCTAGCAGACAAAAAAATGGGCCTCTCAAAGACACTGATAAGTCCAAACAGTCTTCTAAACAAAGGGGTTCTGAACCATCTCCAGTGAAAAGCAGAATACTGCTGCAATATGTGTTAATCATATGTATCCAAACAGTACTATCCTGGCAGGAAAGAAAATACAGCCCAGTTCCTCTGACTGACATTTTCTCCAGCAGGGTGTAGATCCAAGCAAAATAAATAGGGTATAATTGTACAGAAAGTTGGAGGAAATGATCCAAGCAACGGATAGGTCACATCTGAAACCTGAAGAATTTCCTACTAAAAAATTCTTAAGTTCAGGATCAACTCCCCATGAAATATTAATCACTTGTTTTTCACTCATGACACATTATCATTTTTAGAAAACCTAGAGGCAATAAGAACCAAAATTACTGATTCAAGATGCAAATGATTCTTTAAATTTGTGTTCATATCTTTTATTTTTCTTCTTCCCCTACAAAATCTGAGAGCTCGGTGTAAATACCGTCTTCATGACTACTGCATTCAAAAGCTCTCTTCTAACACTGCTTTGCAGATATCTAAATGCAAATTCACGTTTTAGATTTTTGAGAGAGAGGCAGGTGTGCAAGTCACACTTCTGTGCCTATTCAAGGCTGTGGTGAAACCGAAGTATCTGCAGTGGATCAACATAGGGAATTTTAATAACCTGAATAGGGTTGGGGAGAGGTAAATAAGTAACTGGAGCCTTGCTGTAAAGGAGGGAGGGAGAGAGGGAGAGGGAGAGAGAGAGAAGTTGAGGATGTGTATTATTCATCTTATATGAATTGTACTACAGGTTAAAAAAGAATACTTAACATTTAAATGCTGCTTGACATTTTCAAAGAGGTGAGCAAATATTAATGAATTAACCCCACAACCCCTGTGAAATAGGCAAGTGTCATTTCCATTCTTATATATGAGGAAATGGACACAGAAAGGTTACATGACACATATGAGGACAAACAGCAAGCCAGTGGGGGAACTTAGGCGCTCTCAGCTCTGTCCTTATTCCACAAGACTAGGCTGCCTGAAGACAAGATACTCTGAACATCAAAATAGGGTCTGACAAGATTTGAAGCCAGAAAGTATACTAGGAAATAAATATATAGGACAATTTCTGGCTTCAAATTTCAGACCCTCTAGCGTAAGGAGTTATTTTCAGGCTGACATAATTAAATAGCTTTTAGATGGAAATTGTAATGAAACTTTGGAAGTCCTAACCTGCCATTTCTCCATCTTATACAATATCATCTAAAAATGCCACCCCATGTGATTTAATAAATATACCAAACCTAGAGAGACAAAAACAACCATAGTACCCAAACAGCAATAGAAGTATAGACCAATTATACAGTTATCACTAGATAACAGTATAGTCACTAATGATAACAAGTACAATAGATTAATTGGGTTACCACATGAATGCCAACAAATGTGTCGTTTTACAATAACTTGGAAGTTAACCTTTGTTACCACTATAGGTTCAGTCTCCATGAAGGATATGCCTTGTAGCATATGAAGTATAGTAAAAAACTAAGCTTACTCAGCTTGAGAAATCTTCTGGAGTGTTAATAATCCTGTGTGCTATCCGTTTTAATGGTCTCCTTAATTGAACAAGACCAAGTAGTTCTTAGTATCCAAGAATTCTAAGCGATTTGTCTGAAACCTGAACCAGGTTCAGAAAACCACAGTAAACTGAGCAAACCTCTGCATTTTCTTCAAAAGCTTTTGGAGTAGAGGCACTAGAGGCAGTGACCTGATACCTGGAAAGTCTGAATGCACAGAAAAGGCACCTCATTCCTTCTGGATATCTAAACAAACAAACAGCGATGATAAACTTCTGTCCAGGCTTGACAAACTGCTCTATTACGGAGTCCAGCCCCTTGTGATGCCCAATTTCTAAACAGCTGTAGCTTATTAAAAAGGAATGTGTGAAAGTGAGACTGGTTAATTGAGTCCAAGAAGAGGATGAAGCAAGGTGCTGAAATTTCATGCATCCTATTGCTATATCATAGGGGCTCTCAAACTGGGGGTCAAGACCCCTCAGGGGATCATTAGGTTATGATGTGGGGGTCAAGAGCACACAGCCTCCACCCCACATCCCGCTTTGCCTTCAGCATTTACAATGGTGTTAAATATATTACAAGTGTTTTTAATTTGTAAGAGGGGGCGCACTTAGAGGTTTACTTTGTGAAAGGGGGTCACCCGTACAAAACTTTGAGAATCACTGCTATAGCACTTTTCTTTTGCTGAACTTTTAAAGGCCTTATGCTGCCGTCTCAGAGTCCGGGAAAACTTCCACAGTAATATGTCAACACATCTTAATTGTATAGGCAACTAAGACAGTAGTAGAATCTATATTTTTCTTTTGCTTACTACCAGTCCCTAGCACTTGGGGGCGGGGGGGGATTACTCTATATGTTGGGCAGCAACAGGATTTGTTTAGCCTACTGAGACAATGCTGAAATTTCCCATCTCGGGTCTGCTTCAGTCACTACAACCTCCAAGTTTCTCCATCAAACCCCTGAAGAGTGATGGTTAAAGTTGCTATTGCAGACTTGATATACCTTTTCCACTAGGACATTCACATTACAGAGTAAACAGCATCTGTTATCTGTGCTTAAACACTGCTCTAAATACCTGCTTTATAAGCAGCATATCATTTCCCTCATTAACCAATTCTTTTACAGTGGTATGGTACGACATGTCAAAGTAACTACTTTGTTTCTTGAATGCCATCCATCTATAAAAAACACAGCCAAAACATTGTTAAGGAATGTGATGATACTTTCTCGGAACAAACAAATTCAGTCAGTGTATTGGAACATGCTACAAGAACACAGCCCAGTCATCTTTAAACCCCTACAGCTCTGTTATGACTTGCATAGTAGATCAGCTGTGGGAAAACAAGCGCTAATTTGCACAGTTTTGCTACTCAGAGTAAAAACTTTTGAGTTTAAAAAGAACATGTTCCCATGCTGCATTCTAGCATTTTCCTGGCAAATTAAATACTCCAAAATTGTTTTCAAACTTCCAAAAGTAGAAAAATTGCTTAAGATTACTTTCAATTGTAGCAAAATGAACAATAAAGTTTACACTGACAACAAAACTACTTCACATAAGTGTTTCCAGCTTAAGCGGCATGAAACATGATTTTTTTAAAAAAAGAAATGATACTCATTCTAGAGCTAAAATAAAAGTACACTTTTGTAGACCACTGGTTCTCAAACTTTTGTACTGCTGACCCCTTTCACTTGATCAACCTCCGAGTGTGACCCCTCTTATAAATTAATAGAACTTTTTTATATATTTAAAACCATTATAAATACTAGAGGCAAAGTGGGGTTTGGGATGGAGGCTGACAGCTTGTGACCCCCAATGTAATAACCTTGTGACCCCCTGAGGGGTCTCAATCCCGCAGTCTGAGAACCTCGACATAGACATTATTGTATTTGATCAAACATGCAATGAGGGCATTCTACAAAACATTATAATATTTGACTTTTATATATATATATATATATATATATATATATATATATAATATAAAATTTAAATCCTGAAGAGGCTTATTATATATTTTACATAATGCATCAATACTGATTAAAATGTTGGAGATTCTAGTTTTACAATGAAAAACTCGAAGCAGCTTTCATCCAAGTGGCATAGCCAGACATCATTAATACTAGCTCACATATTAATATATAGGCTAAACTCCTGTGCGCAGAACCTCACATCCTCGTCACTGATCCAAGTTCACTGAATAAGCAGACTGACATCTAGAGAACACCTGCGAGCTAAAACAGACGTGCAAAAAGCTATTTCTCAAGCTATGTGTGTTTGATTCATGCTGCTTGAAAACTTAATCAGTTTGGTCAGAAGACCTTAGTACTACCTATTAACTTTTCTGAATTCAGCAAATAAAAATAAAGGGAAAGGCTCATTATAGGGAATTTTTTTCATATCACAAGTACAGCATTTTTTGCCTCCCCTAAAGTTGCTACTCACTTAGCAACTTCATTTTAGCTCCTCTGAATACTATTGCAGCATTAATGAGTTCCATTAGTTGGAAGACTAAAAGAAATTTCCAGCTAAACTTATTTATATAGCTTTTTTAAAAAGCAGCAAGATCACTTACAAATAATGCAGTTTCGAAGAGAAAATGTTTCCTTTCTTCACAATCATTGCACATTAAGTCTTCCATTAATCAGGAAGAAAAAGTTATATTTTAAGAAATAATTATCCCACAAATTAGATTTGAACATATACATATGAAAGTATTTTAGTTTTTGCTATGCCGGTGACTGAACTACAGAAAAATGTTTACCTAATCCACCTCTAAAACTCAAAGAAAATGTTCATTTTATATATTTAAATTATATACTTGAAAAAGACTTTCATGCAACTTTGAAAATAGTTGTTAAAAATAACCTCTTCTCCATTATTTATAATGCCCTCAGATACTGGAAAATCACTTGTGCCTGAAAGATTTTAGCCTCTTTCAAAATGTTTTCTTCTCTGTTTCTAATGAAGCAGAAGTCACCATTGCTTCATTTATATAATGTGACATCACACATCAGCAAGGATATGACCAACTTTGGAAATTATATTTATTTAATAAACTGCTACTTCACAGCTGACAGAGTTTAAATACTGTGTTATCTTGGTCCTGCAAAATGGTAGCTTATTGTAACAAGAAACTGTAATTGTGATCACCTACAACATAAGGTAGATGGAATTATGTTCCTAAACTGTCCTTCAAAGCCACTAACAGATCAGGTTACAGCTACATTAGACACTGCAGGCAAGATTTTCAAAGTGCCTACATCACTTAGGCACCTACGTTCCACTGAAAACAATGAAAGAAGTTCCAAAATCACTTAGGCCTTTTGGAATATTTAACCCTGCATCTCTGTCAATTGCATTCAAGGTAGTTATAGTCCTGTCAGTCCCTAGATATTAGAGAGACAAGGTGGATGAGAATAATCTTATTGGACCAAGTTTGTTGGTGACTGAGACAAGCTTTCAAGCTCTGCCTGGGAGAAGTACACTCCCAGCATCACAGCAAAATGCAAAGTGGAACAGATTGTTCACAATAAGTAGTTAGCGCTTATTGTAAGGACCACTAACCCACTCTTTTTGTTCGATGACTACCAAGATGTTAACAGGCCACTCTACCTTAAATAGTCCCTGGTACTCCAGTTTAAAGATAGCACCTGTGGATTTGGACACACTTTTACCCAGTACCCACCAATGTCACTGATCCCAAGGATCAACATAAGAGTTGTGGGAATTCTGCACATTAGAAAAAAATCAAGACCCAAGAGTGAGAATTCTCCCAGGTGATATCTTTAGAAAGAATTCTTTTTGTTTCGTTCTGCCATCCCCAATCAATCATGCTAATCTCTACCCCTCTGTCTGTCCTCTCTCGTAAACCCTGGTATAAGAAGAGACTCTGCTCCTCACTCTTTCTCCCCAACTCTTAAGGAGCAGCAACAGCTCAAAGAACACTTCACTTTGTAATTCCCTCCAGCCTGAGAGAAGATCAGTAATTCAGGGGCTACTCTGCTCTTTGTCCCCACCCCCCTCACTTTCTGTGAACAACCTCACAGCTCCAGCCACTCTGCTTTCTCCCTTCCCCACCTAATAAAAAGACCCAGGAGCACCTGGTCTGTTCTGCTCCTCCATCCAGAAGAGTCAGTAGCTTCCCAATCACACCTACTTGGGCAGCATTTTCGTGCACCGTGGGAAAGTGAATTTTTGTAAATCCTAGTAAAGATACATTTACAGCTGTAATCTGCTAACTCTTTTACAAAGAAAATAAGACAATACTCTGCATGCCTCTTTTTCTTCCTGGAATAATACTCAATAGAAATGTATTTTTCTTCTTACCAGAACTGGGCATATGGTTCACTCTAGGTGGATTTAGCAGCTCTACTGGCTGGTCTCTGCCAGAAAGTCCATCTGGAAAACACAAGAAGGATTTGACATCATCTGTTTGTGGAATGTCTAAATTAGTTCAATTAACCAAAGTCATTAACAGAGCCAGTGCTAGGGATATGCAGAGTAAGCAATTGCTTAGGGCACAAAGCAGCTCAAGGGCTGGGGGTGGGGGCTTAATTATTAGCATGTGTTTGGAAGGGGGCAAAAATATTCTTTCTTTAGGCCCACAATGGGCTAGCACCACCTCTGAGCACTGACTAATTATCAATGCAAAGGAAAAAAATACTAATATCACAAATCACTTTAAACAAGGATGCCTTAAAGTCAGCACCATAACAAATCACTATATATCAAGCCAGAAAATAAGAAGCCTACTTTAATCTGTTGTGTTTTAGTTTTTATGTAGTACTTAGTTATACTTATCAGTCTTGCTACTCAAAAGGTACAGTAAATAAGTCCTATCACTGAATAACTAAATGGCTATTTATTTTTCTATTTAACAGTATTGTGAAGTTGCTAACAGAAACAGACCTGGGAGGGACATTCTAAGAACAGCTGTAATATGGTGAAAAGATGGTAAAGAAAACTGTGTTGCAGGAGATTAAAATGCACAGACATGCATCATGTGCTCTGTTTTGCAGTGATTTGAATTTCAGGAAAAGCACTTAAAATACCACATTTATTTTTTATGATATGCAGACATCCATCTGGTCAAAGCATTTTTCTATTTTAAAGATTATACCTTCCACACAAAACAAGTTGAGGTAGAAACACGTGTTACAAGCAACTACAGCACAATGTCACATCAGACCTCTTGATTTTTGCCCCAAAAATGAAAGAGCAAACACTTAAAGTATTGGTTGACCATGCAACTATGTCCCACACCCACTTCCCCCCACTGTTTTTGTTCATTCTTCTTCAACATCCTGCTAATATCGTGATTCAAGCTATATACAGTTCTAGAAACATCAAAGCAGGTGCCCTGTCTCTCACAGTCAAATCAAGAGACAGCATTGAGTTTATCATTTAGATGTTAATGTTTTTTCATTACATCAACAACACTAGTTCATCTTTTCTGCATATTTTCTCTATTCCAGAAAGTCTGAAGAGAAAATGTAATTAAAAGTCCTATCTGTTGTGTGGTCACTTAGTATCACTTTCCATTTGGTAAAACCTCAGGTACAATATGTCAATAAAATGAGCTGTGTCATGAGCTTTTCTTTTCAAATGGGAGCAAATATTGCCACTTGAACACATGCCAGTTATAGTTTGCATGTTTATTTTTTATTAGAGGAAATGGAATAGCCAGTAAAATAAATGGATGATCCCACAGTTGCACTGGAATGAATACAAGAGATCTGTCTCTAAGAGATAGGCGTTTGGAAGACATATTAAGCAGAGCTTTGCACTAGGAATACATGGTCTTAATGATTTGGATCTGGGAACCCAGAGTGAAGGCCTCTCCTTCCTGCATTACACTGCCATAGCTTTAATCACAGAGGTTAACAGTGAAGCTCTCTCAACACAGAAGAGGGTGCTGGTGGCAGAGGATTCTCTGTAAGAGCTTCCTGCCCCTGAAGGGGTCTAGAGCCAGGGTGGGGAACTCTCTCTCTCTATTGGGGGCCACTGACACAAAAATATCAGTCACAGGTCACACATAGCCCCATGGGGGGAGGGAGTAGAGGCTTGGGGTTTCCCTTAGGCTCTGGAGTGGGGCCAGAAATGAGGGGTTTGGAGTGCAGGAGCAGGCTCAGGACTAGGGCAGGAAGTTGGAGTGCAGGCTCCATCCGGGCACCGCTTACTTCAGGTGGCTCCCAGTCAGCGGAAGGACTAAGACAGGCTCCCCCACCCCCGCCTGGCCCTGTGCAGCTTCTGGAAGCAGCCACAAAGTGGCCAAGCAGCTCTGCGTGGACGCACTGTCCATGTCCACAGGTGCTCCCGGTTCCAGGCGAATGGGAGCTGCAGGGATGGCGCCTGCGGGCCGGGGGTGGGGGCACAGGGGGACTTGAACAGGAGACAGAAGTACACTGAGTGAGCCAGAGGTTTTGTTTTTATAAGTTATGAAATCACTATTTAGTATGGAAGTGAGTTACTAGGAGAAATTTTCACAGAGAGGACAGTAGGTTTGCTAGCACTCAGAAGTACAGATGTTTGATTCTGAGACATACCTTATGGATATCCAACTCAAAGTTTCAGAAACCAATCTAGAATTCACCAACGCTTTTAAACCATTAAAATTTAAAATGACATTTTTTAAATTGCAAAATATCCTACTTCCTCCCCTTTAAAAAAAAACAAACAAAAACACAGACGTTCTAGTAGTGTGTCCCCTTGTGCTTCCCCCGTCTATCCCACCCATAGCTCCTAATGCACCAAAGACAACAAGGCCTTGACAGGGGACAGTGCAAGTATCAAAATGTGAAGAATAAGTGAAGTGATGCTGTGATGAGGAAAAAGAGGCATTTCAATTCACTCGTCCAATGGTATCTAGATAGGCGTCTCATGGCAGTATTTTTTTTTTTAACTGAATTGGCTAAAATCAAATAACCTACACTACTCTTTTACATTTCTCGCTGCTCTTGTAGAAAGAAAACTGCAGTTAAAAAAAAGCTAGCACCAGAGAGCAGACTGCTAACAACACACATGAAATAAATACTACATATATACAAGAGCATCAGCAGAATAGGATTTATTACCCTCCATCTTAACATTAACTCTTGAAATAGACTCTTGGCGTATACATCAGATTCTCCCCACTTTAGTTCCTTGAAGTAACATTCTCCCTCTTTATTCCTATCAGCCCTCATCTGATGATCTGGAAGGCATTCTAGAATTCTTTTTTCAACTGGGAGAAATGTAACAGTGATTAAATTTATTGAATGGGAAGGGTTGGTTCAATGGTTAGTTTAGCTAGCTTGCTGGTTGGCGACTGCATGGGATGGAAATGATGCAATTTAATTATTATGGACTGTATATTAAGTTATGACACAGGCACCTAGCACAGATATTTCTGTATGGGTCGTAAGCATGTAAAAGGAACATTTTATCGCTTATATCTGATCTAATACTCTCGGTAAAGGCTTAGCATAGAGAAGAGTTTCTAATTACCATGCTTAGAAAATGTAGAATCTACTTTCTTTCCTGTAACTTCACGGCCCAGGACATGGGCACCTACTGTTCTGTAACAGATCATGACTACAAGAAACTTCCTCCATAGATTCTAAGCACAGATTCCTCTTGTATGAATCTCTTTACTTCCCACTTTTTAAAAATATAGGTGCAGGGTTTAATGAAGGAAATCCAAGGGAAGACTGCAGAACCTTACATACCAATATCATACCAGAGGACAACAGCATGTTCATGTTACAGGTTTCCTGACTGGAGACCCCTAGAGAAGAGGCTCCCTCTGAGTGGCAGGGAAACTGATGAGTTAGCAATACTCTGAACACCTCTCCCCTGCCAGCATGACATTGAGAATCTAAGGGAGGAGCCCAGGTGCTTGAAAGATGAAAAGAAAGAACCCAGTAATAATAGATCAGGATCATCTCCATGAGTTTTAACTCATTACAACAATTCAATTTCAACACCAAAGCAAGGGTATGGATAATATTCAATGGGAAGATAATCAAAACAATGTCAATAACAGCCAAAATAAAGCAAGTTATCCCTTATATTAACTGATTTCTGCTCATATATTACTCCTATAAAGCAATCTTCCAGGCAATTAATTCCTCAACAAGAAAAATCAGGTTTTTCACCTGGAATTTTGGTTTTGCCTAGCACTGTTATTACCTGAACAGGTCAGGCAAAGCAGAAATCCTCCTTTTCCACATCTGCTGTAACCCAACAATTGAAAAGATCAGTTGAACATAATAATTCAGCTGTTGCCAGAACACACTAAAAATCGTTATTTTAAATCAGCAGACAAGCACAAATCTGGTCTGTCCGAGGAAATCAGTTTTAGTAATAAAAGAAGAAGATATCATAGAAAGCTAAGTTTTGGGACCAAATAGCAATTCAGGGACTGAGGACATCATCAAAATTAAATCATACAACTTCATACTGCCAGTGCATTTGCTACAGTAGGAATTAACATTAACACAGTAAAATCTGTAATGTTACATCAAAAATACACATGAAGGAGCTTGATCAGGTATCACTACAAGTTAGCTGCTGCATATTAACCACAATCACAAAACTGAATAAAAAATAGAAAAAAGTCAGGTATCACCTCTCAAAAGCAACTAAATTCCCTTAAAGAGATACTTAGGAGTTTCCAAAAAACAGCTCGGAAAAAATATCTAACAAGCACTATAAAAGCTACTCTGATCTCTTGGTTAGGGTTTCCATAACTTTTGCTGTGAAGATTAAAATTCCATACAATGTTATTAAGCATGCATGTCTATTGCTATTAGAATATTTGAAGACCATTATTCAAAATATTTTAAAGAACAGAGTTGTGTGTGCTTGAAAGATTTTTTTTTTAACCATAACTGCCAAATCAAGTCTGATTTTCACCAGATAACAAAAGTTTAAGAGCTCTCTTCCCTGCAAAAAAATTAACATTAATTCTCCTCCTTCTGGAGTGCTTCAGCTATTCAGAGATGATGAGAAAATTTGCCTGGATTGTCTCCGCTCTCAAAAAAGATTTAATCATACCTGAGCAAACTTTAAAAACAAATAAATAAATGAATAAAGGTGGTAGAACAAATCATCATTCTTCCAACAGCAAATCTAGTGAACGTTTGAGAAAGCTATGAGCAACTGAAAAGGGAGCTGTTGGACAAGGACTGATTAGGCAACCTTACAGCTGTGACTACACACTCTAGGTATATTAGAGAAAAATGTTTTTTAAAAGAAAAAAATGTGTGACAACAGCCAATACAACATATGTGGTGCTACCACACTGAAAATAAGCTGGCAGTCTTGGTGGAATTTTACTTCAGGTCCTGACTAAGAAGAAATGCTTTCTCTGCTCCTGCTGAGCTGAGTTCCCTTCTTACCATGGTTACTTTCAGATGTTCAGTTCATAATTCTGATGACGTGTAACTGACCTTTACAATACAAGAGAAATGCTTTTACAGTGTTTTATGCCAACATTCATGAATAAGCAGAGACAGGAGACATTCTGGATTGAAAAATGACAAAATGAATAAAATTAGGTTCCGTTACCAAAATTCCAAAGACATTTTAACCCTCTCCCCAGCCACCCAGACAACAAAAAACAATCAGATTACTCAAGACAAATTTAATTGACGGAAAAAAAGTAGATATTTCTCCAGGCTGTTTTACCAAGTCACCTATACTGCTCCAGTTTCTCTCTCCTCTCTTTCCCTTTGATTTCTCCAGGAGGGGGAGCCACAAGGGAGTAAAAAAGTTACACATCTGAGAAAACATGGAGGGGAGAGGACACAATAAGTGATGCCTCATGTGACAAACTAGATAACCTGAGCAGAGTGCACTCAGCTTGATGTTGGTTAAGATAGTTAACACCTTGCTATAGGAGAGCCTGGTATCAATCTCCTTCAGATGGCAAGTCATTAGACCAATGAGGCTAGTGATCATGCCAAGTATCACCCCATTTCTCTTTATTTATTTTTAAACTCAAGTTATTAACTCAAGTTACCTATCCTGAAAGATGATCCCTCACTCTCACAGATCTTCGGAGACAGACCAGTCCTCCCTTACAGACAGCCCCCCAACCTGAAGCAAATACTCACCGGCAACCACACAACACACAATAAACACTAACCCAGGTACCTTATCCCTGTAACAAAGCCCGATGCCAACTCTGTCCACATACCCATTCAGATGACACCATTATAGGACCTAATCACATCAGCCACACCATCAGAGGCTCATTCACCTGCACATCTTCCAATGTGATATGTGCCATCATGTGCCAGCAATGCCGCTCTGCTATGTACATTGGTCAAACCAGACAGTCTCTATGCAAAAGAATAAATGGACACAAATCTGACATCAGGAATCATAACATTCAAAAACGAGTAAGAGAACACTTCAATCTCACTGGCCATTCTATTAAAGACTTTAAGGTATTAATTTTAAAACAGAAAAACTTCCAAAAACAGACTCCATCGAGAAGCTGCTGATGAATTGGAATTAATTTGCAAATTGGACACTGCCAGCCAAGGGTTAAACAGGGACTACGAGTGGCTTTGTCATTATATTAATTGAATGCATTTTCCTAGTTTTGTCTTTTTACAGATTCTAATCAACTGTCAGATATAGATAACAAACAGTGTCAATTTTCACTACAAAAGTTTTTTTTCTCCTGCTGATAATGGCTCATCCACATTTAACAGCCTCTTAGAATTGGTATGGTAATTTGCAACCTTTTTTTTGCTTTCTGTGTGTATAAATGTATCTTACTTCTGTTTGTTCCATTCTATGCATCCGATGAAGTGGGCTATAGCCCACGAAAGCTTATGCTGAAATAAACTGGTTAGTCTCTACGGTGCTACAAGTATTCTTTGTTTCCTTTAAGCTATTGAGTTAGTAGTAATGAGGCAGCAGTGTCATTTCAATTCCACATAATTCGATGTTCCCTTTCAACCTGGCTTTTGAGCTGGGCATAGCACAAAAGAGAATACTGTGCTTGTTGATAGACTGCAGTCTTCGATACCATAGTATAAACAGCTTTGTTTACCTGCCTATAGACTGGATCACTCTTCAACAGTTCTGTTCTCAAAGAGCTTTTAGAGGCTACTATCAATAGTACAAATGATACTCACATGGAGTTAGTTCTATGCTGTTCTATTCCATCATCCAGATGGCAAGGCTTTTGAGCAGACAGACATTTGGGGCTATTTTGCCATAGGTATGCAGAGATACACAAAAGTGCATCTCTCGTCAAGCCAAAATGAGGAGAAATTCTGCTTTCCGAGTACCTAACCAAGAAAAAGCTTTAGTTGACAAGCTAGCTGAAGCTCAGCCCAGACAAAACAGACACTGCTCAGCGACTGAGGGCAGCATCCAGAGGACATGGCAGACAAGACTGACTAAAGTTTGTCTGAAAAGTGTGCAGTATAGGAATACTTTTAGGTTTGATAGCTCCCACAACCTCACTTGGCACCAGTGACCAGAAGTCTCTCCCACTGTTTTCTAGTAAAATGATTGTGATTGTCTTTGATGTAGATCGTGTCTGAGTTATTCCTGCCTTTGTGATCCTAGCATTGGATTATTGTGGTGTTTTCTGAAAGGGCCTAATTTAGAAGGCCACTCAAAACATACAGTTAATGGAAAATATAGCTTCACACCTGTGGAGTGGAGCTAGGTTACATTTAAAGCAATATGTCACACTTATTTGGTAGCAAGGGTTGCATTCCACTAGTGAAATGGAGTACTTGTGGCACCTTAGAGACTAACAAATTTATTTCAGCATAAGCTTTCATAGGCTACAGTCCCACTTCATCGGATGCATAGAATGGAACACACAGTAGGTAAGATAGATAGATAGACAGACAGACAGACAGACACACACACACAGAGAGAAAATATGTAAAGGAGGAAGTTGCCATACCAATTCTAAGAGGCTATTTAATTTAGACGGGCTATTATCAGCAGGAGAAAAAAGGGCCAGGGCATAAATGTAGAACTCCCCATCCACAACAGAATGCCCACTCAAGTCAAGGGGATGTTTGCACAAAGATCAAAGACAGAATCTGGCCTTTGTATAATTACTATACTGTTAGTACTGTTTATTAAGAACTCAGTGATAAAATAAGTCACTTCCTCTACCCTGGGACACCACTATTTGTCCTCTCTTCCTTCCCAACCCTACTTTGTTTCTCATCCCCGAGTCTCTATTTTCTCTCTTCTGCCCTCTGCACTTCATTCCCTACAGCAATTTCCAGTGCCAGGGCTTCTTTCCCACCTCCTTCCTCGTTCCATCCGCTAAAATGACCAATAACAACGTCACATTAATGACTGTAAAATGTCATTTCAGGAATTGATGCCTCTCCAAATCTGCAGGCATAGGAAGGCATGGCTATTGGTTTACCCTTAGTTTATATTCAGATGATTTTCTTCACAACCATATGGTCTAGAAGTCTCACTAAAAAAAAAAAAAAAAAAAAAAAAACAGATTCTGGGCCACAGAAGTCAGTCAGGCCTAATCTAAATCAGATTAGACCTAATCAGGTCAGATCTAAAAACTGCAAAGTCTTCCCAGCTGTTTCAAAGTGTAATTAAAGGTATTTACACAGAGCTCAAACTATAAAGTATGTAATTGGCGAACTCTAACAGAGCTTTTTGTATCCTGGTGTAAGCCATCACAGCAAATGACATCGTATGCTATGGTCTTGCTCAGTGCTTACATGTGAAATCTTGGGGAGCAGGGGGTACTCAGAAGGGTCCTCTAATGCTGCATTCATTTCTCCCATCTGTCCAAGGTAGCCTGAAATCTATTGACCTACAGGACACAGCAAAGCTCACCTATTTTATCAAGATTTCTTCAGATGTTTATAGTATGGAATGCATCATAACACACGCATTGATCATTGAATTGTGTGTTTTAAATGTGTATTTGCACCCAGGGACTATACGATGGACATGTTCCAAATCTAAAAACAACAACTTGATATTCGTTTCTGTAGTAGGCATACATGCACTTTGATCACATATAACTTCTGTTTATGAACTTGTAAAAGAAACATAAAGGGGAGGGGTAATTCTTGAATAAAAATGTCCATAATACTCATCCTCACCTTTTATTTAAGGGAAACAGTTCAGTTCATGGATGATTTGGGTTTTTGTCTTCCTAAAATGTAATAAGAAACAGTGCCCTTCATTAGTATTATTGGAGTGCAAGAATGCTGAACTGGGATATGTGTGGGGAATAAAACCAGCGTACATCTTCAATCTGTACCTGCCAATTAAATGTGGTCCATTACTATTTCCTGAATTACAGATTGCTGTCATACCAGGTAATTGAGAAATATAACACTAAGTTAAAATATTTGTAATGAGAAGAGTAGCTTTCGCGAATGTATTATTTATCTATCTATTCACTTGAAGTTTATAAGATGGGGAAAAAACCTGTACATTTATGAGCGAGAAAGCAATTAAAGGCAGCAAATGCATTATTTTTCCTCAAACCTATGAAAAAAATGCTCTATGCATGTTTCCATTCTAATTTGTCTGCACTCAAGAATCTATTTTTGGAACTCTCCCTGGACTGGACTGTAGCACATGTACTGTAATGGCATTTTAATTAGCCCAGAGAGCTGGAAGATGCACTGTGCATCCAAAAGGGAAGGAGTCTAATAGAATGAAAGCATCCTTCACTTTCTCACAATGTGATTTATAGTAGATACCAAGAAGAAACACCAATAGCACATTCAATTGAATTGACTGCTTAGTCTATTGTTAAAATTCAGTGTATCCTAACAGCATGCAGAAATCAGCAGAAACCATCATAACAAATATGCTATAAGCAGCTCTTACTGGACTACCTCTATTTAATATTATTACAGCCATTGTGGGGTAACAGATAACTAGGGATATCCACAATAAGAACTGGGAATGGGAATAAGAGAAGGAGATAAGAAAAAAGTTAAACATTGCTCTTGATTTTACATATAGTATCTAGCATTAGAGACCTTTCACTGCCTAAAACACTAAACTGGGAGGAGTGGTAGATAAGAGGAAAACAATGTACTTTTTAAAAAATACTTGCAAAGCTGTTAATTACGTCAAAAGCTTTGAAAGTCAGTTAAAAACAGTCCAGTATAAGTATGAAAAAAGGAAATTTAGCAATTGTAATGTGTACGTTCCTTAGGGGAACAAAGGAATTTAGGACTATTTCACACAGATCAGCTAGCTTTCAAATAGGTGAATTAGGTAGCTGAAGGCAAGTGAAGAGAGAAATGGAAAAGGAAATACAAATACTTATACTCTTCATGATCCTATTGTAAAATGCCATTCTGGGTTTATACTGCCACTTTTTTTTTCCTTTTCTTTTAGCACAGTACATCCATCCCAACTACTCTCATTACTTTTTGTCATTCCACTGATAAATTAGAGACTGCATACCTGATTTATTTGATTTGCAGTGATAGAAACTTTAATATCTGATTTTAAAGTTAAAACCATTATGCACATAACAAATGCTCACCAAAACATAGGGTCCTATAATTTGGTGATCTGTCACACATTTCAATGGCTTGTGTTAACACACACACTGGCAGATCTGAGTTTGAGACACATGACAGAGGACCAGTATCATTACCAGAAATATGGTAAAATTACTGTTTTGCCTAATATAAAAATCTAATGAATATGTGGGCTACCATACTGGCTATAAAAGCTGGATTTTCTCACACGTCATATAGCAGATTTGGAGATAGAATTTTAAATCTACAATGAACAAAGGTGAAATCTCTTAGCATCCACTCAATAGTTTTGATATCTTATGTCCAGGAACACATGTACAGTCAGACGTATGGCTGCTCCCAGGAAACAATGTGAATACTATCTTCTGCTTTTAATTCTTCAGTTATATACTGAGATGATCGCCAGTAAGCAATGGTCTTGTTCATGTGAAATAAATTATGTATTACTAGCATAGACTTCATGCGCTATTCCAGAGATTCTACTTTGGATTTATCTGTTAATAACCCTGGTGTTTTTGTGCAGTCTCCTTACTCGCCATCCATTAGTGCTGCACCCTTGTAAATCCTCCCCCAGCTAGTGCAGTATTCAAGAGTGCCAAGAGGAAAGAAGCCCGGGCATTCACTGGCTCCACTGCAGACCATGGCTTTGCTACCAACCATCTCAACCTCCAGCAAAGACTTCAAGGGAATCCACATCAACAAGGCCCTACCCTGGCTCATAAATCTGGGTATCATGGCCCTGACTGGCTGGACCATTTAGGACAGTCAACTGTTCCTGATCTTCTGTTTTTGCTCCATTATTAAGATCCTTCCATTTTATTTAGTTACGTAGCATCTTTCTGCTGGCACAGAGTCATGGTGACAATATTCATTTTGCCATGAGTTTCATTCCAGATGTGCTTTCTCTGAAGCTGAGGTTTCCTGGAGACCTCTCCAGAGGGAAGGATGAATTTAAGACCCACTTCCTTAATTACCACATCATTTTCACTAGCTGTAAGTTATTCTTGCTTCTAAACCTGTGGAGCAGGGGGGGTTTGTGACACTATCCTCCTTTTCTCATTTCCTGGGCTAGCCTAGACCGTGCATCACCAGCAGCTCCATCCATCAAACCACAGCTGCTAGCAGAACTAGTCATGCCCTGGATGTGCCACTGAGTGGATAACTAAGTCTGAGTATTTTCATCTGTGAAAATTCACAATTAACACATTCTTCTTTGAGCTAAGAGAGTTCTGCCACTGAGCACAAGGCAAGACAGATTCCTGCACACATGGGATCTTTAAAGAACACATTTTAGAGCAAGTATCATCTTATGGTAAAGGCAGGACTGTATTAGAAGACTTCCTGAGTGTCCTGGAGCAAGCTACTTAACCTCTGTCTCAGTTTCCTCTACTATAAAATAGGGATTGTATTTCCCTAGCTCAATGTGCAAGACTTTGCTCACTGTTAATTCTCTAAAATCCTGGGAAGGAAAGTGCCATAACAGTGCAAACTATTATCGTACCATACAACTGAAACATTGTTAAAACATTGGGTCATACTTGAGTCCAGAGAAGTGAAAGATAGAATGAAGGCATATGTTGTTGCTATATTTAATGAACGATTCACAGAAATATTAATTTTCATTTGCATATGCATTTTAAATAAAAAACCCAAAGAGTTAAAAAGGCTGCATATTGTTTACAGTATTTTATACACCATAATTTAAGACATCCTCTAACCCTTTCTTCCTTTACCTTGACAATAATTACAACATTACATCAGACTATTTTCAAGAGTAATTCTTTAGTTGGTTATCTGCAAGGGAAGCTTACTTTACTAGTAATAAATTGGTGTCATTTGCACTTAGCCAGGTAACTCACCTAATTCATTAAGGGTGTACATAGCAAGTTAAAAAGACATGTTACCACTTCAAATAATATAACAATTTGCAATTAGATTCACTGACCTCGCCATTGTTTCATTCAAGTGATATTTGCATAATTTAGATAACTGTATCAATACCAGTCCTGTAGACAGCACAGACCTCAAACAAGAAAAAAAGGCAAGAACGTGCTTCACACAGCTAACCACATAAAAAGATTTTTCTTATTTCATATGTTGAATTTTAGGACTGGCCAAACTGTGGTCAAATCTCAGTATGACTAAACAAACAAAGAGGATGTGCTTGACCTATCATTCAACAGATTTCACAAACTGCAACAGATATGCTGTTCAACTGTGGAATTATAAACTAGGGACTATGCCAATGTTTGAGTAAATATATTAAGTACATTCACAAAATCTGAATCTTATTTCAAGGATTAGCTAGCATTCAGGAGACTGAAAATCCACAACTCCATGCAAATCAGATAGATTGTTTAGTCTCAGACATTAAGGGCATTTTTTTTTTAACTCACAAACTAAATTTCCTCTACCACAATTTTGGCTGCTTTAAAATATGAAGTTCTTGGCATACTGTATGTAGTTCCATAATTTGGGCTTTAAAATATCTCTAAACCTGAGTGAAAAAGAAAATGCTATTTAAATGTAGTCATTCTACCTCTTTCTGCCCCTTCATAAATCTAGCTAAAAGACTTGTTTTCCTTCATACTGTGACAACAGGAATGGGGCTCTACTGGATTTGTCACTGGGCGAATACCTAGTTAGACATGGTAGATGCAATGAAGTCCTTCCATGATAAAGAGAGGAAGCCTAGTGCTCTTCAGAGATAATTATCTCTGCAGCTTTTGTTCGGACTCTGCCAGCCCACCTGACTGGGGAAAGGAAAGGCCCTGGCAACCTCCAAAAAGGATCTCTTCCTCTACTATAACTGGAAAAGACAGATAATATATATCCACATACAAACTTTAATATGAAGCACTATACTGCATATTCTTTGTTCAATTCCAAGTTCTCGTACAAGAGGCGCTTGCTGTAAGACAAGTCAGTTTTCTTTAGAGAAGGAAATCCAAAACAAGCTCAACTAACATTGCATTTGAAATCTATGGTTACAATCAGAAATCTACAATAAATGAAACACTCATTCTATATTGGCAAAAATCAGTCTAATTTTAATCATCCCATAACTGTACTGCTTGTGTACACCGAGTAGCCATACTAAGCATTCGTACAAGTAACGGAGGAATAAGATACTCAGATTGGATTAATCTCTCCACAGCACTCTAAGGTCCTGCGGAAATAAAAAAAAAGAAAGTCTTCCACAGGGCAGCACTACCCATTACTCTTGTGTGATCCAGTAAAATGTATCTCATGAAATATCTTCAGTCAGGCATATAAAGACTGTCCTCCTGATTTCTACTGTAAAATATTCTCTTATCTCTCAACAATTGCATGGTACTGTATGTTTTAACAGTGATTTATAATGGAAGTTGATTTTTTAAACTACTTCGTAGTATCGAGTAACGTTGAGATAAAGCCAACATTTTATGTGCAGATCCAAACATTTACAACAAATCAGTAGTATAAAAGCAAGACAGAATCTACAAAGATAGACTCTACAAGTTGGTGAAAGAGACAAGCTTTGCAAAACTTTTTTTCTTTCCCCTAGGACAGAAGTTGGTCCAATAAAAAAAAACACATGACTTTACCCATCTTGTGTCCCTAATATCCTGGGACCATTACGGCTACAACAGCACTGCAAACCACAGTTTCATAATATTGGATTGTAATTTTTAAAAGACAGCAATCAATCACCAACATTCCTTTGATATCTTGGAGATACTGGCAAAGGACCGGATAGGTTAAGTGTCTATGAAGTGTGGACCACTCAATATTTAGAAACTTATTTCACAAGGGTCTAATTTTCAGAAGTGATGAGCACAGCTCCAGTTGAGTTCAGCAGAATCTGCATATACTCAACCTTCTTAGAATCAGACACTACATCACCTGAGCTTGACAATTGCCCAGAAAAAAAGGAGAATGAGAAGACACCTAGGGCCTGTTCCAAAACTAGTTAATCACAAGTTTGTTTAAAACAGCAAAAACATGTTGTCTGAATTTCCTTTATTTTGATTTTTGACTGAATAGCAAAAATATCTATAGGTAACTGAAAATGATCACTTTCAGTTACTACATCCTAGAATCCTGGAGGAAAGAGACAATAAGAAAGAACCAAGAAGAGAGACAGTCTTCTGAATGGATGTTGGCATTCTGCATTAAAGCATCTACTGTTTTCAGAGGCTAAGGAAGAAACCCAGTTTCTGTCAAGTTTTCTCATACGAAGCTTAGAATTAGAGAATACATTGCTATCTGAGCAGTAGTCATCCAGTAGATGATATAGATCTACACAAAGTAGAAAAGAGATAACATCATCAATGGCACAGCCCTTTTCTCAAAGTTTGCAAGTAAGAGAATCAGATGTAGAATGTAGGCATTACCATTCTGAGTCAGATCAGGGGTCTAGTATGTAAAGTAGATCTGTCTTGTCTACTTACGGTTTGCCTACACTGGCACTTCGTCGGCAAAACTTGTCATTCAGGAGTGTTAAAAAACACACACCCTCAAATGACAATAGTTTTACTGATGAAAAGAGCTGGTGTGAACAGCGCTTTGTTGGCAGGAGAGCTGTCTCCTGCCGACGAACAGCAGCTACACTGCGCCTTTTATTGGCACAGCTGTGTCGCTAAAAGCTGCATGGTGCAGCCACAGTCTTAGACTTCAAATATTCTTCAAGATGACTATTCACTATGTGTTTGTACAGCACCTAGTATAATGGCTCCCTGAGCTCAGCTGGTGCCTGTAGATACGACCATGAATCAAACAGATATAAACCACTACTACCAATGAGATAGCTGGCTGGGCAGGAACCTCCAATGAGAGATCTGCATGGATTCCTAGAGTGTGTTATGAGAAATTTCTGGCACACAGCTTGAAAACACTGCTATTCCACTAATAACTCAAAGTCTTATATGAGGGAGATCATACAGAATGAGACGCAGCAGTCCTTACAGGAAATCCCTTTGACTAGGCTTTCAAGAACCAATGACAAATTGGCCATGCTTTTTAGTGGCCAGATCCATCATTTAGGCTGGGTTATCTGATGATCTGCAATAAGCAAGAAATGACAGTTATATGCAAAATGTGCTCTACTTAGAGAAAAAGGGAAGTACATTACCTACATACATTTGTTTGGGGTTTGGGGAAGGGGGGAGTCTCCCATTACACAAATGTTTATATAAAAATTTGTGTACATGTTTTATATACATATATATAGATATAGATATACACATACACACACACATATACTAAAAAAATAAAAGTATGGTCAGCCAAAAACCAAACTGAAAGCGCATTATACATGTGTCACACATTCCACCACGCAAAAATGTAAAAAAGTATGGCAGAATAATGGTCCCAGCTTTGTTTGGCCCGAAGATGAAGTGAATAGGCTCCAACTCTGCTCAAGAAGAAAACTGACAGCAGGGCATGAAGAGATACATTTGTGTTTCGAATTGCCTGAAGTTTGGAAATGGACAGAGGAGGAAGAAAACCTCAGAACTCCTCTTATACAGTATTTACATACCAGCATTGGAAAGTAAAGAAAAGCCTGAAGGAAAAAAAATAAAATAAATAAAAGCCAAGTTCAGTACTAAATTTACAATGGCATTGTATTTAAGACAGCCACTAGAGAGATTTTCAAAAACTGTACAGATGGAGTTCTTTCTAAATCCTCTGGTTCGAGGAATTTACAATACAAACAGCAGACTCTGTGGCCATGGAGGGACAATTGTTTAAACAAGATAATCAATTTTAACTCTGAAAACATCCTAGAAAGAACAAAAGTAAATAGCAATCTGTTTTTTTAAACATGTAGTAAGTTCAGAACAGCTGCCACCAAACACTGAAGTTTCCACACACTTAACTCTTCACGCTCAAAAAAAGCAGCAATAATATTTTAGACCCGCAAGTTCCGTAAAATGTTTATGTTTAATGAAAGGCAGCATATCCGAACCAGAACCATCAGTCAAAAAAAAATGTTCTAGTTTAACCATTTTCCAACAACAACTATTTTTGAGGGGATTCTCGCATTTAAATTAGAAATATGTAAAAAGAACAGTGATTGATATTATGAAAACTGGTCAGACACGTACTGCATAGTCTGATGTGTCCTTCCTGGAGTAAGAGGAAGATTGCAAAGGAACTTTTTACTACTGCCATCTGCTGTCTTGATGACATTGCAAGCATGAACAGACCGCTCATTTATTTACGGAGTGGCAGAAATCCACTCAAAGGCCTTTCATTCAACCATGGGCACTTGCAGTGTAAGAATTAAGTGTCACTGTGCCAGATCAAGTTTACAAAGCAGGCATCTTCCTGCCCCTCAGAAAAAGTATCACCTCATGGTCACAAGAAATTTTTTTAGGTGGTCAGTATTTTTCTTGAATTAATAATGTAAGTAGCCTTTAACACCATGGAGCAACTGTTCCAACAGGAGTCCTTGAAGTTTCTTAGTACATTAATCACCAAAATATGAATTTACCAGTTGACAACTTTCACCTGTTTAAAATCTTACTGATTATACTTTTAACCAGAAATGGGCTCTTATAGCAGGTAAGGAATATCAGATAAAGTTATTCTAGAGGGCACTAATAAGACTACCGCTTGCCAATATAAGGGCAGCTCTGTTCAAACTTTCCACTCCCCACTCCCAAATCCCCCCCATCCCAGAGCTACAGAACATCTGTGCCTCTCACTGAATTCAGTTGGAGTTGTGAGTGCTCACAATTTGTGTATCAAACCCAAGGTTCTCTAAAAAACAACAAATATTGACAGGTAGATGACAAAGCCCAGAAAGTAAAAGAATGGTTTCTCTGGACTGGAGTATTCTATTGTTTTGAGAAGACTATTTACAAAGAAGTTGTCTTATTTTTGTACGCAAGAATCCATCAGTCTCCAGAAAAAGAAACTGGGAATTAGCAAACAAGGAACAACTTGAATTGTAAGAGAGAGACAGTGTTACGAGTTCACAGCACCCTGCAAAACCAGACAGTGTAACGCAATACAAGACTTGTTCCTTTTTGTAACGTCTAGTGGACAACTGAGCAGATAAGTAACATGCCTATCTGCAGATGTCATTCCAAGCAGCTCTATTCTTCACCCACAAGTGACAATAGGGTTGCCAGGCATCTGGTTTTCGACTGGAAAAAGGGACCCTGGCGGCTTCGGTCAGTACTGCTGATAACTGGTGACGCAAGAATACTGTCAAGTATTTTCTCCTTCCCACTAATATATTTGTCTTTTGGGGGTGGTTTTAAACAGCCATCCATGAGCTGCTCAGGTGTTAAAGCATCTTAAGAATGATTGAAGTGATGTAGAGTTTTGATTCATCTGTATTTTCCAAGAATAAGTCCATGGAACCAAGCCTCGTGACCATCCCACGCAGTCTCTTGTACATGTCGAAGAGGAGGAGAGAGAAACTGAGCCTTTGGAAACGTCACAAGAGAGGGTCAAGGTTGAAGAGGATGAGGCCATCACCACTCTCTAGGATCTGATCTGAATGAACAGATCCAGCTGACTGCTGCCTCCATTGACTCATGCAGAATTTCATCAACATCACAGAAGCAACTTTGTCAAAGGCCACAGAGATTTTAGCAGTAGGAGCTTCTTTTCTGTCCGGAGGACCAATAGGCTGGTTTTGTACCATGCCCTGACTCTTCACGCTCAAAAAAAGCAGCAATAATATTTTAGACCCGCAAGTTCAGTAAAATGTTTATGTTTAATGAATTTAAAGGATGCAGGAGGGTTGGGAAAGGATTGGTGGTATCTTGGAGCTTCATAAGCTGGCCAGTAACTCACCTGGAAGATAACAAGCTCCCAGACAGTCAGAAGAAATTGACATGAGTCTATTATATTAGTAGTAAGTAATTAGTATAATTTCAAAAAAAAAATTGCTTTAGTTTAAGGTTAGAAATGACTTGTGTTCAATCCATATCCTGTCCAATGATTATTAAAACTAATCCAGGAGCCATCCCACATGGTTCTATTAAACAGCAGTTTATCTTTACAAACAGGTGTATCAAACAGTGACTCAAGATGAAAATTTTAATCTTCATGTTTTGTAAAGAAAAACTGTCAAGATATTTCAAGTGTTGCTGCATTTAACAAGCCTCTCTCCAGTAGATGTCACTCTTTCCAATAGATAGTGAAGAACTGTAAATTTTCTCCAGTTAAATTAGATACTGTTCAGGATGTAGTTCTACAGTAGGATCTCCCTCTTAAGTAGCCAAATTTCATGTCAAAGTCCAGTGTATCCCACATTTTGTCCCCCCAAATCCCCACACATTGTTTTTCTTTTTTTGACTGAAAACATGAATCTTGTTTAATGCTTTTGTAAGTAAGCCTAGAGGAAAGAACACAGGAAATTAATGCAAAGCAGACTGATTAACACATTACTGTGCTTAGCTCCAAAAACCTTTGGGGCAGGGAATGTGTATATTTGTAGAGCACTGTGTAAGTGTACTAACATTAACCTGTAAACACTCTTGTGATTGTAGTTGTGAGTGCAGATAGGATATCCCCATTAAAATGTAAACAAAAGGCGCAGTGCACTGTTCTAAACATGTTGGCCTAGGAAATATCTACATTAGGCTAGGAAGCACTTTAGCATAAAGGTCTAAAATTGGCAACAACTTCGAATCAATTTGACTACAAAGAAATTTAGCAAATATTACTCTGCCCCAAAATCTCTATATCCAATAGAGATAACAGTAGTGTTGTCTGACTGCTGGTAAGAAAGTGTACCTGTCCATTGCTTTGAAAGCACAAAATTAGCATTTTGTGTTTAATGTAAAGCTCTGTCCTGTGCAGGACTAAAAGAGGGACTGGGGAATAAGGAGTGACAACAACCCCACGGGCTATGTTTGCATAAATACTTTAGCCACCTGGATATACACATTACATGATGCCTATCCAGGGACCCAGCTTAGTCATCATAATGGTAATAGGAAATCTCAGTAGATTTTTAACATCTAGGTGAGGTCTGAAGTCCTTAAGGATTTCTGTTTATGTCTGACTTTTAAACTAGCATCAGATGACTGCATGATGAAATATTTTTCACGTGTTACAAAAAAGAAAACAGTTTACAAGATTTAGTGCTTATCACCAAATCTGACATACAGTCAGTATGAAGGAAATATCTGCTTCGTGTCTCGTATCTGCTCATTGTTTTATCTGCAGACCGTGCATTAACTTTATGCAGCTGCACAATTTACTTTCAAAACAATGGTTGCCAGTTATCTGCTATTAAAGTTCAGAAAAATGAAAACTTCTGCTGAATTAGTTTCAAATATACTGTCAGCAGCCAACAATATTCTACAAGGTTTACATTGGGAAAGAGTTATCTCAAGGGTGGGTTGTTTAGGTGGGGCCTGAGAGAGACAGCTGCAATCACCAGAGAAGCATATTAGATGACACAATAGAGCATCTTCTTGACATTAGAAAAGGAATGTGCAAACATTACCAAGTTTATTTTCTCCTGAGCCCATTACTAAAGTAACAGATCCCTATGCCAAAACCCAGTTTGAAAAATTAAGTGAACAAAAAATCAAATGAGCTTAGAGAATTATCAGTGACACTGCTTTTCTTGTGTAAGGGCTTTGCCAAATATGACTCTGATTTATGGCCACTGAAAATATAAGTTTTAAAATCAACAAGTCCACACATAAAAGCCTCTGCAGGCTATATTTAATACAATAACCACATACCAAACACTTCACTACACAAATTTAAAGTAAGTCAAACAGTAGTAACCTGATAATTGCTACCGGAAAGGCAATCCGCACTACCGTAGCTATGCAGTATTTTAAAGAACAAGTAACCCACCACAAGCAGGAAATTAAAAGCCATAGCTTCAAAAAAGCCCACAAAGAATGAGAATCACCACCAGTGCAATAAACCAACTTTAAAAACAGTAAGGCTAAGGAATTACCCATCATTCTTAGTAATCAAAGATTATCTGAAAAAAACCCAGCACTTTAAGTATCATTTATTTTTAATCAATGCAAATGGCTGAAAAATGTGGATTAAGATGTTCTCTGTTTCTTAAATGCATTACTGTACTTACCAAAGAAAGACATTTGTAGTGTTATTTTTTAATGTATTTAACTTTCCTTGCAGTTTTAGGTGGGACAGATAAGATAGATAGATAAGATAGATAGATAGATAAGATAAACTTTGCAGCATTTTCCTCCCTCAACACAATCTCAAGTAGCAGTGGAAGGCAGATAAACCAACTAGTTTACTCCAGGGCAAATGATGGGGCCTAAGACACCAACTTCTTGAGAGTTCAGAACTGATTTATGTTTCTAGCCCTATCATTGCAAAGCTACAATCATTTCACATGTAAAAAGTTAAATAGATGCACTACACTTCCTGAGTCTGCAGACTGCTTCAGTGCCCCTGCTGTTGAACGTACTACAACACTGCTAAGATATAGCAGTCAAATTTTACAAGACTGATCAATGTAATTAATAATAGTCAAAACCCTGCAGGCAGCAATAAAAATGCCAAGAATCGCATCAATTGCACATGCATACTCGAAGTGCTATAAGAAGAAAGGGAACCATTGGAGGTACTGATGGGGAGAAGTCTGAAATCAGAAACATACAAATTAGAGACTGGTACAACTGTGTCCCGGAACACCATCCTGGTAGAAATCCCACTTCTATTCCATAGTGCAGGAAGTGGGCTTCTTAAAATTTGTTCTGTATTGTTCTGATGGAACCCCATCTTTCATGTCTACCTCTGCTTACAGAATTAGTCTGCAACAGTAGGTATCAAGCTCTGGGTTACCCACTCTATTGTGTTTGCTAACTGGCCATTTAGATGAAATGGTTCTTTGAACTTATACAATCCAATTATATAAAAGAAGACTTTTCAATAAAGCTAGTTATGCTTTTCTAGGTTATAGGTCATTTTGTTTTCCTACGTGACAGTCTTTATTAAGAACAAACTTTGGCTGCCTGAAAATTTATCAGGAGTGCTTCCATGGGAAATTCTCTTTTCCAAAGAAAATGCAAATAAATTCAAGAAAAATTCAGGTGTTTTAGTCTAACAAATTTTCATTGTGGTCTACAGAAACCAATCCATATGATGCATCTTCAGTATTCAATGCTTCGTTTGCTTGGTATTAAGTAGAATGAGCCAGCCAAAAACTAAATTAACTGACTCCTTCTGCCATTAATCAACATTTGTTTTGTAAATGTACCATTCCCCTATCAAATATTAAATTTTAAAGTATAATTCACAAAACAAGAAATGAAACAATGCTATCATGTAAATTGAAAAGTACAAAATGTAAATAGGATGGTATTGTCCTCATGAAATAAAGGTGTATCGCACTAGTCTGCACAAGTAGTAAACGACAGCACAGAAAGTGAACTCAAAATACCTACAACAAGCAAAGAAAAAGGAGTAAGAGGAAGTGTGATTTCAGCGTAAGAAGTGTTTTATAGTAGATTGTTATATCATGTCTTGGTTAGGTTTTTTATGGAATGTTCAAAGTAGTACGATCTTTCATAAAGTCATTACAGATGCTCCAAATAAATGCCAAATTAGTCTCTCAATGAGTGGTCCCCAAACTGGGGGGTGCTCCCCACTAAGAGGAACATTCGGGAGGAGAGCAGGAAGAGAATGCCATCCAGGCCCGATCCATCCTCAGGTGAGTTCCGGTCTCTGCCGCAGCTCCATTCAACCCCCAGTCCAGCTTCCTCTCCAGCCACAGCTCTGCCTCCTGCTCTGCCCTCAGCCCAGCTCCAAACCCTTTCACTATTCCCAGGCCAGCTCCATCTCCATCTCCAGGCCAAGCTCCTCCACTGAGCTAACTGTGCAGTAATGGAGGGGGGCACAGACAGATTTAATTACTGGTAGGAGGAGTGCAATAGGAAAAGTTTGGGCACTACTGCTCTAAACCTTTTCCATGGGTAATATGGAGTGTAAACTCCTTGGCAATTTCCTTAGATGGTGAGTTGTTGGTTTCCATTAAAGAACAATGCATCCTTTAGGGTACTGTTGCAAGCAGCTTATCTTTTGGCTCCTAGCAGCGTCCATAACAGCAGCCGTCTGTGTTCACCCCCTCATGAAAAAGACCAACTCAAAAACATTTCCATTTCAAACCCATATTTTGCATAGCTGGAGATGGTTGACAGGGTAAAAGGGAGAGAACATTTTATTTTACAACCTTTCTCTTGCTGTCTTGTTTCAGATGGAGGGGTTGCTTGACCTTTTATTTAATCACTGGCTTTCTGATGGCCTGTTGTGACTGATTTTTGAACAAACAGGATATAGTGCCTGGGACAGACATTTTGTGTTGATAAAAGTGACACAGGATAAACCAGCAACATGGTTATATACATTAAAACCCCAGTGGCACCTCAACATCAGTAGCGTGCTCCATAGGAAGTTTACCAGGCAAGACCAAAAACCTCCCTTTCTACACCAAGCTAGTGTGCAATGTGCACAATGCCTAGCAGTAGCCCAAACAATCGTGAGACGGAAGAACTGAGCGGGAGTGTTTTGGACACCTACTCCTACAACACAGCCAATATAACAAATAATAAAAAAAGAAATGCTCACCCTTGCCCTCGGCTTTTCCATCCACCAGAACTACTTTCTTCACCTACAGTTTCCCTGTAGAGCCAATTGTTTATTGACACAATGCCTAAAGCACTACACACACTGAATCTTTAGCAATAGGATTAACAAGCCGTACATCCTAGCCAACTAAAATCTCTAACTTGTTACCCGTACGTGACTGGACAACAGCATGAAAAACGTCTATACTTTTAAAAAGGATACATTAAAGGGATCTGATCAAGGGAAAAGTAAGCATGCTGCATAGCCACCGGCACAAGGTCAGGAATTACAGGAGTCAGCATATCCTAATATCTTCCACTGTTGAAGAAGGCAAGAGGAACTTGCAATTTTGCATGACTCATTGCCTTCAACACATACCTATAATTGAAATTAACACATTATTTAATGTTCTCTTATGTTATAGGAGAGGATAAATAAATAAATAAATGCCCTGATTGGCTTTTCCTACGCTGCTCGGTTTTGCATATCCTCAAGTATATCTATTATTTCAGGATCAAAAATTCTAGTTTTAAAATCTTTCCATCCTTGGAACAACGGGCTCATTTCATTCTTCACTGTAAACAGCAAGTACTGTGTTCTGATTCTAAAGCATTACTTACCTTTTGCTTGAACAAACAGCAATATTAAAAGGCAATGCCACAATAATATTCTACAATATGCAGTACATTACCAAACTACCAGCTAAAACTCAAGATTCCCACCAAATCCACTCTTACCACCCTGTATATATCCATTACACCAATGATGTATTCATACCGCCAAGGCATACAATAAAAGGGGGACAGATAGCTTTGTGTTTTGAGCATTGGCCTGCTAAACCTAGGGTTGTGGGTTCAATCCTTAAGAGGACCATTTAGGGATACGGGACAAAAATCTGTTGTATGATTTAATTGGATTGGTCCTGCTTTGAGAAGGGGGTTAGACTAGATGATCTCCTGGGGTCCCTTCCAACTTAGATTCTGTGCAGCTGCTAAAATATGAACAGCTAAAAAACATACATGAAAATTATAAAAACAACAATGAACAGATATTCATACATATATAAACATTGTATATGCTCCCCATCTTTTGTATGCTGCTCTCTTTCTTGATTGAAAGGCCAAAGGCCATCTGCGTCTCTTTTTGCTCAGCCCTAGCAGAAGGAGGCCCTGATCAGGACTGAAGCCTCTGAATACTACTATTATACAAGAATAATAACATTGCAGCTGAACTGAAGGAGATTTTCCTTATATAGAGAAACTCCATGATTTCAATTCCAGGCTGCATATTAACTGGTATCAAGACAACATGTTCAATATGTATCTTCTGCCGTTGAAATACAATCACCTGCTACTTCCAATTTTGCTACCCTTCTCTAGACAGATGTTCTGCCATGTTCTCTATGAGATGAGGTGACCAGAACCAAACAGTATAAAAAAGGGAGGACATACCATTAGTTTTTAAACAACATTATATGATCTCCTTCCAACCAGAATCCATGTTTTTTTCCTTCTTTGGTGGACACTGAGCAGAGCTATTCATTGAGCTATCCCAGATGAAGTCTAGATCCTTTTACTGAAGAGTTCACAGTGACAGGTGAACTTCAAATTGTAGATTCATCATGTATTCTAGTTTCCAGCATACACAAGGTTTGTCCTTTTCACATATGAATTTAGACTGTTAGTCTCCCTGAGCTCTTGTAAGTACTGTTGTTACACATATGAATGAACTGAGAGAGATCTCTAGAATGATGACCAGGCTACTGAAATTTCACAAAGCAAAGAAATCACTTGTTGCATCAGTGTCTTAGTAATACTCTAGCAAAACTGACTGAGAAAATAGGTTGCTTTTGGCATTCAATCCATTTTTAATCGTGGAAAAAACAGATTCAGCATAGACTCTCTTTGCTGTGTGTCAGTGGATGTAAAGTGAAACTTCAACAGCTAACCATCAAGGAAGATATAAATAGTATTTTCCTTCGTTTGGAGGAATGCAACAAATCCAGACTGGCAAATGCATTTTCACGACGGTAAGTCCTTCACATGGAAAATGTTTTGCCACATCAAGTCTCCGGTATTTTACTCTCTGTAATGCACTATCTTAACTTTGCATTATGGATGCTATGTAACATCTGTTGTTTATGAAGCATAAAACTAGATGCAATACTGAAATCACTGGGAGAAAAAAAAAAATCTATACTGTAAGTAGTATTTCCTCAAATACTGTATGCTCCAAATTACTCAGAACAGGTACATTCCCACCTGCAAGTTTATTTTTTCTACCAAAAATAATTGTACAGGCTTTTTCCATAATGTTCATTACTATAGTATATATGCATCTGAAATACATTAATGGATTTATCCTCTCAACAACCTTATTGACATAGTAAATGTTTTCCCATGATTTTACATACACGTGTCAGGTGATAGGGAAAGTATAGAACCCACAGAGCCCAAGTCCTGATTCTTTAAGAAATGATTTTTTAATAAATGTCTTTAATAAATTATCTTTTCTTTGTGCTTATACATGTTCCAGTCCACAGTATTTTTGAGGGGGTTAATCTACTCAGCACTGATGACTATGATACACACCCAACTGTCAATCACTTCTCTAAAGCACCCATATGCACAAGTACTTCCAAGCAGGGCTGTCCTTATCCATCCGCAAGATACACAGCTGCATAGGACACACCCCTGCTCTTCCTCAGGGCCCCCGCCCCTGCTCTACTCAGCCCCACCTCTGCTCCACTCCAGTCCCATCCCCACTCCCCTAAGCTCTGCAGCAGGGCCAGGCCTGCACTCACCACCAGTAGTGGGAAGTGCATCGACCTGGCCCGAGCTGCGTCACCGGTGAGCGCTGGGGGGTGGTTTCCCCCTGCCCCCCCAGCCAGTTCTGCCCCCCGCAGAGGCCTGGGGCCTGCTCCTCCCCCCTTGCAGAAGCCTGAGACTAGCCCCCCTGTTTCCCCCACCCCCCACAGAGGTCTGGGGCAACCTCCCCCCATCCCCCGCCGCACCTCCAGAATAGCTAGGGACGAATGCTAAATATGACAGGGAAATAATTCTTTCTTCAGGAAAGAGCTCCACATTGCTGGTAAGATTACACACAGGAATGAATATTTCCAACAGTCAAGATATTAAAGGAAGTAGTGCTGAAGGAGAGCACCGCAGGGCACGTTTACCCCCACAGATGGTGTCAGCCGCCACCATCCCTTACTAGGGCCTTGTAACTGAACACTTGTATGTGGATCCCAAGTTTCGGCTTTGTACGTATGAAGTGTGTTTTCTTCTCAACCCAAGACAAGAATACAGATCTGAGTGATGACAAATTCTTTCAAACAATTATTTGATGGCTTAATCCATCCAGATGTAAAAGATTTAAGCTGTGTTGCTTTTATTTCCCTTACCATTAATCACGATAAAACTGATCAAATTGCACTGTTGAATAGAATACCATTTGAAATTTATTAACTATTTTGGATGTTTTTCTACATTTTCATATATATTGATTCTGTGTTGTAATTGCAAATATTTGTAAGTAAAAATAATATATACTGATTTCAATCTCTTTGTTGAGAAAGTGCAACTTGCAAATGTAGACTTTGAGTAACAAAGAGATTGAACAAAAAAACAAAGAGTCATAGAACAAAAACATAAATGTAAAACTTCAGAGCCTACAAGTCCACTTAGTCTTACTTCTTATTCAGCCAATCATTAAGACAAATAAGTTTATTTTCATTTGCAGGAGATAATGCTGTCCTTTTCTTATTTACCATGTCACATGAAAATGAGAACAAGCGTTCACCTGGCACTTCTGTAGCTGGCATTGGAAGGTATTTACATGCCAGACATGCTAATTTTTTATATGTGCCTTCATTCTTTGGCCACCATTCCAGAGGACATGCTTCTATGCTGATGACACACAATAAAAAAAGATAAGCATTAATTAAATTTCTGACTGTATACTTTGGGATAGAATTGTGTCCCCTGCTCTGTTTTACTTGCATTCTGCCATATATTTCCTGTTATAGCAGTCTCAGATGATGACCCAACACATGTTGCTCATTTCAAGAACACCTTTACTGCAGATTTCATAAAATGCGAAGAAAGTACCAATGTGAGATTTCTAAAGATAGCTACAGCACTTGACTAAAGTTTTAAGAATCTGAAATGCCATCCAAAATCTGAGAGGAAGGAGATGTGGAGCATGCTTTCAGAAGTTTTAAAAGAGCAACACCCCAATGAAGAAACTACAGAACTCGAACCACCAAAAACAACCTTCTGCTGCAGGTATCTGGCTCAGATGATGAAAATGAATATGAATCAGTCCGCACTGCTTTGGATGGCCATCAGCATGGACACATCTTCTGGAAAGGTAGTTGAAGCATGAAGGGACATATGAATCTTCAGCCTATCTGGCATGTAAATATCTTGTGACGCAGTCTACAACAGTGCCATGCAAACGCCTGTTCAACTTGCCTGAAATGTAAGTTCAACTTTCATGATAGAGATTGCCCAACAGTACTAGTATTAAGCAAACTGAAAAATACTATTTCTTTTGATTTTTTATAGTGCAAATACTTGTAAACAAAAATAAATATTAAGTGAGCACTGTACACTTTGTATTCTGTGTTGTAACTGAAAACAGTGGATTTGAAAATGTAAAGAACATCCAAAAGGATTTAAATAAATGGTATGCTAGTATTGTTTAACAGTTCAATTAATTGCATGATGAATTTTTTTAATCGCTTCAGAGCATTAATTATAGGCAACATACTTCATGAATATTTGTACTACAGTACATTACTAGTATCCAATAAGCATGAATTAAATCACAAATCCATATGTCAAAATTAAATAGAATAAGCTGCATTAGCCTCAATACATTCTTTAAAATTGTGTTTATCTGCTTGCCTGAAAATTTGCAGAAATTGGAAACGCACAGGTGAAAACTCTGTCAGCATGAACTTAGCAAAGTTTTACAGTTCACTAAGAAGGACGACATTTTTCAGGGCATAAAAGGTTGCAACAGTCATGGTATCAGGATTAAGAATCTATACATGACACTTAAAAATACATCATGTACACAGTACCAGTGTACACGGTGCTTCCCTGAAAATCTATGAGCAAAATCAATGGCGTACAAAAAAACCAAAAACCACCCAAAGGAAATAAAAGTATGAATTGTGAAAAGTTAATCATGTGTGGCTTTTGTCAGAAATTTAGAAGAATAAACAGTCCATGTATACAAACGACAATAGAGGGATATCCTCAATAGCCATTTAAGACTTACGACTAGAAGTGAACAGTTTTCACTGATGGAATCAAGCCATTCAAATGGTTAGGGGGGTTTTGGTTTTTTTGAGAAACAGTTCTTGAAAAGATAAACAAGACAGTATGATTTATGGTTTTGTAGTGAGGTAAAGCATATACAGATGAACATAAGCGTAGAGTTTGTGTAAAACCAGCTAACAAACATGAGATATTTTAGTTTAGCAAACAGAGGCTAGGATAAAAAATGTTTTAAATTTAAAACAACACATGCATTAAAACCCCATTATGTAACAATAGCACATGAAATTTCATTTCTAGCTGCAAGTCCATTTCATAAGCAAAGCTAACAAGTAGGACAGAATAAATAATAGAAATATGCACAGGAATTAGAAGAACTCGGGTATCTATATCCTGCTGGCATGTGAAAGTTTGCAATTAACAGCAATGTGTACAAAATTAAACACAGTGGTTTGAACCGCACTGATTGGTAGTGATGAAAATACATTGCCATCACATGCAATGAACTCCATGTAAGGAGCTCATTGTCTCATTTCTCTTAATCTTGGATTAAGAAACAAACTAAGGTCATTTTGCTTCTTATTTAGATTATCCTGATAGAGGTTTAATGAGATTTAATTTATACGCTTTAATTTCAGACCTTTAGTTAATTCTCTCACCATTCCAGAATATCCCCATGTAAAAAAGCCCTTTAGTTCCTAGCAGAAAAGTGCAAATCACCAAAAACATCAGCATTACAAACGCAATGGTTACAGAAAGTCCAGGGACTGAGTTTCTACAGTTAAAACCTAGTTGGTGATTCTCAAGAAGAGCTGAGGAACTTCAAATTAGTGCAGAAAAAATTTGCTGATACTCTCCTGTGGGAACAATTTCCTTTTTCAGGGCTATCGATATAGTTGTTTTTACAAGTAGTAACACACTTAACATTTTAAAATAGTTAAGAGGTAGCCACCCTGAAATACTCAAATCCAAGGAATTAATACCACAGGTAGTCTTGCAAGCAGGAATAAAACCTGAAAGCATGAGGGTATCAAACTTCCAACAGCAAATTAACACTTGATTTACTGTCAGCCTTTGAAAGTTATACTGCCATATCACACATGCTCACCACTACAAATCCTTCTACAATAATTGAAATTAGTGTTCAAATCTGTAGCTGTGTTGTCATGTAGCATATATTATGTAATGTGCAATATTAATGAATTTTCTCTTACACTAGGCCTCATTCTTGAAAGCTATTACATGACATCTTCACAAATAAATACTGCAGATTTACTTAAACTGACATTACCCCATGTTGTTTATTTTTAATCTCTTAAAAATAAAGTGAATTATAGGACATGGGTGTGGCCAGCCTCTTGGGTAACATACACATTTAATCTAGCTGGAAGCTACACAGTAAGTCTAGAAACTGTGCCTCGGTTTAACAGGGATGTTATTTGCTGTTACTCCCTTTTTAAAGAGCACACAAGCAATTAAGCAATGTTAAACATTACAAGCAGAGAAAAATACAACTGCAGTTTAATCCAATCAGACCAGTGGTCAGAGAATATTGCTATGAAGTTATACATATTTATTTTATAAATAAAATACTGTTTATTTTGAAACAGAGAAAGGTTAAAATAGAACAGTAGATGAAAACGGAAGCAAAGGAATCAGCAACTGGAAGAAAAAGGGAGTGGCTCACCTCAGTCTCAGCAGAACAATGATGCATAGTGCACTGGAGGACTAAATTGTGTATTTCAAAAGCTTTTCTAAATATAATTCGGTCAAGGTCAATTTCTTGTTCTACACATACACACAATAAATTTCTCTCCCCTGCTGTATATTCCTACTTGTGTCCCTTCTTCGTTGGAGTGGGATGCAATTTCCCTCTACCTTACCACATGCTTACCAGATTCTGGCTAACTTCCTTTAGTTTTTGTTTACTAAATAGAGATGAAGAAGTATAAAGATTTATCTCAATGCCAAGACAGACAGCCTTGGTTATTGTAATTAGATTTTTTCCTCTTGATGTAAGTTTAGCTTGGTATGATGAGAGTTGCTGTTAGCAGTTAGGTGCCTTGGCAACAGTCTGCTATAAGGAGAAGCAGTAACTCTGTCATTACTACACTGACAGAATCTCCTGCAGGACTCCAGAAGCATTAAGCAACTGAATGAAACCACGTTAAAAAAAAAATATCTAATTTTAATATGGTGGACACTACCAGAAATCACCATCATAATGTGGAAATTTAGAAAAAAAAATATATAACTATCACCAACTCCTTGAAAAATAGGTAGAACATACAACACCTATTAAAGAAGAGGGAGAGCTTCCCGATTGCATGTTCAAAAAAGACTGATCAGTGGGGGTTTTGTTTATGTATAGCAGGGTGGGTTCCCCCTTTAAAAGACAGGCCAGCAATAAATTAATGCAACTGCATAGTTAAGATTTTATGAACAACGCTAGAGATTTTCAAATAGTTGTTCCCACACAGTAACCATAACTACCACTATGTTATTTTATATACACACACACATATATATA
>ML677394.1:3039982-3149157 GCA_007922305.1 Dermatemys mawii | reverse complement strand
ATAGACTGTGTGTGTGTGTGTGTGTGTGTGTGTGTGTGTGTGTGTGTGTGTGTGTGTGTGTGTGTGTGTGTGTGTGTGTGTGTGTGTGTGTGTGTGTGTGTATGAATGAGAAGAGTTATACTTCTCACGGGACAACCAACTATTTTCTGACTTCTCAGCATGCAACTTTTCATCTGAAAAAATCACTGCATGGCTTTTGCATTTAAACCAAATGTAATTTCAGTTCAGAAGTTCTTTTGTATTTACAGAAAAAAAAAAAAAAAGGTTTGACTGGAGTACAAATACAGTACAGTGTGCCTGCTTTCCATAGAAGACCACCACAAAACATACCCATAGGTTGAAAAAGTATTAACAGACAAAAAGCAATTGCCCAAATTGCAACAATTAATGTTACAGAGCTTGTGTTTCACATGAGGAAATATTCTGACCACCCTTCTCTGCCTCCCTAGCCCAAAAAAGCTTTTAAAGGAGATGACAGAATTGAAAGTTTTTATAGTGGATAAGATCTCGTTCTCAGTTTCTTTAAAATATTAATTTAACCAGTACTGGGTAAGAAACTGAAAGCCTGACAGGCAGCCATCTATCCACTGGATCATAGGTGCACGTAAAAAGTCTAGTCAGGTGCTTGATGAATACATTTATGGCTGACAAGCCCAATTTGGTAGCAACACAGCTTGTTACAAATTGCACAGATCCATGCGTTGTCTGAGTTGGAATCTAAGATTACAGCACGCTGCTTTCTTCTTTCTCACTTTGCTTCCGTCCTCTGGATGCAAAACCACTTCATGTAGCACTGCACCCAGTGCCAGATCGGATAGGATTCTTCACACTCCTTCCAGCTTTCAACATTGATGCTCAATGACTTCACATCACTTTTGCCCATATCATGGTACTGCCATAAAGGTCAATCTGCTTTCTCGAGCCATCTCAAATCTCGCAACACAAAATATTCTTGGGGATACGTTCTCCTCCCATTCTTCTGACATGACCAAGCCATCGCAATCTCCTCTTCTTGATTGTAGTTTCTAAGTGTGTCAGTCCTGCGCACCACAACCCCTCTGTGTTTGGTATTTTGCCTTCCCACTTTATTTTCAGGATCTTGCATGGGCCTCTCAAATGGAAGCTGTTTGGTCTCCTGATGTGCCTAGCCCATGTCGTCCACGTTTTTGAACCATAAACCAAGGTTTGCAACATACAAGTCTCATCCATTCGCATCTTCACCTTAGTTGATAGCAGTAATTCCATGCAAGTTTCTGTAACACCCTGAAATTCTTAGCTGCTTTTCACACCACTAGAGTTACTCACTGATCTTTCCTCTCTCACATCTCCTCCCTCCCATATCTTCTCTCACCTGATCCATGCACTTTATAGTAATCATGGTATTATCACTACCCATAGTACCGTCTTAAGTGATGGCAAACAAACCTGGAGTCCTGGTCAGCTTCACTCTCTGCACTCCTGGAGAACAACAGGAAAATGGCTGCCTGTGAAAGTCCAAGAGCTAATCCTCCAAAAAACACCTGGGATATTTTGAGGAGTGAGAACATTTGTTTCACCTTCACTGTTTCTCCAGCGGAAGATTATGATAGAGAAAGGAAAAGGAGAGAAATGGTCAGTAATTCCGCCACAAAGCATGTCGTTAAGTTACACAGATACTTACAAGAAACAGACATAAGAGTCTACATGCTAGCCACAGATCAATCATCTGAGGGTCTGTCTTCACTGCAGAGATGATTCAACTATCTACAATTGAGTTTTCCTAGACTGAAATGAGAGGAGCCACACCTGAACTACAAAGAGGGGTTTGTGATAGCAGTTATAGCCTGTAGTCCCTGGAAGGCCAGCTAAGCTGGGTTAAAAAGCATCACCACATTCAAGTTCAAGGTTTTTTGTGGGGGCAGGACTTGAATTCAGGACACTCAAGTTAATTTGAGTTTACTTTGCTGCAAAGTCAAGCCTTAGACAGCCAACAAGGCTTTTGCATAATTTAATCATCAGTACAGTTACAATAACATTCAAAGAGGAGATACACAACAAATGCACAGTAGCTGTGTTTTAGTATTCTGATATCTTTCTCATGGCCCTATACATAGTAAACAGGCTCTTAATACAATATTTGCCCCAAATGGCATGAAATATGTATATCACCAACAATGGTTTATATCTGCAACATGGCCCATTTCAGATACAGGGAAACTACAAAGCAGGAACACTAAGCGAAAGCTTCTAAAAAATCACCAGGTTCAGGGAATCATTTCAATATTAGAGAAATCACACCACCACAATACACTTAGGGCAGCGGATCAGTTTGCATTAAGCATATTCCATTAATACCATAAGTTATCAAGAGTTAGAAAGAAAAGACTTTAGAAAGTAGCAGAATCTGTGTAACAAAACTAGTTTCACTAAGGGCTTGTCTACACATTGAGCACTGCAGCTCTCTGCAAGAGGCAGTAGCCATGTTGTTAGGAGAAGCTCCCTGACCACCAGAGCGCTGTCCAAACCGGTGCTCATGTCGGTGTAACATATGTCGCTCAGGGGGGTGATTTATTCATATCCCTGAGCAACAAATTATGCTGACACACGGCGTTGAGTAAACATAGCCTAACTTAACTCACTCAACATTTGTGTTGAAAATGCCCAGGTCCACAGATTTTGAACAAACATGAGCGAATATTATCTAGGTTTGTAGGCCAGATATTTTGCCTAACATTTTTCTTTCTTCACATCACTTTAGAGAGTAAAGTTCAAAGTAAAAACATTTAAGTAAATGTTGCCTGCACAACCCAACACTCATGAATAGCCCTATAGAAGATTGCTAGGGAAGCGACAGTAGGGGAGGAAAACTTAAGATTTCAGTTTCAGGATTTCAAGGTATTACAGAGAAATTAAGAGATCGGAATACTTGATATTTGCCATTTGAATCAAAGACTCAGATACAAAACTTCAATTATATTAACAGCAGATATTCATCTGAAATTATGGGCTTTTGTTTACAAGAGGTTGGAGGGGGAAGAATAGGCCGACAACTCCAAGTTTAACTATATTGATTACTAACAGACCAACCAAATATAACAGCTTTCTCCATTGCATTAGGCTTCTCCCAAGGGCACTGAGAAGCTACTCCCTCTTTCCCCACAGAAGTCTGCCTTCTGCTTCTTTCTAGTCTCCCTGCTGGTCCTCTATCTCCCTGGCTGCTCTCTCAAAAGGAAAAAGCAATGCAAATTCAGAACACAAAACTTCCTCTTGAATTTCAGATCACAGGCTGCCCTCTATCACCTTTACATGTGCAGTATTTGATTAGTCATGCTAGTCTAGCCTTCTTTCAACTCTTCCTAGAAGACTCCTGGTGCAGTCTGAGACACTTTGCTTGAGTTTACATACTCTACTAGGAGTCTCTTCAAATTACAAAAGCTGCTCGTTAACACACAAGTCGGTTAAGAACCTACTCCAGTCCCAGAAGGTCAGTGTGGGGTAGGAAACTTTTTCCCTATGCATTATTTCAGTTTAGCCCTCTCTTTCAAGCTTGTCTTCTGGCTCTTTCCCTCCACCTTGATTTTTGGTTACCTTCACAATCAAGTTTTGGCCTTGCCTTTGCCACTTACCCAACAATTATTGAATGAAATAGACATGAAATTTTCGAGTTTTATCCTGATGCTCTTAATGGGGGCAGACTGTAGGTTGGGACTCTCCCCCGAAGAATCAACCCGCAGAGGGATTTCAAAAGTGTACAAGAGGTGAGAGAAGAGGATTGACCAGGGCACAAACCTATATAAATTCAGCACCCCATTTCATTTGCGTATATTTTGTCCTGGACAGCTCAAAGTGCAGTCCTAGTATGCAAAGCCTCTATGTAAAAATGCCACCTTCTTACTAAAAAGATCTGCTCCTTTCACTTATACAGTCATATCTGCTGATTTAGTGACGAAGGGGTGTTTTTATTGCACAGCCTACACAGCTAACAAGGGGTGAGTGGGACTCGATGCCTTCTTGTGAATTGAACAGAATTGTTTACAAAGTTTCAATCAGTTACACCTGTGCAAACCCACTGGCACTAATGAGATCACAGAGATGTCACTGAGGACCTAATTTGGCCTGCAGAACCTTAATTACTGATGATCATGTGCAAGAGGGAAAATTCTCATCCTGACTCACATCCCAAGCTGAATCTGCAACCCTTACAATTTGTCCCAATGCTTGCATGCTAAGCACATTTGATAACCAATCCCAAAACCCCACAATGTCACTTTTTTCCCCAATCACTTTTCAGAATACAACTATTTTCTTAGGATGCAGTCAAACTAAAGCCTATGTGAAATTACTGTATCATCTCTTTTAAGAGGAAAAAGCAAACTATTATGTACATATTCACAAACAAGAAGGAAAAACAGAAGGAAGCAATACTGCAAGCCTCTTTTTCATAAGTAAACATCACTCATTTACTTTAAAATCTTCAGTAAAATAGAAGTGTTACTTGCTCATTAGTCTAAAGTTTAGCCATTTGCTACATTTGAAAATCAACTGTTCTTAGATCAACATTCAAAAGGTATCTGAAAACAATTTACACATAGCAGCTGGTAATTGTTGGTCTCTACGCATTTAAAACCCTATTAGCTTCTTAGTAAAGGATTACCCTTCAAATGACAGCACAGGGCACTAATTCAGCAGTCTAGCCATACTACAGAATACCCTTCATAGGAATTAGACCCAAAATTATTGTTAGTAAATAAAAGCTAGGTTGCATAGCAGTAGCTACAGTTCTCAGACTACACTGCCTACACAAATCTATACTTCTTGAGATTAATCAGCAGCAGGTGATCTGAATGTTCAATAAAGAGGGTCTACTAAAAACAGCTCTCCAAAGCTGGTGCCAAAGTAGTTAGAAAGTTCTGTTCTTGGTTTAATAAAGACACGGATGTTGCAAAAAAAAGATGTTTAAGACAAAAAAAATTCTAATAAACCACTTCTGGTACCAAAGTGGTGACATGTGGACTTCATAAAGCAACTGGGGATTTCCAGACATCCCATGGCATTCAGAAGAGATCTCTGCTCTACAGTCTGACCTGACATCAATTGACTCCCTTCCCTCCCTTGCCCACCGGCCTCTTCAGCTTGCCAAGTGATAGCCTTTCAAAGAGCACTGAACAGTCTTGAACACCCAACACCACTGGCAGCCAAGGACCAGTTTCCCTCAGATGCAACACTAAAAAATTAAGTTCCTGTCCAAGTTCTTCACATGTTGCAGGGAGAAGGGAAAGTTCTGATCAATCACCCTTGTACAAAACTATTCCCAAAAACTCAGACAACAGAATCCCACCTTCCTACCTCATGTAGGGGATGAGAAGGAGATGGATGGAATAGAGGCCTGAGATTTGGTGTACCAGGCCCTCTGCTGGAGGTCTTGTGGTCCTGCCATACCCCACCCAAAGAAAAGAGGCATGAAGGGATGGGAGAGGGCCAACCATTTGTTGGACTTTATCTCAGAAGGGGTTCCTTCAAGTGTTTATACTATGTGACTTGGCCAGAAACAGCTGACAGGTGGGCCCAGGGAGGGGAAAGGGAGAGGGAGAGAGAGGGTTCGCAGGTTCACACACAACCACCAGGAGGCATACATGAGAGGTGAGTTTTCCTATCACAACTTTGGTACCAGAAGTGAGGTATTATGAACAAACTAGGGAAATACAACCTAGAGATAGCTACTATAACTGGTTAGAAAATCATTTCCAGAAAGCAGTCATCAGTGGTTCACAGACAAGCTGACAGGGTTCATCAAGAGGGGTCCACAGGAAGCAGTTCTGGGTCAAGTTCTATTCAATATCATCAAACTGGGAGGGGTTGCAAGTGCTTGGAGGATAGGATTAAAATTCAGAATGATCTGGACAAACAGGAGAAATGGTCTGAAGTAAATAGGATGAAATTCAATGAGGACAACTGCAAAGTACTCCATTTAGGAAGGAACAGTGAGTTGCACACGTGCAAAATGAGAAACGACTCCATAGGAAGTAGTACTGTGGAAAGGGATCTGGGGATCATATTTAGCTGAGTCAATAGCGTCACTATAGTCACTACTGAAAAAAAAAAAAAGAAAAAAGCAAACATCATTCTGGGATGTATTATTAGCAGGAGTTCTGTAAGCAAGATGCAAGTAGTAATTTCTTCTCTACTCTGTGCTGATTAGGCCTCAACTGGAGTATTGTGTCCAGTCCTAGGTGCCACATTTCAGGAAAGATGTGGACAAACTGGAGAAGTCCAGAGAAGAGCAACAAAAACAGCTAATAGTCTAGAAAACAGGACCTACGAACGGAGATTGAAAAAATTGTTTAGTTTGGAGAAGAGAAGACTGAGGAGGGACATAATTGTTTTCAATTATGTCTTGGGCTTTTAGGACTAATTGTTATTCCCTTCTTAGGGCTTAGGCCACTTCCCCAGAAGCCCATGGGGAGATGCAGGCCAATCCATTACTCCAGGTCCCAACCCAGGGACCCTACAAATAGCATTCACATGCTGCTTCCTTTAACTCTGTTGCTATTCCCTGGGCTACTTCTCACATAGCCCCCGCTTCCTCTTCACTTGTACCTCAGGGCTGAAGTTCCCTGCTTGAGCAGGGTCTCTCCCAGACCAGGCCTCCTTGCCTGGAGAGTTTCACAGCCATCCAATGTTACTCACCCTTCTGGTCCTAGCCAGCAACTGAACTGCTCAGCCCTTCTAGCTCCTTTTAACTGAGCCTGTTGCATTCTGATTGGCCACTTTCCTGCAGCCTTTTTAGACACATCTGGAGGACCCACATTTACTGCTCCTTTTTCTGGGACAGGGTGTGGGAGGACCACCAGCAGAGGCCTCAAAGGGCCGAGTACACCCAATAAAAAAGTCATAAAGAGACTTTGGTGAAAGAAGTTTCAATCTAGTACAGAGGGCAAAGATTGGAGAGGAACAAGATCAAATCTGGAAGAAACTTATTCAAGCCAGCAGTTGTAGACAATGCATTTGAAGGAGTATGAAGATGAAGAGAAGAGAAATTAGGCAATGGAACCTGTTAAAAGTGAGAGGAGGGGCCAGGGAAGTTAGGAGACAGGGGCAGGAAGAAGGGCTGGGGGACGAGAGAGGTGGAAAGGCTCTGTCAACATAAACAGGGGGCAAGGGAGCACACAAGGGGGCAAGGGGAAGAGGAAAGTCTTGTGTTTTGTGCTGACGATTGCTATACTGCAGAGAACGCTACTTGTCCTACTGCTAACTAAATCTGCACTCTCAAAAGGGAAAATATAGGATTTTGCCCTTTATTTCCTGGAAGAGGCCCAATGTCTAGTTTTTGAATTTTCTTCAAAGAAGAAAAAATGACATCTGGCCAGGTACCAGCAATTCGAAGGTAACGGACAGGCAAGAAACAAGAGCTCCAAGAGAAGGGCAGGCAACCCCTTTCATGAAGAACGTGTCCAAATAGAGCTGTGTACATGCAATGCCATGAAGCTCTCTCTCAGGGCTAAAGCCACTTTAAAGCATTCTAGGTTCAGAGAACACTGGATGTAGAGACTCCCAAATTAAGACTATGATAGGGAGGTTAATTTGACAAAACCAATTCTGATTGCATGAAAAATGTTTCCTATATTTAACTAGCACCTACATTTCTACAGCAGATAAAAAAGCTTACTGATTTGCCCCTAACTGAAAAGGCCACCTTAGTAAATATTCTGTTGACCAAGATGATTACACTAAAAGAAAACTATTAATTCTTCTGCAAAGGAAACATCCACAGCGATCAGTAACATAACTGTAATGATAATTTCAGCCAATACACAAGAAGAAACGGAAAATCTTTATAATTTAACCACATGCATTTCTCTAGAGTATCAGTGAGAGCGTTGAATCCAGTTCTAAGAGAATCTGTTTGAAACTTTCATTAGCAAACTTCCCTGGGTCCTGCATTCCAGACAATGAGCAAAGCCTCTCTTACATGTGATCTGATTGACGCAAATCAAGAGCTGAGCAAATGATTCATAGTTGTTGGACCGTAACAGTTGCTGATTCATTCTAACACTCAGTACGTACCGGGATAGGTATCAGATTTGAACGCTCACCTACAAAACAATCTCTTTAGGATGAGGCTCCTTTTATTCTCTGTAAGGAGGGAGTTCTGATTTTCCTACTAACAGGTCAGATTGAACCACAACAGCTGAAAGATTGTTACAACAGAAACATGTAGAATCAAATTCTGGTGTAAGTATTTCTCTATCACTTAACAGGCCAGATTAGTGCATCCAATGGTGTTAAGTGACACTGCCCATTTAATTTCTACAGATCTTGTCAACATTTGACAGCATACCTGATAGCTGACTCAGCTACCAATTCTGAGCCCAATCCATTTAAACTCATTCCCTCCAACTTTGGTCCCTTTAAAAAATACATTTCCTTTTCCCTTCACTTTGAAACACCTTCAACTCTCCCACAAACTTCAGGGGACCAAGAGCATCACTGGGCATGTCAATTAATGTACCCAAGAACAATGAGCCCCATGCCATGGACGAGGCTCAGAACAGAAACTGGAAGCAACCATTAGACCTAACTCCAAGGTGCAGCTGCGCCTGCCTGGCTCTACAGTGATTAGATGAATGGAACTCATTCACACCTAACCTACTCCAAGGAGGAGATACTCTTTCTGTCCCTCTTTAGAGCTCCTCTATCATGGCTCCACATAAGGCACGGGGAGAAAGATTAAGCCTATTGGAAGTCTTTCACATCATTTGCCTCCTATATAATCCTCATTCCTACTGTGTTGGGAAACTAAGGAGAGAAGAGAGACATTTTGAGCTTGCTGCTCCTCCCTTTCCTCTACGTATAAGTGAGATGGTAGGGGAAGTGGGAAGGGAGGTGGAATCTCCCCAACTGTGTCCTTCCTAGGCTCCTTGAAAGGACTTATGCAGAACCCCACTCCTGAAATTTCTCCCCTTCAAGCATCTAGAAAGCATGGGAGAGAACAATCTCCTGACCACATCCCAGCTCCCCTCCCAACTTCTACAGTTGGCATTCTCCCAGGACCCAATTGCAAAAGCAGCAACAGTGCACTGTATTACTATTATTCTCTTGCCATGAACAAAGAAGAGCATGTATATGAACTCCACCCAAAGCAGCCCACAAGCGCCATTATGCTAGGCAAGACACTAGAAGTGGAACAGACTATATACATAAAGTGCTGCCAAATAAACACAATTCACTGAAAATACTGTTTTCCATCTAATCTCCATTTTAACAATCCATTCTAAGACATAATTGGCCACCGCAGATAAAACAGTTCAGACAAATGCGACCTTAGAGGTAACAGTATCCCTTTGAATTATGTTTTAGAAACACAGGTTGTAAGCTAGGACAATCCAGTGAAGGCTAATACATCATACCCCATTTGTTTCATTGTTGGATATTTCAGACCAGGAGTTAGGTGCAATATTGCACTAATCCAACGCCACAAGGGGAAGACAGGAACTGCAAAGCCATTTCAACATCCAGTCTCTCTCAGCACAAGGTTTTCATTATATAGACAGAGGCAGATTCCAACAATGCTCAGCCACAATATAATTATTAATGGGGTTCCAAATTATCCAGATTGGCCCTGTTAACTGTTTAGGAAAGGTTCTCTCTCCAAAATTTCTTGTGCACTCAGGTATCAGAATTCATTAAATAGAAATGCAAATAAAATCCTCAGACACTGCCGGTCTGCAGTTCCAAAAGCAAAAACCATCTCTAGGTCGTGTTGAGAAAACAAGGTCATGGCATGTGATAAGTTATCCTGATAATGACATCACTGTTTAAATTATGCCCTACACAGGACTGCATTCTCTTCAAAGGATAGAGTCATTATGAAAAGTCTCACATATTAACCAAGCTACAGTGCCTTTCATACTGTCACTTTTCTACATTACAAATTACTGACAAGGGTATAATGAAAACTTGCACTATAAAGAGGCAGCATATCAATGTTGTTCAGCTAATAAATTTCAAACTGGAAACCGACAATAGAAAAACCTATTGAGACAATACACAGTGACGACGTTTTAAATCCCTCTAGGTGGCTTACAAATCACAAATCTTCCTCTAGGACACCTATACATTACTTTTTAAACCAATGGAGTAAATTCTTCTGGTTAACAACTCATTCAGTTTGGTACTGACAGATTTTTTTTAAGCCATTACATTTTAAAATAAGCAGTTCAAACCTTCCTAGTATGTCATCAAAACTGCATAAAGATATTAACAGCTTCAAGATACCTGTGCTAGTATAAGGAAGTGATACACCTCAACCAGCAGAGAGATTTCAGACAGACCTTTAGGGCAGTAGGATGAGACTATATTACTCAACTATTAGGGTATGGCTACACAAAGGCCATGTTTACTCTCACGAGCTTCCAGCAGCACAGCTGTACCACTGCAACTGCGCTGCTCTAAAATCACTCATGTCGAGAGGAGAGAGCGCTCCCGCCAACATAGCGCTGTGCACGCTGTCACTTACATCAGCAAACCTGTGTTGCTCAGGAATGCGTTTTTTTCACACCCCTGGGCGACAAGTTTTGCTGACATAAGCAGTAGTATAGACCTGGCCTTAGCTGCACCACTGTATCACTTCAGTATAGCCATTACCTACGCCAGAGGTAGACAACAGGCAGATCGCGGGCCAAATCTGGACCGCCAGACGCTTTTGAATGGACCACAAAAATCTTTTGATTTACTTATTATATCATAGCTGTTTTGTATTATTTTCTTGGGAGTCTGGACCTTGACTATACCTTGACCAAGAAATTTAGACCTCGAAAAAAAAATAAATTGATTACCACTGCCCTATGCCTACAAGAGGGATTTCCCCATTGGCATAGGTAATCCACCTTCTCAAGAGGCAGTAGCTAGGCTGACAGAAGAATTCTTCTGTCTACACTGGGAGGCAGAACAGCAGATCTATGTCTAGGGGCATGCATTTTTTACACTCCTGAGAGACATAGCTATGTTGATGCAATTACCGAGTACACTCCAGCCCCTCGACACCAAAAAGGAGATAGATATGCTAGAGGGGCATTAAAAAGAACCAATTAAAACAAGTCTTAAATTACATAATTGGAGCAATCACATCTCTTCCCTTTCTTGGTTAGTCACCTTAAAACATCATGCAGATATAAGACACAACTGTGTGAAATTAACTGACGAGGCCTGTGAACGGGAAAGGAGACCAAGAAATCAGTATCAGACTGACTACATGTTCATGTTGAGAAACGGCAAGAAATTTTCAAACAACCTAAATACTACCAGGCTGTACAAAAAAAAAAACAAAAAGTTTAAGCTTTACAAGCCATTAAAAAAGTATCCACAAAGTCCACAAAGGCCTTATTTCTACAGTTCATGCATCAGGAGAGCAACTACAAACGAAAGCAACTGAACAGCTAGAGCCTACAAAGGAACTGGAACATTAGAACAAGGTCCTTTACAAAACAGTCCCCAAAACTAAAGTTGCTTGCAGTGTTGTAGCCATGTTGGCCCCAGAACATTTAAACACACACACAAGGTGGGCGAGGCAATATTTTTTATTGGATCAACTTCTGTTAGTGAAAGACATAAACAAAAGGTTTTTCCAATAACCAGAAATGGAAGAGTTCTGTGGGATGTCCTAGCTTTAAGAAGCTCCATATTTTGTTTGTAAGTTTAAGTCTTTAGCTATATTTTGTGAGTAGCTTTGAGTTACTGGTCTGCTTGCGCAAGTCGAGAAGTGTCCCATCTAGTATGGCAGGGGGGAAGGGAAAGGTAGGGGGGTATGCATTCCTAACAGTTACATTGCTGCTCAAAAATTTGGCACGATGAAAATTCAGCTGTGCTCTCCAAACAACAGATCACTTCTTATTTATTGGCCGTGAGATGACAGGAAGGGATTTTCAGATAGGACACCACAGGCAACTGTCTGCACATTTCAACAGCTGGAAGCCTAAACATGTTCTTAAATTAAAAGGGGGCGGGAAACAGAATGCTAGCATCTGAAGATCATGGAGATGATTTCCAAGAGCAAATAAGTAAAAAAAAAAAAATTGTCAATATAGTAAATTTCTTTAGCTCTTAAATTATGGCCTTAAAAGAAATAATGCACCACTGATACAGTTAAGTCTAAAAATCAAATTATGCTGTTTGGCTTGATGCAGAAAACAGTTTTAATGACAATCTGCAGTGATCTCCACAGTCATTATCCTTTTACCTCCCTGATAATAGATGACAAAACTATTAGCAGTGCTAAAATTAAAAACACACATTTTTGCACACATTCAGAATGCTTAAACATCAACTGATACCTTGTGAAACAAGACTGAAAGTTTATTTCAAAGTAATTCTGCTATTCGTTTTCTGTATTTGTTTCCTTTCTTTATCCAGAACATTTTATATGAAAAAAAGAAGATCTCTGAGTACATCTATCTATGCCTGCAGATTTTTCCTCAGCTGACATCATAATGTTCCAGCATCAAGACTACTACAGAAGTACTTTGTCACAAGATGAATCTTGGAATAATGTCACAAGTAAAATTATGACTTCCCAATTTAGAAACAAAAAGCAGTAAGAACAAAAACACTTGAAGAGACACTGTCAGGAAGTTTGGGCCCAAACTTTACTTGACAATACTAGAAGTTTACAAAATTTAATTACCAGTAATAGAAATGTTTGAATTTCTTTCAATGTTCATCAGAAGTTTGGATTTAGACAGTGCTCTGCAGCATTTGCAATCTAAATGCTAAGTCTGCGAACAACAAACAAAATCAAAATGAATGTCATTGACCGAGCTGAGTGAACTGCAGAAAATAAAAGGAGGCTTATTTTCATTTTAAGTATTTTCGATAATATTACTGGAAGGAGTTTAAAAGCACACATACAAATTGTAGCCTATTTACAAGTATCTCTAACACTCCCCCAGGAGAATGAGGTATCAATAAAATATAATACAGGCAGAGTTACCTCAAAGTAAGATACTGTATTAAAGTTCTCCTTTAATGGAAGAGGCAGCTTTAAAAGGTTTACATAGGGTATGTCTACACTGGCAAGTTTCTGCATCACGTTATACCACTTTTATTAAAACGCTGGAAATAACACACTGTTGTGTGTCCACACTGTGCTCCTTGTGATGCTGGAGCGCATCCACATTAGCAGCTCTTGCAACGGCAAAGGGAGCAGTGCATTGTGGTAGCTATCCCACTGTGCAACTGGCTGCAGGGTACTTTGGGAAGGATTTGCAATGCCTTGTGGGGCAGGCACAGTGTCACATGATGCAGGTTTCCCAACCTCATTGTTCCATAGGCATCCGACTACATTGCCAGCTGCTTTTCAACTGAAGTGGAGAGATGGACAGTGTATGACAGGAATGTGTATGTGTATATAGGGGGCGGGATAGAGACAGTGTATATTGGGGGACAGAGAGAGTGTGTCAGCAAGCTTATTCAGATAGCGGCAGGGAGCAACCAATCCTGAGGCAGGGGGAAACCCTGACATCAGCCCCCATCTTCCTCCCTGGGCTCTCTACATAGCACTCTCTCACACACACACACACACACCTGCCTCTGTGTTCAACAGCACAAGCATTCCACATTAATGGTTTGCTGTGTGTCCCGGAGCAGATCAGCATGGCACTCAAGGACCGTCAAAAAGGGAACTTTGAAAGAGAAGGGGTGCACATCTTCAGGGCAGCCAAGTTCAAAACAATGAGCAGAGCAGTCACTTTAGGCATTATGGGACAGCTCCGGAGGCCAATTACAGCACAGAAAGCAAATCAAGTGTCTACATGGCCATAACGCGCTGCAGCCTCTGTGCAAACAGCTTACGACTCTCGTCGAGGTGGGGTTTTTGGCAGCGCTGCAACTGAGGAGTTTCAGTGCACAAAGTGGCTTGACAATGTGTACATGTCTGCAGTTTGAGCGCAAAACGCTGCTTTGCGGCGCAGAAACTTGCCAATGTAGACAAGCCCCTAGTAGAGCAATACACCTATCCTATATTAAATGGTAGTTAGTGAAGCAGAGAGAGAGAATTCTGACACCCTGTCGATCCTTTCTAGAAGGCCTTGTGAAGTGGCTCATGCAGCTCAGTGGGATGGGGTCAGATGAATGAGAAGAACACCCCTTGGAGATAAATACAACCAAAATGCACAATCACGAAGAGATGTGAACTGACCCATTCATCTGAATGGGTTGGTCTCTGCTGCCGTCTCCCATAGTCTGCCCCAACCCGTGTTGTGGAATATCAATTTTCCAGACATTCCCCCAATGGATATGGATTTTAACACACTTTGATTCAAATCAGCTCCTTACTGATATGGAGAAAAGGGAAGAGGTCTGTATCTGAGGAACCCCTTGACCTAAGGATTCCAACCTGCAGCAGTAACTCTACCAAGAATAGCTATTATTATTATTTTTGGCAGTAGCACAACCACAGGGAAGATTGCACCAGGATTTCCATTTTCCCAGGGGTGAAAACGGTCTACAGCAATTGTCCTTTGGTTTACAGCATCATTTAAAAATTGTTTGATCACTTCTTGATCTTTTTATACCAGTTTGCAGGTGAGATATCATTTGAGTTTTATTAACTGTTTTTAAGAGACCGTGTGACTAGCATTTTTCAAAGTGTCTGACATTTCCTTCAGACCCCTTTTTCCAGTAAGCACAGTACTGAAAGATGAAACTGATAGATGTGAGCCCTAGGTTTGTGTAGATTGGATGGATTACTGTAGGAAGCTGACATTTGTTCTCTATGTACATTTTCCATGACTAACATAATATGATCAAGGCACCACATTATTAAATGTCAGCCTCACACCAGCCCTTAGAATAGGGCCTTCTGTTACAGGTGGGATTCCTAGCGCTATGCAATCCTTCTGAACAGGCTGACACTGAACAGAGTCACAGCTCCTTGCTTTTCTTCAGTCACAGTCTAATTGTTCAGAAGATGAGGGAGGAGCATGAGGTCTTACCCTAATGCTGCAGTTAATACTATTTCATCTTCCCTCTGTTTAAATAATGTTTTTTCCCTCAACAATACTCACAAAGTAAAAATTCGAGCATGCATGTGGCTTTTAAGGCACTCTGAAAACCAGCAGCTTTGCCATCAGGGCACATTTCCAAGGAGAGGCCCTGCAGGACAATGCAGTTAGAGAGCAACTAAGGAACACAACATACCCTCTCAAATATGCAAACAAAAGGACTCAAACTTCCAGTAAATGGGTTTTCCTTGGGTTCAATGGCCACAACATGTCACTTTGAGCCACTCACTTACTCTGATGGCAGGCTGCCTGCAAACACTCTGGCTTGCACATGTGCAAGTAACTCTCTCTGGCTCATTATCTCTGCTGACGTTAAACTGTGGATCCCACCTTTACCCTAACTAACTTTTAAAATATTTGTTTCCCAAAGGGCCATGGGTGCGGACACCAGCAAACCAGCGATATCCGTTTGAAGAGAATCAGAGCCACAGTGCAAGCTCCAGGCATATACAAAAATCTGTTAAATGAACTGTAAGATTTTGATGTCACGTGATATAAAATGTTTATTTTATTTGAAGGAGGAAGAGACTCTCAGAAAGATTTTGTTCAAACAGCCCCAACATTTGGACCTCATGAAGCACAAGTCTTGAAGACAGACCCAGCAAGCACGTGAATGTTAAAGGACTTTGACAAGAATGGATAAGCAGTAACCTAGTCTCATCCTTAACCACAGCACTGCCACCGTCCTACTATAATCCACATGGTATATTTTTGGTCTGGCATAGCTGTATGTAAATACAGGTCCTGGTGTTCAGTATATTAGGCTACGGAAGTATGTTAGCAAATGATAGGTGCATGGACAATTATAATCTGTTCTGGATAAGCACTGCAGCTATTAGTTCTGGTTTCTTGCATGTTAGAACTGAAATATTAGCTAAAGTCCAGTATTCTTCAGGGTTTTTTTCCCCCCATTTCTCGCATTTCTTTGCTTTTAGAACATCTTAGTGGTATAATTTTCTTTCATAAACCACAATCTGGTGATGCTCCTGCAGTCATTATTTTCAAAGTCTTGCTCTTTCCAGTACATCAGAGATCGTGTTTCTTTTCTTAATCTGAGAAAGCCTTTAACATGGTTTAGGAACACTTAATACAGTTCTCTTCATAAATACAGCAAATGTGAGCCACGCTACCTAGCTACCCCAGCAAAGTTTCTGCATTCTACATGGACATACTGTGAACTGTGTGTGAAGACATTCACTATAAAAGCATCACCATGCATGGTGATATCAAAGTTTTCAGAGCATTTCCATTTTTAAGCTTATTTTGAGACTGTCAAGTAGTTCAGTACCAATATTAGGGCATTTGTAAACAAAGTATTTTATAAACCCTAATAGAAATCTATTAAAGTGTTTAAGTTTTTAATTTATATATTTTTAAAAAATGTAAAGAATCTGCCTTGGCCCACTGAATGTGAACCAGAAAAGCTTTTCTAGGAGGATCTTTAATTGACTCTTCTTTGAGTCCTGCACAGTGGTAACCAAGGGATCTGACTACAGGTGCCAAGATGCAAGAAAGATTGCCAAGAATTTTTTTTCAACTCCGAAATATTTGTAAATGTTTTTTCAGAAACGTATGGCAAATATAGAGTAAACATTGTTACTGGAAGGTTTTATTGGCACTCATTTGGAAGTACCTGGATAATGCTTTACTTTTAAATGACTCCATTGAACCCACAAGTCAATAAAACATTTATCACGTAATCGTGTCTATCAAACACAAACACAGGTGTGGCAGTCAAGCACCGATGGCTTTTTACCCCTTAATGATAAGACTCAGTAAGAACTTGGTAAATTGTGAAGGTGTCTGTCCAATTTGTTGCACATCACAATACAAAATAACAAAATGCTGGATGAATTACATGGTATAGGGAACCATCTTCATGTTTTCTGAGGATATTCCAAATTAAAAGTTTTGTGGAGTGATGTTAGAAAACTGAGGCTAAAGTTATTGCAACTACATATTCTTCCTTTGTTTTGTACTAGTGTCCATGACATCTGAGCATCTCTCTCAGATGGCAAAGCAAAGTCCCTAATAAACTTCATAAGGGCTTCAGCTCCTCTTCTCTCTGGTGACAGGAAGATCTGCTTGGGTTAAGGGTTGTTTTGTTTGTTTGTTTTGTGGGAGGGGAGTTAGAAAAAGGGATGGACAGTTATGAGCATCATTCTGGTTATGGTTGAAAAGCTTTCAATCAGAAACGTCTTGCAACGTGGCAAGTAGGTGATTCCGACTGGATTTATCTGATCTTTTCTGGGACTTCGCTCCATGCCTGGAATCCCTATTACAGTGTTAAAAAAATTCTAATATAGTGTTAAGGAAATGTGCTTATTTTCAACAAATCGGGAAAGATATACCTTCTTAGAGTCCTTGAGACAGTCTCTAATACTTATATTTCATTACATTACATTTCATTACTCTGGTTCCAAAAAATGTCACTCTGAAGAAAGTGTGATTCATAAGAATAAGAGATTTGAGAAATGGAAAGATTTTCTATCTGTAACTGAACTATTTGAAGAAAGATGGGATGAAGTGATTAAAAACAAATTGATAACAGCAGGTTGTCTGTCTGTAGTGTCTCAACTCTACTATACCTTGTATAGCTGATATGGTAACTAATTTTTTTTCTCTCTCTAATAGCAAATAAATTAACTGGAGTACAGTAACCAATTGGAATTTCTGTAATTCTTTAGAGTGAATCTTCTAATGTTGTTTTAAGTGAGTTATCAATGGGACAAAAGTCCCTGATGCTGAATGTTTAAACAAATCAACCAGTTGAAGTATCTGGGCTCTTCAATAAAATTTTGGAAAGAACTGTCATAGGAGTTGTGGATGGAAGCTTAAACTGCTGAAAAACAGCAGATACAGATCATGCTTTTTATACAGAATGTTGCTATTAGTGGTATTTTACTGTGCAAGATAAACACTGCCCCTATAAGTGAGACAAAGTGGATGAAAGCAATATCTTTTATTGGACTAACTTCTGCTGGTGAAAGAAGTTTTTGAGCTACACAGGGCTCTTCAGATCTGGGAACGGTACTCAGTGTGTTCTCATAAGCAGATAAATTTGTGTGGCTATCCTTTCATGCAATTTACTCCCAGAATACTAGGGGAAGTGTTTCAACTTCACGGAATGGTTTAATATTTTCCTTCTTTTGCTCTCATGGTACAAGACATTCAGCTCACACTTCTTGAAGACATGATGCTGTACAACATTAGTGCTATTTATAGAGTGAAACAGTTCAAGGTGCATGCCTGCTGCAAACAACTGAGTGACTTGTTTTCAGGGTAATTGATCTATACAGCACGGATTACAAACAGTTGTTTCGGATTCATTCTCACTCTGCTAACATCGCCCATGATAAAAATGGGATTGCCAATATAACAGCTGCTATTGAATAGGAAAAATGCTAGCAGCTGCAAAGCCTTTAACTTGAAACTGTAGGTAAGTTTTGTAAAGATGTTCAGCAAATACAGCTGTTCGAAGGTTTTGCATACAGATGTACACCACACAAGAAGAATATAGTATCTAATCAGTTTCCATGCATTTCTTTCGTAGAAATGAGGACTGACTGGCTAGAGTCAGGATTTAAAATTACTGTTACAAGTCTTTTTTGAATATGTTTAGGGTAAATCTGTTCAGCTTGTATTTTTAAAAAGTTATAATTTTTTATGTGACAACATATTACAGAAGCATTTTACTTCTGCTCTTAACTTAGATTATTAAAGTTATGAATTTAAATCTCATTTACTTTCCAAAATGTATGTCTCTTTTTCTGTATTTCAGCATGGAAGATATAACTAGACTGATCTCTGGAAGCAAGTGCCATGTTTCCCAATCTGAAAATCTCTTTTCCATGTTGTAAGATTCCAATCAATATTTTTGCAGGACTGCAAACTATCAAACCTTAAACCAGTCACTAGTGTAAGATTAAATCCTGGATTCAAAGAGTATTTTGAGTGGGGAAAATTCACATTTGGGATAAGAAGACGTAAGGATTTGGGGGACAGGATTGTTTTCGTTGTGTTTTTTAAATGATGGCTGTTGCTATACAGATTTAGAATAATAAATAGATGGATTACTGGGCAGAGATCATGTGAGGCAGTCAAAGATGCATGATAAATGCAACTAATTGTACAGCAGTCAGAACTAAATGTGATCTATATACATATGCATGCACAGGACAGAGATTTGTTAGTGTAGGGGTTATATATAAAGACAAAACAGAATCAAACCCTCAACCCAGCAAAGCAATTAAAACATGGATCTCAAACTGGAATCACCAGGACAGGCACATGAGGACTAGTACACTGGCCCAAGGGCTCCATCACTGACATCCCCCGCCCTGTTGCCCCGACCCCACCGCCTACTCCACCCCTTCCGTGAGGCCCACCCCTTCCCCACCTCTTTCCACCCCTTACACAAATCCGTGCCTCCTCCCTTGAGCCTGCAGCTTTCTGCTCCTCCCCCTTCCCTTCTGGAAAGCGCAAAGCACCGCCAACAGTTGTTTGGCGGTAGGAAGCACCTGGAGGTGAGCACGGGAGCAGCGATGCAGCTTGTTGGGGAGGAGAGCTTGGCGGGCCACGTGTTTGAGACCACTGATTTAAAGCATGTGAGCTGTCCCTCAAGGGGACTCCGTGTTTTTTAAAGTTAACCACAGTTTTAAATGCTTTGCTGGATCAGGACTCAAACGTTCCACTGTATCCCTACTGTAGAAGGAGCGTAGCAACAGGTTGCTTAACACTTTCCATCATAAAAATTCTTGCATTCATTTCTTTAAAGTGAACTCCTCTGCAGTTTACTGCAGGATTCTGAAGTTTGGCAGGGGAATAAATGCTGGAGTCCTGGCGCATAAAATACCTTTCAGATTTGCAGTTACGAGCCAGTTTCCAATCCATGATGTGCATAACACATCTTGATTTCATCCTGCTCTGTGAATAGAAAAAAATCTATCCCCGCTGACCTGAAAGTTGCCTTTCATCAAGCAACAAGATCCTCAGTTCTGTTACCCATCTGTTACAATGGGTACTTCAACCTGCTTTGCAGCTCAGGGGCAGAACCAGGCCTGCCCGTCACTGACAGTAAGGGAATGACCCACCTCCTGAAGTTCCATCCAATTGAGATTAATTTTCCTGGTTGTGGAAGTAAAATCTATTTTTCTAAGTTACAGACTGTGTTAAAATGCGCTTTTCCCTCAAACTACAATAACTTCACCCAGTGCAGAACATGGTGAATTTCACCTAAAAACAAACACTTTAATTCTTCAATGTCAACATCCATTTCTTTTCTGGATTACAAATCTCTCTCCTGGGTAGATCTGTGGACTTTATTACTTGAAAGCTTCCTTTCTTCAAGTAAGCACAGGTACGTTTTCCTATTTTTAATGCTAAGGTCCACCAATTGGTTCCAATGGGTTTTTCATTGCAGTGTGCCACACATCATCATCATCTCAAAGAAAAGAAATGCCACTGGCTAAAACTGAATAACCAACATGCAGAGTTTGGTGAACTAATGAACTCCAGAAGAACTCAATACAGGAGACACATCTACTCTGTTCTGAGATTGTCAATGATCCTAAGGACAGGGCCATGATACTTATTTGAAATATTTACTGAATTTACTATGGGAATGAACGTTGTGGCAATGGTGAGGACTATCTGTCTAAATGAAAAATGGAAATAACCGGTGCTTTCGCTAAGACAACCATAACATCACATAAAAAAATTGTTTGATGGAGACAGCAGCCACTGGGAGGTCTACAATAATAGGACAGAAGTACAGTATAATGAGGTTTAATCTGTATAATGAGATTTAATCTGGGCAGTGCTGTAAAGAGCAGAAAGAGGTTCCAAAGGTCATACTCTATGACCTTCCAGGATTGGAATAAGGTTGCTGCCCTAAGGAAGTATTTAACACTTGCATTGATATCAAACTTTTTTTTTTAAAATGTGCCAAGAACATAATACAGAAACTGGCCCTTTTTGCTTGGATGCTCTTATACCCCCACAATAAAGTCATCCTCAGAGGAATGCAAGGTTGTGTTTCACCAGTTTAACATTGCAATTAAAACTACCCAACAGAATAAGTTCTAACTGTTGTCTGAGGCACATGAAAGAAACAATGACTTCACCCAAGTATGGGTTTTAAAATTGGCATGGTCCTGGATGGAGTACTGGCCTTGCAACAGCAGACATTCTCTGACAGAGATATCCAAAGATCCAATACTAGGTTAATCAATCCTCTTCAGACAGAAAAGCATAAACATTATGACTCCTGCTCTCTTGTTCCTATCCTTTCCACCAGGACAACAAGACAGACATTGCAGAGACCGTGCCCAGCTTCAGAAGAGGTCATTCGCCACTTAACATGCATCCTGGATCTTGACACAGAAAGGGCCCACAGCACTTTGTTGTTTCAAGATGCAAAGAGTTCCATCACCAGCCCAACAAGTTGCCTTATAATGGAGTAAAATAGTCCTGGGTGTAGGATCCACTCTGCTAATCCAACTTTTACCACATTAAGTCGTGGTGTTCATCTCCTCTTGGGTGGCAGTGCACACAGACATAGGAATCTTTGTTCCATGCAGGACAGGAGACTCTTTTTCCTGGGATAGGGCTGATCATGTTGCTCCTGCTTATTATGAAAATCCTATCAGAGATGTTTACTGTCACATCCAAAATACACCTGATATCCATATAAAGGAGCAGTACTTGGACCTAGAGGAATCACTGCATTTCAGCTGGTGGATACTGTGCCCTCTCTTCCTAGTACTCAGTTCCCTGAACTCAGTCAAGAAGATCCCTTTCAATAAAAACACCCTGAGTCTCTGCATTCATCAGCTGAGGGAGCAGAGAATATACAACTGGAACTAGATCTCTGCCAATGGATGAGAAAACTAACAAACATCTATGTAATTTTCATTCTGCTGCATCTCAACAAAGCTATGAGCAGTTGCAGAGGCACTAGAGCTCTGTCTGCAGGGCAGAGAAGATGGCTCTGTAATAGTATATGCTATGTTCGTGTTTGGAAAGTTCTCTTCACATTCATAGATGTTAGACTAATTTTTTTTTAAAGTACTGAATAAATTAAAGCTTTCATAAGATGACTATCCAGATTCTCAAGATTATCTGTGACAGCATCCCATTCACCAATGACTCTTATTTTTCAAAGCCCTGGATATCTTTTTTTGGCGGGGGGACATCTGCACTCTATGAATGCTCAGAGTAAAACATTTATAAATACAAAGATTGAGAGCAGAAGCAGTCTCATATCTCCGGAAAGGTGTTACATATTAGTTAACGCCAGAAATCCAATCCTCCCCTACCCTTCCAGGACTTAGAGATCAATACACCTCTTCTCTTCCAAAAGCGACACACAAGAATATCCCCATCTATTACCCCATTATAAGTTGTAGACCAAACTCTTTCCCACTCACTTCCTTAATATTTGTCAAATGAATGATTCATCAAAGCACAGGCCACAGATCAACATACACCAGGTGGAGCCCAGACACAAATGAACAAAACACAGGCTGAAACCCACTTTGTATCCACAATCCCCTACGTGTGCAATGTTGAGAGGCTCAGTATTCACAGAGCAATGAGATCCCCTGTGTGAAAGATGCACATGTGCTCTGAAGCTAGGCCATTCCACCTCTTCAAACTATCACCAGAGGCCACCTGTGATTTATGTGAGCCTAGAAGCCTTTGTAATTAGAACAAAATTATCCTGCTATGGTGGTCTGCCTAGTGTTCCCCAAAATGGTGCACCATTAACCTTCCTCTCCTCAAAAAGTCAGGAGGAAGACTGTTGAGAACTAGAGAAGCTGACATAGCTACCTGGATGAGGGATGTGAGAATAGAGCCTTTTGACTGGTTACATGCCTCCAAGTTTGCATAGAGGAACTATGATCTTTACTGGTGGCAACTGATTGGATGAGGATGGGGTAGATTTGAGAGAGAAGATTTACCATGGGAAATACATGCATGACTTTGTGGGTGAGGTGGTACATGGTATTTTTCAACTCAGTTCAGCACACCTGTCTGGCATAAAGCTTGAGGGAGTTATTCACAAGTATGTTACATGTAATCTCAAACTAGTGCCAATAAAACATTTATCGCACTGCTAGAAAACTCTGATAAGACCTTGTTTAGTATCTCTTTCACAAAAGGCATCCTTTCCTACAGAGTTTAAAAGGCTCTTAGAGTTAAACCCACATTTCAGAAGAAACACACTACAGTGGCACCTTAATAGTATTATGATAAACTGTCAAAGTCTACAACCCAATTTCACTTGCATCAATCTTTAACCAAGACAGTTCTTAGTGCTTTTAGGTTAATTACAGTTTCAAAAGTCAAGGACAAATCAAAATTGGCCACAAAGAAAAATGCATTATGATAAGCAAGAAGAAATGTTATGACATTCATTAGAACTGAAAAACAAAATTGGTATTTCAGAAGCTTATAAATATTCCAAAAAAGGATGCAAAGTTGCAGAACAAGCAGAAAAAAAAAACAGAAAAAGAATAATTTCATAAGCTTTAATTTAGGCTCACAGGAAGCTCTCTCTTACCTACCCACTCAATTACTTTTAACTGTCCATTCGATAAGGACTTCCTTCTGATGTTATCCACAGGAGGCCAACAGCCCTCACCAGACCAAGAGCTTCCTATAAATTAGAGCTCTTCTTTGTGGCTAGCTTGGCAGGAGCCACCAAAAAGGGTCCCGTGTAGCTCAAACTGAGCGCCGCTCCACTCAAAACTGACTGTGTAAAAAGGATATTTTGTTACTCAGCTCTACTCATCATTCCAGAGTTACCTCTTTACTTCAGTAACAAAAGAAATCCCCTCTCGCACCTCCCCAAAACCCCTTTTTCCCCACCTCTTTTTATTCCTGACTGAAGGGATGCAGAAGCACATTTCCTTTCTTCACAGAGCTAAATCCTCACTGCTTGAGCAGATTGCCACATCAGTTTCTCGTCTTTTGATGTTTGTCACTGTTTCAAGGCAAAACAATGACTACTGATTAACTGTAAAAGTTCTTAATTTTAACAATTCCTTTTTAATATTTGTTCACCTGCTTCAAATACTGCAGCTGAGTCTCTTTCAGCCTGTATGTGTCACTGCGTCTCTATACAATATACATCTTTATCTAGATTTTACATTTTATATGCTCATATAAGCTAGATGGCTGGTTAAGCATAAAAAAAGACAGGAAATTGTATAGATACTCGCTCAGTTATTCTGCCATCTGCCCCTTACACTAAATTTTTTGAACAAATTAGAATTTGGTACATGCCGTCATTGGCTGTCACATGGTTCTAAACTGCAAGAACAACAAGGGGAGATTTTCAAAAGCAAATGGCAGTGAGCCACTTAACTACAATAGACTTTCAGGGAGTTCGGCACTTAACAGCCATCTGTGTCTTTGAAAATCTCCCCCAGTTTAACTTTCCTACTTATTAGTTAGTTTACGACTGCATTCAAGCAGAACTGATTTCATACCAGCAATTTAATTCTTTGGTTTTAGCTGTATTTTTACAGATATCAGGTGTTCCTATAGCAGTAGCACTGGCAATTCTTAAGTCAACACACTCCAACTTCAATTAAAGTTGCCAGGGGCATATAAGCATTGTGATATTCACAACCACTTGAATGTTAGTGTTTTTGATCGTTAGCTCCAGATATGAGTCATCTTAGCACTCACTTAAAATCCAAGAATTTAAGATTTAGAAGTATATAAACAGATTTGTACTATGTGTCCGGACAGAAACATCAGCTGTTTTCGAAAATAAGAACTGATGGTCAGGGAAGTTATACAGCTCACAGTGGCTCTTTGCCAAAGGATGAGACACTGCTGTATTGCTTAGTCTCCATATGGGTTTTGTGCTCTTCCCGCCGATCAACATCTCTTTGGACTGAGCTGTCTAGTGCAGTGTTTCTCAAATGTGGCCACCAGCAGATTTGTGTGTGTGGCCATGACAGCTTCCAAAGCATGGGCGGAGATTTGGGGACAGAGAAAGCCCCTCCTTGCAGCACCCAGCTGTTGGTCCTAATAGTCGTTACCAAGAGCAGTGAGATGTGCTGCCTTTGTGTTTACACCAGCATCACCAGCAGGAATCAGTGCTTTGCACCATGCAGCCTCCTTAGGGGCTCTAAGCAGCACCTCTGGAAACATGTGGGGCCGGTGTGCATGGTTCTTGGAGACAGCTCTTGTCAGTGGGGTCAGTTGCAGCATTCAGTCACTGGGACACTACCGCACTCCCACCTGCCAAGAGCACAGGGAGCCTGGGACGCCACAGGCGACCAGAGAGTTCCCAACCTACCTTCCCCAGGGTGGGATCTCAATGAAGGGCCGCGGGAGGCAGAGACAGAGAGATGGATTTGTGAGAGCAGCTATCACCAAGAGTTGGTAGCCGCACTCTGAGCTCATCAAGAAATCTGTTGCAAGAACCCACAATCTAGTGAATTATTTTAACTCATGCTGATACTATGCTTTTCTGCAGATTTGAGCTATGTTTTTCCAGGGCAGCAAGCTCCCTGTACTAGTCACACTAACTGTTCAAGTCACATTGGGGACTTTTTAAACCAACTGCCTTATTCTCCCCTTTTATGGCTTTATTGTAATGGTAACACTTTGAGCATCTTTCAGATCATATCTGGGGAACACACTGATGTGTTCCTGGTTTGGTATTTTGCTATTCAGGTAAACAATTTAAACTAGCTTTGAATATTGTTTCGTAAAATTTTGCAGAGTACTGTAACAACTTCTAATAAGGTTTTAGGGGGTAGGATGGAGTCCTGAATATTTGTTAAAACCTAAGAGTGGCATCCGCTATCACAGTGGGATTATGTAGCTTCAATACTTCCTTTCACTGAACCACCTCTTACTCAAGTGGGTATGTACATGCACACAGGTAGAGTAATAGAATAAATGAAGATCTATTTTAATTTTCTCCCGTTTTGAAGGGCTTACATCAGACTATTTGAAAAATTCCCACAGTCATTTAAAAAGCTTGCATGGCAGTTTAAAGTCAATTGTTTGCCTAAGATTTTGCACAGTCATTTTAAGAGCAGTTAAAACATGATTTTTTCTAAGTAGACTTCATTTTTTGTTTCCACACAATATACCTTACTAATGTTTCGAAATCTCTGTTGATGCAAGTCTAGGTATAGCAAGGGAAAAGAACTGTGTATGGTGTCATTAAAAGTGTTTTGAGGCTACCTAAAATCTGAACAATTTAGTGAGTTAACAATGAGAGTCCTGATAGGTATTCCTATGTCTAAGCACATATTTAAGTTTCCCCCCTATATCAGAAAGATAACAAAAAGTACAGAACCACCCTCCTAAGAGGGAAAGAAATAAGGAAGTAAAGGGGAAAAATAGGAAAAAGTACACCAAACAGTTGCAGCATGGCGATATATGCATTTAACTTTGTCTCTACCTGCTAGATTGATACTGCACATAAAAAATACTATGCATTATTCATTGGAGTTTAACTTCTACATATAGAAGATTAGTATACTACTGCACCACTTTTCCAACACAATGTTTACCAAAACCAAAATATTACAGCTGGTCAGATTTTCCACTGAAAACTTGATATTCTGAGCAATGATATTAAGCTTTGCTGTTGCTTTACACAGTTCAGCTAAGTAGCAATAGAAAAAAGAAGGAGGAGGATTTTAAATATACTTTATCAGACAATGAAAGTTACAAGGGCATCAGAGTCTGTTGCAACAGCACACATTCCAGAGCAATTGTTCTGATACTTGCACCCTATTCTTCTACTTTTATCCAGGTCAACCAATCCAAAAATAAGAGCACCGAAATCTCAATTCTAATACAAATTGGATACTACAAGAACCAGGTTGTGGATAAAGTGATTATGGAATGTGCATATTATTTCAGGTAATGGTATAGCACAAGAACAAGTGGGGTGGGGTAAATCAGTCATGTTGCTCTGTCCTGAAAAAGATGATGATCTGAAAAGTTTCAGCTGCTAAATATGTGGAAATGGCACATTTGCCAGATCAACTGCTGTCGACTGAACTTTCTAGTCATAGTTCCATCAAAATTAGCTCCAATTCTGGACAAACAAATGTTATGAATTACAATCGAAAGGATTAATGGGTAGATATAGTACACATGGAAAGTACAGGGAATGTAATTAATTATGCTAACCTACAATTGCTAATTTATTTACATTTCATGTCAAGCTTTCAGTGGAAAAATATTACCATTACCTGTTATTTTACTGGTGCTGTAACTGTACAGTGATCTTGATATTACATAAGTTGTGTTAAACTTCTCTCTGTTAAAAGAGACTCCAGTGACAGGAAACCCATCAGTCTCCAGAATATATCTCTGTATTAGCACCATGCCTCACCGCAGAAGTGTTCCAGTTCCATGACCTTCATGATAATGACGTCAAAACATAATACAAAAAAGATGTCCTTAATTTAAAACCAATATTTCTGCCGTTCAGCCTAATACTAAGCAGAATGTTAGAGAGCACCAGGACCAAAAAGCATTTCAAACAAACATTTTCCAAGAACACAGAAGCAAGGAGCTGGATTAGCATGCAAGACATTCTTCACCCTTTTCCCAATGGACATAAATATCTTCCTATTGTGTAAATATGACCTTAGTCAGCATGACAAATCTGCACAGATAATGTCACATGCTGACGCCAATGTCACAGCAAACTAATCAAAGTACAGGTTTTCCAGACTTCATCTATTTTTAAACCTGGTGAGAGTATAAGTATTCAGCTCAGTGGGGTTTTCGTTTTTTTTAATTTTGTTGTGCTTTTAAACAGAAAAACAAATGGCAGTAGCTCCTTAAACAAGGATACCAAATGAAACCAAGACATTTATTTCTACACAATACTGAGAGAGAAAAATTAAGCCACATTGTAAACTAGTGAGTCTTGAAACTTGCACTTTCAGCTGATGTGTCATGCCCAATAGAAAGCAGAAGTAAGGATGGAGGACACTGTACACAATAGACTGGCACAGACGTTTAAACTGGAAAATTAAACAGATGAATTAAAAACAAGACTGAGACTGCTCCAGCCATACTGACAGTCACTTTCAACAAGACTATTTTAATTAATTTATTTTTTAAATAGTGAAAGCCTCCAGTCTACATCTGAATTGAGAGCGAGGAAGCAAGCCCCGGCACCTGCATGCACACCTTAAAAACCATGCTGAACTATCACTTCCCTTTGGCTGACACTTAAGGTCACAAAATTTTCTAATAACCAACAGCAGTACTCCAGAAGGAAGACATGAAGTAAGTAAAATATCTACTCAACTGATTTTTAAAACTTTGTCCCTCATGGACCATCATTCAATTATTTTTTTTAATACCATTACTCAGTTTGTTGCTTTCTCCTTCTGCCTCGGTTGCCTTTGGCATTGGGAGCCTGGGGAAAGCCAGTGTGAACAAGTTCCCCACTCTTGCTACCATAGGTTCAACTCCAGTGGCCATAATAATGGGGGCCAGGAAAGACTAGATGGAGTGCTAATGTACATAAGGTACCAGAGGCAGCTGCTGTTGTTGCCATGACATCAATGAGACATCCACAAAGCAGAATTAGGCAACACTGCACCATCTTTTTTTTTTTTTTTTTAAAAAAAGGCTGCTGTATGCAGAGCCACAGAGTTCTATTAAAATTATCTATCCTTCATTTACTCCCTTTGCCTCCAATTTATTTCCTATGGTGTACTCAACACGATTTAAAACAGGAATAAAAAGAAGGCCCTAAATGCTGCTACTAATGCTTGTAGTCTACAGTACAAGTGCTACGGTGGCACAGCTGCAGCTACACTGCTGTAGCACTCTAATGTAGACATGTGCTATAGTGATTGAAGAGGGTTTTCCCTACACTGTAGTAAATTCACCCTCAAGAAGAGATAAGTAGGTTGACGGAAGGATTTTTATTGTCAACCCACCGATGTCTACACTGGGGCATAGGTCAGTTTAACTGCATCTCTCAGGTGTGAATTGTTCACATGCTGAGTGATGCAGTTCAGTTGACCTAAGTTTTAGGCATACACCAGGCCTTCAGCTGAAATTCATACAGATACAAAAGGCCAGAAAGATCTAATGCAACGCTTCAGTCCCACTTAATTGCTATCTTCAGAACTTAAAAGTGATGCATCAGGCTTCCTGTTGGCCCTTTGCAGTGCTGTGACTCTACATCCAGTAAGTGAGTTAGAAGGCTTAGTTGTCTCAAATATAGGGGAGTTTTCCCCAAATGTACTGCAGATTTATTCCATGCTGAAGCCCCTATTTCAGGTCACAGTGGTGGTTCCCTATTTCAGCCAATGGCAGCAGACAATGGGGCAAAAGAGGATAGAAAAGAAAAGCTACTAGCCTACACTGCATTCATCTAGGTAGGGTTGGAAAAGTATAGCCTACTGCACACCTGACAAATCAGTATTTTCAGACAGCACCTTAATATTCAGGATAGATTGGAGCCATGGGAGAAAAGCAGCTAGCCTAAGAACTGATTTCTTCCCACTCCCTTCTGATTGATCGGCTAACAAGAACACATGGGGGTCAAAGCTCGATTCCACATCTCCCCTTGATTTTCACCCCACCACAAATTAAAATATTTTCATTATGGACTCGGAATGAAGTACTCTTAAAATATAATACTCCTGGGGGGATTCTGAGCACAGAATTCATATGGCCTGCATTGTTCCGTGCTCCCCGTGCAGAAAAATGCGCAAAAAAAAAAAGTCTGCCAGGGGACACGAGCCTCTTCGCTGGCAGTGTGTCTGTTCCAGCATGCCTAGAACAGCCCCAGAGATGCGGGAGGGGGACTGGGCATGCGTGATCACCATCGGGGGAAGGGTGTGGCCGAGTGTACGTGCGTGCCAGTACTCCTAGTCCTATGGGGGATTCTGTGGGACTGCACGCCCGCAGAAACAGACTCCTCACCTCCCTCTCCCCCCCCACACACACACTTCCTGCTTTCCCTGCAGAAAACAGCAGGGAAGCCTCGCCGGGGCAAGCACATGTGCAGTTTTGGGGGGCATTGCCTACAAACAGAGTGGGGGCATGGGGGAGCTATTGTCCCCATCCCTCCTCATTTCTGCAAACGCAGAGCTGCCCAGCTTGGAGGCAGCCTCTCCTCTAGGGCTCCATTGACTCTGCAGCTGAATGCAGCCGCCTGGGTCCCAGTGCCAGTTGTGATCCCCTTCTGTGTTCTGGGAGCCTTCCTATTATATGTGGAACAGTGAATGGGGCTGGGTAAGCAGGGAAATGATGGAAGGGGAATGGAAGGGGAACAGGATCCCAGCATCTGGCTTCCCCTTGGCAGCAGGTGGGGCTCTCCCATTAAATCTTAAACAAGCCCTTCTCCCTACACTTGGACCCCACAACAAGCTCCCCACACCCAGACACCATCCCCACTGAGCCTCAACCAGCTGCACCTGGACCCCCACCCCATCAAACCCTAATCCCCCAGCACCCTCTTCTCCCACTGAACCCTCACACCCAGACCCCCTTGCTGAGCCCAACCATCATCATCTGGAGTTCTATTGTCCCTGCACCCGGAACCCCCCTGACGAGCCCCTGTGCATCCAGATCTCCCAATGAGCTGCCCAAACCTAGACTGCCCCACACTGAAACCTCTCACCCCACACCTGGACCCCCCCACACACTAAGATTCTGCTGGGCTGACCCTGCCTACCCACACCAGGTGCACCTGGCACAGAGGGGCAGGGCCTGACCTTATATGGTCAGGGTCAGGTGCACCCTCACTGCCAAGTCCCTGTACTAAGGGAGGTGAGGGCTTCAGGGTGATCTCCCACCTCAATGCAGCCAATGATCTGTGTCCCCAGTACCATGCTGGAGCCACATTTATTTATTAACAAATAAAATGTGCAGAATTTTAAAATATTGTGCACTTTTTTTTAATTTTGGGGCACAATTCCCTCGGGATTAAAATATTTTGTTATTGAAAGTAGTTTTTTACATAAAAGGCAGCTCAATGGGCTGCCTGCAACAAGTTCAGTACCATTCCTAGTGAAGCATTCACATCAAAACCATCACAACTGATACTATTATTATAGAACCACCAGAAATTAGGCCAAGAACTGAACTATTCTCAGAGACATCTTTTCTAGACTATGTTGGAACACAGTGGCAAGGCTATATGAGGAAACTTGCACTGATCATACTGTACTTGGTTCTGTGGAGATATGCAAGATTTCGGTGTGATGTTTTGTTGGCCTGGCACATTTCATGAACACTGAAATTTCATTACATGCAAACTGTCAAGGGAGAGTTTAAACACCCTGCTGGCTTTTAAGATAACCATACAGCACAACTTTGACAATTAACAAATTCTGAATTTTCTTTCCAAGTATTAGTCAACAATAGACCAGCTAAGCCCATCTATATGATCTTCAGTATATAATGCGAGGTCTATTTCCCAGGTTTTTCCTGAGTGCATGAAGAAGGTTGGATTTTATACGTGAGGGTTGATGGAACCTCAGAAGTTGATCAAGTGTTCTAATCCTTGTACCATGTTTTTAAAGGAACAACAGGCATATGGGAATTAGAAAGGCAACACTAAAACCAAGCAAGACCCTTCATTGAAATGCCCAAGCCAAGAGCTGTAAATAGGTTCCACAACTAAATGTTTTAAAGAAGTCTTCTTTCTTAAATATATCAATATGTTTATCAAAATAAAGATAGGGTTCTTTCATAAAGCTGCTGTCTCATCACTCCTCAAGAGAAATGTATGAAATCAAGACCTATTTAGCAGCTGAGCAAAACTAAGCAGCAGCAGCAGCCCCATAGAAACAAGCTGTCAGTGCAAAATAAAAAGATTTTTATTCAGTAGATTATGCAAGCTTCCTTCATGACACACTCCACAGCTGTCAATGAAACAGAGCACAAGAGGAACTGGAAATCAGTTGTGTCAAACACCCAGCCTACAGAATGCATCTGGATTCCTTAACATATTTATGTACCCCATGAAACAGTCTGATTCCACAGAATTCTAGCTTTCATTAAAAAAACGTAAGTTTCTAGACTTCACGGTTGGGGAGGAAAAAATAAAGTTCTTCCAAACGTGAACTGAATGTAAATAGTGCAGAGTTGTCTTCTGAGCCTGAAACTAGAAAGAATGGCATAGAATGGGGGAAGTTAGAATTTGCTGCAGAAAGGGAAATACTGAAGGAGGTTAAGGGAAAACAGGAAAGGGAAAGAATAGTAAAATTCAATCTGTGTCCCATAATTCTATGTTCTCTGATACTTTGTGAACTCACACAAGTTCTTCCCTGGTCATCCATACAAGTATATGGCACAAATATATATTATATAGAGAGATTTAATCCTAGATTTAAGTGTGAATCTCAACCCAGCTTTAATTATGGAATTGCTATGGAGCATTCACAATTAAACACCTTAAATATGAAATAAGGAAACAAAAGCTTTATTAGAGGCATCAATTACTGTACTAAGATTACTATACTTTCAATTCTAAAAAAAATCTCAGTGAAAGTCTAATTAGCAGAAGAAAATAGCACTAGCTGGTGAAGAGGTTTACAGGAAAAATACATTTCCCCATCAGAGTGAAGGTCACTGGTGACCCATTTTCCTTTTAAACCCCAAATCATGTATTCAAGAGCAAAACAAGCCAGGTGTAGATCCTAAAAATCTCCGTAGCAGAAGAACCTGGTGTAGGAGTTTATCTCAAACGTCTTTCCATAAGATTTTCTTACAACATCCTGCTAAATCAAAATGAAAAATCAAGAAAGCTTCACTTCAGATGGGTAAGTTTCTTGAAAGCCTAAAATCCTGTTTAGTTAATACAGTGAGCAGGTAATGCTATCCAAATTAAAAACCATTCTAGCAAATTCATCTTAAACTGCAGTTAAATTGACTAATTGAAGTAACATGCAGAGCTTCATTACATGAAAAAGAAAGGAAGATCTGGAAGATCAAGAGAACATTCTTTTAAATACAAGACGCTATCTTCAGCAAAGAATCCAAGTTTAGAGTCCAGAAATCCTCTCTGCACATTTCCAACCCGAAAAACAAACAAAACTTCATATAAAAGAAGACAAAAAAAGCCCATTTACTCTAATATTCCTGGATGAAGAATTATAATTGCTCCACCCTGACATCTGGTTTCTATTTCACTTCTATTATATCAGATTACATAAGAAGCAGACGATGAACAGGATCAACAAAGTAACTCTGCAAGTCTTCTGCAGCTCTAATGTTTACATTCTTCCTCATAAAAAAATTAAAGCTATGCTCTACATCGGGGTGGGCAAACTACGGCCCATGGGCTCCTCCTAACCAGCCCCTGAGCTCCGGCTGGGGAGGCTAGCTTCCCCCCCGCCCCGCTGCCCCCCACCCCCACAGCACGCCAGGTGAGCAGAGCTCCTGAGGGCGGGGCTGCACACTCCAACAATCAGTCACGGCAGCGTGTTTGGCAGTGTGGTAAGGGGGCTGGGGCCAGGGGTTGGATAAGGGGCAGAGGGTCTCGGGGAGCAGTCAGGGGACAGGGAGGCTGGATAGGGCGTGGGAGTCTCAGAGGCCCTGTCAATGGGTGAGGGTGTGCCTAGGGGTCAGGGCAGTCAGGGGACAGGGGGGGTTGGATGGGTCAGGAGTTCTGAGGGGGGCAGTCAGGGGGCAGGAAGTGGGTGGGGTTGGATAGGAGGCAGGCCAGGCCATTTTGGGAGAGACAGCCTTCCCTACCCGGCCATCCACACAATTTTGAACGCCGATGAGGCCCTCAGGCCAAAAACTTTGCCCATCCCTGTTCTACATACAGGTATGTTTCAATTCGACAAAAGCACCAAGACCATATGACCAATTCCATCAGAGAAAAAGATAAACACTGTTTTACATGAATTTGTAAACTACTTTTTTTAATCCTCATCACTTCTGTAATAGCTGTGTATTTCCTTATCCCTGGCTCTACTAGGAAGTGTGTATATACCCAGAATGTACGCATGGTTTATTATTTCTGCCTACACATACATGTATATAAATCTCTTCCATCAAAAGATATAAATGTTGAATTTGGACAAGTTAAGCACTTGTATCAGGAAGTGACAAAATGATGCATTCATAAACTTATCCACTCCCTCATACGTATGAACTGTTAATTATACAATCATAAAACCATCAGGTTAGAAGGAACTGGAAGGATCATCTAGTCTAAGCTCCTCTCGAGATGCAGGATTTGTTGTGGCTCAACCATCCAAGACAGGTGGCTATCCAGCCGTCTTTTCAAAACCTCCAGTGAGGAGCTTCTATAACCTCTCTACACAGTGTTACATTGGCCCACTGTTCACACAGTTCGGAAGCTTTTCCTGAGATTTAATCTAAATCTGCTATGCTGTAGTTTTGAACCCACTGCCTCTTGGCCTGCCCTTTGTGGCAAGAGAACAACTTTTCTCCATCTTCTTTATGGCAGCCTTTCAAGTATTTGAACACCATTATGTCCCCCCTTAATCTCCTCTTTTCCAAACTAAACATACCCCATTCCTTCAGCCTTTGCTCATACAGCTTGCATTCCATCCATCTTTTTCAATTGCCTCTATAGTCTTTCCAGTTTCTCGACATCCTTTCTATACATCAGTGGCCAGACTTGGACACAGTTCTCCAGCTGAAGCCTAACCAGCACTGAACAGAGTGGTAGTATCACGTTCCGTGATTTGCATACTGTGCCTCTGGTAATGCAACCTAAAATTGCATTTTTCTGTGTGTTTTGCAACAGCATCACATTGTTGACTCATGCTGAGGTTGTGATCCTCCATAGCTCCCGGATCCTCAGCCATCCCCCATTCTGAAATTGTGCATTTGTTTTTTCTTCCCTAATTGTAGCACCTTATATTCACCAATGCTGAATTTTAGTTATTTACAGCCCAGTTCTCCAATTTATCAGGATCCCTCTGAATTTTAGTTCTATACTGTGAGTGTTGGCACCCATCCCCCCCGCGAGCCTTCTGTCATCTGCAAGTTTGACAGTGTGCTCCCTATTCCTACATCCAGGTAATTAATAAAGATGTTAAACACTGGACCCAGAACAGATCCCTGTGGAACCCCAGGGATCCTCCCTCCAAACTGACATCATTCCATTCATAGCTAGCCTTTGTTTGGAGTTGTTTAACCATTCAGGTATCCACTTAATGGTAGCTCTGCCGAGCCTACATTTCTCCAGCTAACTTATCGGAATGTGTCAAAAGCCTTGCTAAAGTCCTTGTATATGAGGTCCACTGCATCCCCACCCCTACCTCCCAATCCCATCCAAACCAGTTACCCTGTCAAGGAAGGAAATCAAACTGGTTTCGCATAGAATCATAGAGTATCAGGGTTGGAAGAGACCTCAGGAGGTCATCTAGTCCAACCCCCTGCTCAAAACAGGAACAACCCCCAATTAAATCATCCCAGCCAGGGTTTTGTCAAGCCTGACATTCAAAAACTCTAAGGAAGGAGATTCCACCACCTCCCTAAGTAACCCATTCCAGTGCTTCACCACCCTAATGAAAACCTAAACCTAAACCTCCCCCACTGCAACTTAAGACCATTACTCCTTGTTCTGTCACTGTTACCACTGAGAACAGTCTTTGGAACCGCCTTCGAGGTAGTTGAAAGCAGCTATCAAATCTCCCCTCAGTCCCCTCAGAGAAGGCTAAGACCTCTTCGGTTATTCATGAGCTTGCAAATAGAGTACAGACCCATTTACGCATGAATCTGCTTAACGCGCGGTTGCGCCATGCCTCCCAGGGCTACCTATTTAACATACGAGACTCATTAACATGTGGTACAGGAACTTGCTATGTAGCGCTACAGATTTTCTCACTAACTCACTGACACAGAAATTGACAGGAAGTGTGGAACAGAAACATGTTGTAGGCCTACTGGTGTTTCCTCTTCCTTTTGATCGCCGATATTGGTAAAGACTTATCACGCACGCTTAGTCATCATCACGCTAGAGAGATGTAATATATTGTCTGTGTTAATACATTTCAAAATTGTTTGATTCTCTTTGATTTGATTCTAATGAGAAACCTTTCTTTTGTGAAAGGAATGCCGCTAAGTGGGCCAATTCTTCAAGCCCAAGCGACAAAATTTGGAAATTTAACTGGGGATGAATCATTCCAAGCCAGCAAGGGGTTTATAAGTAGTTTTAAAAAGTGTCATGGCATAGCGCAGGTATTGATTTCTGGAGAAAGCCGATCAGCCGATGAATCGGCCATGAACATGTTTCCCTCCGAGTTAAAATCCTGCAGTATTAGGTATGCCATGAATACGTATGTAACCCTAGATAGTTATACATGTACTGTATATATAGATATCTTAAGATATTTCAGCATGGGCATCTCAACCCTCAGTCCATTAACACACGTTAACGTGACGGCTTGACTCCCAACATCTGCGCGTAAACGGGTCTGTACTGTATTATTGCCAGTGACTGAGATTTCTTCAGATGATTCCTTTATCTGGAGTGAACAGCATCAGGCCCCGCTGACTTGAATTTGTTCAAATTAGTCAGAAGATCTCTGGCCTGTTCTTTTCTAATCCTGATCTGAATCCTCTCCCCTTTATGTCTACGGTAAATTTGCTAGTCATCTGGTCATATTTTTTGAGAGAAAACTGAAGCAAAGCAAGCATTGAGCAGCTCTGATGTCCTATCACCTTCCGTTACAGCTCACCCTCTCCACTGAGCAGCAAATCCATACCATCTCTGATCTTCCTTTTTTGTCCAGTGTAGTTTAAGAACCCTTCTTACTGTCTCTAACATTTCTTGCCAGCTGTAACTCATTCCTTGCCTTGGCTTTCCTGATTTTGTCCCTACACACTTGCGCTATTCCCCTATATACTTCTCCTTGGAGACATGCCCCTTCTTCCATTTCCTGTAAGTATCCCTTTGGGGGTTTTGATAGCTAAAAAGCACTCTCTCCAGCCATACTGGCCTCCTGTGACTCTTCTCATCTTTCCACTGCATCAAAATAGCCTGATGCTGAGCCTCTAGTATCACATCTTTTAGGAACTGCTAGTCCCCCTTCAACTCTTTCTTCCTAATTAGTCCTTCCATGTGACCATGCCCACTATGTCTCGGAGTTGGCTGACATCCTCCTTTCTGAAGTCTTTTGCCCTTGTTTTCCTGTTCTCATGTCCTCCTTTCCTTAAGATCTTGAATTCTATCAGATCATGACCACTTTATCCCAAATTCCTGAACACCTTCGCATTCACAACTAATTCATCCCTGCTGGTCAAGACCAGATCCAAAATGGATGATCCCCCTAGTTGATTCCTCAACTTTCTGAATCAGAAAGCTGTCCCCAACATATGCAAAGAATTTGCAGCGCGTACGTTTTGCTGTAATAGTCTTCTAACAGATCAGGAAAGTTAAAATCCCCCAGGAATATTACCTCACGTCTGTTAGCTAATCTTGTTACCTGCTTGTAGAATGCCTCATACACTTCATCTTCTTGATCTGACGATCTATAATTAACGCTACCATTCTGTCATGGAGATTGTGGAAATCCAGGATTCTTTGACTTCATCCCCTGCAGCTGGGAGCAGCAGCAAGTAGTGGCCTGAGACAGCAGGTCTCCCAAGCTCCCAGCCGTGGTACCCTGCAGCTCTCAGCTGCTGCGGGGAACAGGGGGATTCCCGCAGCTCCCTGCTGCCACATGGGAAAAGGAGGACCCCCACAGCTTGGACCCAGCAGCTCTACAGTGTGGCAGCAGGACCCCCAGAGCTCCTCACAGTGGCAGCTCCCCTCCACCACAGAGGGTGGCAGGGGAACCCCTGCAGCTCTCCACTGCGGATGCAGCAGGGTGAATTCCGCAGCTCCCCAGAGGGAGGGGGCAGTGGATCCTGGAGCGCTGAGCCCCCACAGGTGGTGGGGGCCCCAGAGCTCTCAAACATCCACAGCTTCCCCACTCCCTTCCCATTTTATCATGGATATTTCTAGTAAGAGTAAGGAACAGGTCACACGATTCCGTGAATTTTTCTTTATTCCCCGTGACCTTTCCATGATTTTTACTAAAAATATCCATGACAAAATAGCCTTATCTATAATAGACCCTCACCGTAATATCACTACTATTCTTTCCCTTTTTTATCCTCATCCAGAGACTCTCAGTTGGTCCGCCACTCACTTCCTCTTGGACCTCGGAGAAGCGTATACATTCTTGATGTACAACGCAATGCCTCCCCCACCCGCCATACCGTTCCTTCTGGAACAAGCTATATCCCCCAGTGCAGGTACTTGTTGTCCCACCAAGTCTCTATAATGACAATTAAGTCATAATTTTCCTTCATCGTGCTTGTTCCCCATACTCCTTGCATTGGTATACAGGCATCAAAAGTATTTTGCAGACTGCCCGCTGTTCTTCTTGCCTCTTTAACGCAGTTGTGGTTCCCAGCCCCTTCCCCTTGCCTTCATTACTTAAGCCTAGATGTGCATTGGCTGGATTTTTGTCACCACACCCCACAGGGCCTAGTTTAAAGCTCTCCTCAGATTAGCTAGATGTACAAAGATGCTCTTCCCAGAATTTGACAAATGGAGATCCTGCCAGCGCAGAAATCCTCTTTCATGGTACATCAGCTTGTTTAACAAGCCAAAGTCCTCTCACCAATACCACCTGCACAGCCACACATTTAGTTCCACAATTCACCTATCCCTGCCTGAACCTCTTCCTTCAACAGGGAGGATTGACAAGAACCCACTTTCACCCCCAACTTTTTTTACATGTGCAACCTTAATTCTGCAATTCTCACTTGTGTGCTTAACTGCACATCATAATTACTTTTAAAGGGGATTTCCTAAACACCTCTCTCTCTCCACCCACTCCTGAGACAGACACACACCCCTTAGAAAGTTCACAAATCAGCTTCCCTTCTCTCCTAAGCTCCTCAGGAGATGTGAAAGTTATTTACCTTGCAAGAGTTCTTATAGACTTATGGCTCTGTGTGCTTTACTGAATGAGCAGAAGTTTGTGTGGCACCTTTGCACCACGCAAATGTTTCCTCTGCTTTGGGGAAAACTATGCCTACAGAAGATTTTTCACAGAAATGGGTGCAATGAATGGTCTCATAAGACACATCACTCCATTTGCTACTTTAGCTGTACATTTTACACCTACAGAGAAAAGAAGTTGTGCAAAATGTCTTCTGTATGCACAAAATGTAATTATCAGATTCATAATTTAGTCAACTGGAAAATAATTTTCACTGGATAACCTAAATGCACTTTCCACTGAAGGCTACTTCCATAGAAAAAAAATCAGCTATCCTTTGTTTAGTGTTATAATTTTAAAAAACAAAACAAGACCAACATGCAATATTTTACGTTGGGGAAAAGTTTTCCACTACTGAAAAACAGCTCAATTTTTTTTGCTCGCTTTTTTTCTTTTAACCCATAAAAGTCTCCTTCGGACAGAGACCAGATTTTTGAAGTTTCAACCATGCAGGTGAAGATTTTGTAGCTATGAGTGATTGCAAATAGAGGTAAGACTGGAAACTGCTATGAAAACTTAATTACAGAAGTAACAGCAACAATTACTATAAATCAGTTACAAATATATGGCTAAGTTTGTTTCCTGTAATGTGAATAGTAAGACACAAAAAAGAGCATGTCCTATACACATAATGAATATGATACACAACCAAATGTACACATCGTGCATACATCAAGTCAGGATAATTTTAAAATAGTTACTTTGAAGTAAGAAATGTTCTTTCAATATTTATGAAGCTTTATGGATTGAACAAAACTAAGATGTTGGCAACTTTGTTCTCCTGTATGTCTGATAAGAGTTCAAGGAGATCATGGTGAGACGATGGACTCCTTTAAGCATTTCTCATTCATGGTGATCAAATTCATATGCATCTGAAACCACCCTTTCATTTGACTAATTTATTTTTAATCTAGCTAATGGAACAAAACACCAACAAATCAAGTATTAGACCAAAAAACTGAAGATGAGGAACTTATTTTGGACTGACCATTTTATTTGCAAGTACAGAAGTCACCTTTACCAAACAAGTCTTCGGATACCGAAGGCCTTGAAAGAAGTTCTTTTCCAATAGCTCATATCCATATAAACAAACCAAACAGAGCCTATTCTAGGCATGCATCCCTTAACCTTCCTTGTTAAAACTGAACACGAGTCCTTGAGTCTATCACAAGGAGGCAGGCTTTTTAATTCTTTATTCATTGTTGGAGGGTCTTCTCTGAATCCTCTCCAGTCAATTTATTTTTCTTGAATTGCAAACATCAGAACTGAGCAAAGTATTCCAGTAGCAGTTGCACCAGTACCAAATACAGAAATTAAATAACCTCTACTCCTACTTGAGATTCCACTTTTTATGCATCCAAGGTGGCATGCATCCTCTGGTCAAGCACTTCTTTGAACAGCTCCCCCTACTGGCATGTGATCCATAAAATGGGAGATGAAAGATTAGTCTGCTTGGATCAAGAGATTGAACAGTCATTTTAATTCATGAGGCAATAAGTACCACAAGGAAGAACAGAACAGCACTGTACAAGAAGAGTGCAGAGATATTCCTTTTATTTCATGCTCCTTTTGCCTTTATCTGAAGAAACTCCATTTAGGAACAGTGTGAGGGAAAAGGAGCTGCACTGCTCTGGCTTTCTCAAAGAAGCCAAACTTTGAAAAAGCAGTTTCCTAGGCTTCAAAATTCCAAGAGCTCTTAGTCACTTGCACTTGTTATTTTCCAGAGAACTACACCCCTATGAATTATGGATTGATGGTCAGAGAAGGTGTAAGTGAAGCTACTGTTCCTGTGAATATTTTAAAAACCAGCCACCATTTTTTTCCTCTGAGCGACAGGCATCCCAGATCTCCTGTCTTACATATACATCACCATTTGATTCCTTTGGCTTGCCCACATGTCGTACTGTAGCTCTATCCTACTTTCCTTCTTGTTAGGAAATACTACATTTTCAGCCTCTTTTTGCTACACATTAACAGGTGCACCTGGCAGCAAGTCATCAAGTTTGGCTGCTACGCTGTGGTCTAGCAACTTATCAAACAGTATTTATGAAATGTGCAGCTTCAGGACCACATTTCAACCAATAAAGGGCTACACCTGGGCTACAAACCATGACTGACTGCACAGCTGCTGAAATTGGTATCCGGTTTGTGTTTGATACACAGAGCTTTCAACATTAATGCCACCTTTAAAACACAAAAGAATAAGCTGCCACAATTATTCACTGTCAAACTATTCTGGGCAGCCAGAGCCTCAGAATTACTCCCCCCCCCCCCCCAGTCTATTTCCACCAGCAATAATTTTTCACTTCTGCTTGAATGCCAGACAAAACATCTTTGAGCTGCCAACATGCTCACTATTGGCATTGCTGAGAGCATTCTGGAAAGGTCAGTGGTTTGAAAAATCTGTGCAACGTATCAGAATGCCCTATTAATATGCGAAGCCTGGAATGAAAACCTGATCTCTCATTAGATGTTTTAGTTTTTGGTATCCTGGAAAAAGCACCACCATGGCATTTTATGAGCCCAAGCAAATGCAATAAGCAGAATTTATTTTCCTCATGTCTAAAAAAATATTAGTCTAATATGATACTTAAAAGGGAGGGACTGATAGCAGTACACGTTGCCCGAGCTTGTGCTGTACTACCAGTTTTGCCAGTGCACCTCAAACTGCAACATTATTGCTTTTTCAATCCTCCATACCTCCTAGAAAACATCTAACAAGCGTACTAGTTTCTGTAGAATTTCTGGAAATCCAGATTTCATCAACATCAGTTTAATCTGGAAGTCAGATAGAAAATGAGAAAAGTCCAGCAGCGCCTTTTTCCCTCTTCATCTCATTTCAATAGCAGGGAAACACCCTAGCAGATTACTCCCACCCTTCCAATACTCCAGAAAAAAGAAGGCAATTCTCCCTCCACAAAGGTTAACCAATATCAGAGGGGAAGAGAAGTGAAAGCCAAGGGAGAGAAGAAGAATTCATAACAGAGATTATTTCCTGACCTGAAGTTTAGCCATCGGTTTAACACAGTGAATATAAGCAAATATTAAAGTCATTTATAAACTATGCACTGATGTAGTAAAAAAGTAGTCATGACTAAGTATAATTTTAGTCACATGTAAAACAGGAAAACATTAAGCAGCTAATGAATGTGCAACAAAAGTTAGAAACCTTCACATCCTATATCTCTATTTCAAAACAAAACTGATACCCTGTCCAGGTAAACAATATTTTCTGAACACTTAGTGTTCATCCAACTACACTGTAGGGTGCATAAAAATCATTGATTTTTTAAAAACAAAATAAAAAATGCTTTTTTATTTAAATCGGATTTATTGATTAAAAAGGTTTTTTTCTCAGAAATCATTTTAAGGGGATGGGGGTCTCTCCACTTGCCTGCTGCGTGGTATCCTCATCTCCCTCTTCCTCTTTTTCGTCCGCTGAATCCTCATGTCTGCTGAGGATTACCCCGTCAGCGGAGTCCACAACCTGGGGCTGTTGTGGGGGCTCCCCCTAGCATTTTATGCAGTTCAGTGTAGAAGAGGCATGTCCGTGGCTGTGCCCCGGAGCGTCCGTTTGCCTCTTCGGTTTTCTGGTACGCTTGCCTCAGCTCCTTAATTTTCACACTGCACTGTTGTCGGTCCCTGTTGTAGCCCCTCTCCATCATAGCCTTGGAGACTTTGCCAAACGTATTGGCATTTTGTTTGTTTGAACGGATCTGCCAGCATGGATTCCTCTCCCCATACAGCGATCAGATCTAGCACCTCATGTGTGGACCACGCTGGAGCTCTCCTGCAATTGCGGGACTTCGTGTTTTCCTGTGCTGATGAACTCTGCATGGTGACTTGTGCAAGTGAGCTTGCCACGCTGGCCAGACAGGAAATGAAATTCAAAAGTTTCTGGGGCTTTTCCTGTCTACCTGGCCAGTGCATCCGAGTTGAGTGCGCTGTCCAGAGTGGTCACAATGGAGCACTATGGGACAGCTCCGGGAGGCCAATAGCGTCGATATGCATCCTCACTAACCCACAGTCGACCCAGAGATGTCTATTTCAGCATTAATACCCTTGTTGGGGAGGAGTACAGAAGTCAATTGTAAGGGCCATTTAAGTCGGTGAAAAAGGCTTCCACGTGAGGAGGGGTTAGGCCGATTTAACACTACTACAGTTGACATAAAATCATCCTGTACACCAGGCCTTACATCTTTCAATATAACAATTTTCTTAGTTGATTTCTGTGGTAGATATGGATACTATTTTCCATGTGGGGATATACCTTTGAAAGCTGGTAACTAGTTTAAGCTACCTGACAAATTTCCTGCCTTCCATTTCCTGCAACATGCAGTCTCTAGAGTGTATGATTATGATTGTTATAGGAAATGGTCAATAGATCATTTCACTCATTTTAGATGTTTTTTATGAAGACAGATTAAAAAGATCATATCTAGGTTTTGTATAGTCCTCAGCACAAGCCCATCTGAACATCTCACAGGAATTAATGGGATTTTACAGCACAGAATCCATAACAAAAGAAGTATTATTCCCATGTTAAAGATGGTGAACCTGAGGCATAGGGTATGTCAAAGTGACTTGGCCAGGATCACACAGGAAGGTTTGTTTCTGAGCTAGGAAATGAATCCAGTTTCCAGAGACTCAGTCCAGTGCTCTACCCAAATATGCAGAAAAGCGTAAAAACACAAACTACAGTAAGAAAACACCGTTTCAGGCTGGTGCTCAAATTTCTGCTGACTCGCAAGTGAAATGATTGTCAATCACTATGTACTTTTGCATAAAATACCCTTTAGTCATTAACACATGGAGCTTATCACGTCACTGGAATAGCAAGAGTTCAGAAGGTAATAATTAAAGAGTAGTGAAAATTGCTGTGGAATAATAAGCAAAACCTCACAACCAGCCAGAAGGTGATTACACTCAATATATCTTTCACAGGAAAAGAAAAAAAAAAAAAAAAACCAAGCCACACACATCCCGCACAACTTAATTCAAGTAGAATGAAGCATGGTTACAAAAGGCATTGAGTATGGTGATAATTCTAAAAATTACATAATTTACCCTATTAACCAAGACAAATTTCCATTTAAAAATGCCCACTCTCATTTTGGAGATATTTTTAACACTATCCTGTATTAAAAAAAAAAATAATCCACAAATTACGCAACTCAATCACCGCTAAGTAACTTTTAACCTACAAAATGACAGCTTTCAAACCACACCATACAAAGCAGTATTCCTTCAGATTTAGCTATTCTGCAGCTGTGGAGCTAGCAACCTCTGGCCTACTTTCAGGCATGGTGGAGTCTGGCTTTGTGTTTATGACTGATATCAATAAGCAAAGGTTTATGACAATTTACTGATGCAAGATATTTCATGCTACATGCCAGAAGAGGAAGAATTCTTTTCAGGCAGCCACTTGGAGGTTCCTGAATTGTTTAAGTGCTAGAGAACATAAGCCGAGTTCTTATATGATGAAAGCCATGTAGAAGGAGGAACAAACAATAGAAGCAAGTATAAAGCATACAGATGAACAGTAATGTTGAGAGTCAAGAAGGCCAGTAGAAAGTGGCTCTGAATTCACTGTAAGCTGTATCCAATCAGCAGCTGGCAATGATGTCACGATTGACTATTAGGTATATATTTTCTCAGAAAAGGAAATAAAATGTTATTCCATATTAACAATTATTAGAAAATACTCAGTATTGTACTGTCAATATAAATCAGTGCTATGTCCCATCACGAATGCGGTGTTCAGTTCTGGTCACCTTATCCAGTTATAAGTGACAAAATAAGAAGTGTGGAAATACAAACTGGGCCTGCAATCGTGGGTCTGAAGAAGAGCCTACAAAAGTTGGTCATTTTGCCTTTTTTGTATGAGGATTTTCAGCATGTAACAGTTGCACCACCCAATACAAAAAGAGGCAGAAATAACTGAGGAATAAGGTGAATGGTGACCCACTTGAGGAAACTATCTAGAACAATCCTTTCCTTCTGATTGGTTGAAGCTGCATAGGAGAGAAGGCAACTTTAAGCCATATACCTCTGAGCATACTGCACCAACATTACCTGCTGTGGAGCCACCACAGTAAAACTTGCCAAGAAGCTATAAACCATCAAACAGACCTTCCATCTGCTGGAGAGAATAAAAATTGAATGCTAACCAGATGTCTCTTTTCAGAGAGGGAGTGAGGTCTATGCTCTTGTTTCCAGCTGGAAGATAATATCCCTTTACCCAAGAAGGTACAAGAATGGGTTTGCTCACTTTAGGATGCTACAGCAACAAGGAGATTGACATATCTTCTTGGAGTAACAGGTGGCCGTGATCTAACATTTGATGGATTGTCATATAAGTTTTTGAACTCTTCAAAATCTTTTATGAATTGTGTACATTTGCTTTCAATAAAAGAGCTGCACAAACACTTACAGCAAACAGAAATCTAAAATTAGGATTTGAAAAGATTCAAAAGAAATCTGATGTTTCTTAATACCCAACCTGTTTTATTTAAAAGTTTACAATGTTTAAACAAAATCCGATTCCTTCGTAACTAGAAATGAAATGTAATATCTTTTACCCAACATAAATCAGCAACAAACAAGAGTAAACCATTTTTAAAATATCCTTTGCAAGCCTCATTTGAATACCTCCTTAGTAAATCCATATCTGAAAACTAGCAAAGGTTTTTAAAAAAATGTTCTAACTGAAGATAGATCACTTGATCAGGGACACTCACCAGAGTGGATCAAAAGTCTGAAACCAGTGTTACGGAGGGTAAGAATTACCCCGCTGGTCTTCCATAAAAAGAAACAGAGGAAAATTTTGCTCTCTTCTGATTAAGCAAGTAAGGGGGTGGGTTTTAATGTCCAAAACAACTGTGTGTAGAAAAATCAGTTGCATTTATCCTGCCTTATTGATTAAAAAGTTGGAAGTGGCATCAAAGTCTTCACAAAGTAGTTCATTTGAAGTGAAGGTACCACCTAAAATCAAAAACAAACAGTGCAACAAAGTACATGGCCAAAAAGTAAGTGGCGCACTCTGCTCTGAAGGTTGCTGCAGTTTGTCATGGAACAGCCTCAGATTTTTATCTGATAGGAAGAAATAAAGATTATCTAAAGCCAAGGCTAGCAGTTCAAGGCTCACAAACTGAACTTCATGCCTGTTACAACTCCCATGTAAAACTGCTTGTGTGGTTTGGCAGTATAATAGCTGAAAACAAATTGAGTAGTCAGATTCTTGGAAAGCGAAAGGGGTTCTGGACTGATTATTAGTTTGTGATTTCTTTGGATTTCAGCAGAACCTAGTGATCCGGCATCTAGCGTGTCAGATAAATGTGGTAAATTCAACATTCTTGAACTTCCTGTACTGGGGGAACTTCTATTTCAGGAGCCTCAGAGCTACAGTATCTGAGGCTGTTCCCCTGCAACCTGAGTGGTTTTACTTTCTACAGCATGAATATTCAGGGCAGCTCATGGGCTTCCCATCCACATCTAGAACCGATCCACAAATCTGAGCTCTTCAAGGTGTTCAAAGAACTTGATCTTCACTGTGCTCTTGAATCCAATGTGGCCTACAATCAGGCATAAAATGGAACTTCTTCTAAGTCCAACTCTCAGTGTTTGGAACTTTGTAGCCTATTTTCACTTCTGGTCTTTTTTGTTTTAGTTTGGTTTTCTTACAGTATCCTCACTTCCCAATTCCTTAAAGTGTGTCTTCATAGAGACACTGTCAGATTAGTAGGTTACCTGAAGTCTTGTGTCAATTCCTGAACCGTCTCTTTTGAATATGTGGCAAAGCCTTCTCAATACTTTTTATTAAATGTTTTTCCTGTTAGCAGTTTCATTGGCCTGAAGAATTAATACGTCTGCGGATCTTATTTATCTGGAATCCTTAGGTGCTGTTTTTTCCCCCAAGTGAGATGATTGTCGGGCCTGCTATAAACATTTCATCCCCAACAATTGTTTTGAAGGAAAATAGGTTGCCTTCTGTGCCAAGCTCTTCCACAACTAGGAGAATGAATTGCACTCCTTAGATATGCTCAAGTCATTCATATTCAGTTTATGCTAAACAAATCCTTGAAGCAAATTGGCTGTAATTTCAGTATTATATTGATGACATACGAAGGGCTGCAAGGCATCCATACCTACCATTTTCAGACGGATAAACCCAGTAGTTTGTCAAGTCTACAAACTGTCTATAAAGACAAAAAGTCCTGTGGCACCTTAAAGAATAACAAAAATACTGAAGCATAAGCATTCGTGGGCTAATACCCACTTCGTCCACAAATCCAGATTAACATGGCTACCTCTCTGAAACTGTCCATAAGAGATCACCTTTCTTTCAAGGCTTGCTCCCTCAGCCATACAGCTGTTTCCTGTACAGAACAGCACAATGTACTGTACAGCACAAAAAGTAATTTTGTTGTACAACTACCTAGTCTTCAATGTGTTCTCTTAACCATCACTTCAAAATAGATGTGTTTGTCTTTATCTGATGAAGCTTTTGGACAAAAAGATCCATAGTCTCTCTCGGCTTTCCTTCACTAAAACCCTTCATAGAATGGGTAAAGGAAGAAAAAAATTCTAGCTATGTTTTCTCTTGGTTCAGTTTTCTTGTTTGTTTCCCTCCAGTTTGTGGAGATTGTCTTTACCAGTGGGTACTTCCCAGTTCTTCTTTGAGTGCTTGCTTGTGTTGATTCCAATTAGCTGCGTGCACGCCGCATGCAGTCATTGGAAGATTTTTTTCCCTAGCAGTACCTGTCCGGTTGGCCCAGGTGCCCCCTGGAATTATGCCTTCATGGCACCCAACATAGTGCCCTGCCGACCCGCCACCTCCCCAGTATCTTCTTACTATCAACAGTCAGAAAGTTTTCTCTCTCATTTCAAGTGATCCCCTAGTAGTTTTCTTTAGTATCTGTAAGTACTTAAAATAGGCTAGTTATAAGTGTTAGTTTGAATCCTAGTTAATGGGTTTCTCCCCTATTCCCTTTCCTCTCCCAGGGCTGGAGCATGCCTTGGTCCCAGGGGTTTAAACCATGTGGGGTCTGCCAGATGCAAGGGGCGGATCCGCACACGTCCTTCCTGAAGTGCCTGGAGAAACCCCGCCAAAGGGACAGGTGTAAACTCTGTAGAGGATTCTGCCCCTGTCCCACCAAAGAGAGGGACCACATGCTGAAGCTCCTGCTGATGGAGGCAGCCCTAAGGCCCCACTTGGAGTCAAGCCCCATGGCCCTGGCACCAGGCTTCACATCATCAGCTTGCTGCACGGTCTTCAATTATGGATGCAGCGCCGAGGAAGGACTCCGGGGTCAGAGACCTTCGGCACCAACGCTCCCCGGCTGGCACCAAGAACTGCCTTGCTGCCAAAGTCTCAGTACCACTCTCACAGTGACCAGTGCTAGGCCAAAGAAACATAGGAAGACTGATGGGGTGCTCCCCGGCTGGAGCGCGAGTTTGCCTAAGGACTATGACTTGTGCCAGGCACGGTCGACTCCAGGCCCACAGAGAGGTCTGGAGAGTCCGGCACCAGTAGAGCAGGGCCAAGTAGAGGATTTAGACCTTCCCTCTATGCCAGAGGCTTTCAAGGCAGCTAGGAATCTCATAGCCCTGACAGATCTGCACTCTCCTGACCACCATGAGAGATCCATAATTTTGTGCTGTAGTGGAGTTTGTCTGTTCCCTGGTGCCAAGGCCTGCCTCTTATGGCAGGCGTCAAGACCTGTGTTTCATGCAACAAGGGCAGAGTTGTCATCTTCCCAGTTGGAGGCTGGGTCTTACTCCTCCTGTCCGAGGAGTCGTTCTTGCTTTTCCTCCAGGCATTTCTACCGTCCATAGACCTGTGCCTGAACTTGATGATACTCCTGTGCCTCGGAGGTCAAAGTGTCCCCGTTGAACCGATAGCAGTTCCCCTCAATTTCCAGGGCTACTAGGTGTCCTGGGAAAGGCAGATGGCATCGTCCCATCAGGCTCAGGACCCATTTGTAAATGTTTATGGCCTATAGTGACACAATTTGTCTAGGAGTGGAAGCCCTGAGGTGGTTTTGGTTGGATCCTGTCCCCTGCGGGGCTGGGTCCTGCCTGGCACTCACCCCACAGTTGTGGCTCCTGAAGCGCCTGTGCTGTGAGGCTGGTTGGGCTTAGCTCTCCGCTCCAGGCATTGCAACCTCCAGGATTGCAGTACTGATCAGGTTTGACCCCGCCCTCCTAAATGGACCACATTTGTGAGACTGGAGTTGTGATCTGGCTCATGATGTTGCAGTCCCACTCACTCACATTTGGCCCATCTGGGCTCCCAAAGGTTGCAGTGCCTGGAGCAGGGAGAAAAGCCAACCAACACTTTAGGACCGCAGCTGTTGCATGACCCACTGAAACATTCTGGCAACCTAATCTGGGTCCCAAACCACAGAGTGAAATCCTAGCCTAGGAGAACCTCTTCTTTCTTCCCATGGACATAGACACTGAAGGCTGGTCTGCACTACAGAGAGTGAGACGATGATGCAATCAGCAGGGGCCGATTTAGTGGGTCTAGTAAAGACCTGCTAAAATCAACAGCAAAGTGCTCTCCAGTCGACCCCAGTATTCCACCTCTCTAACAAGTTGACCTAAGCTAGGTCAATCCCAGCTACATTATTCCCATAGTTAAGCCCTGAGTGACACAGCTCCTCTTGCTAGCATTACACTGTAAATCTAAAGAACGTAAAAACAAAGCAGCTTCCATAGTTGGCAGACGAGGAAAAATAATCCAGTTGAAATGGATCATGGAATGTCAAGTGCCCAGGAAAGAAAAGAAGAGAAGAAATATCCTCTTCTGAAGTACAGTTCAAAAAGGATGATGATATTTGGACACAATGTGCTCAGTTACAGTTTATAAAACTTTTTTCTGCTTATTGAAAGAACATTTTTGCCCCAGTACAACTTTTTCAAAAGGTTCTTTATTGCCAGAAAATACATCTCATTTAAAACCCATTCTGAGATGCATCTTTAACAGAAATTTCTTAGCCTTTAAAAAACATCATGTAAAATATTTATGGCACAAAATGCTGTAGAGAGAATAACTGATTAAACAAAAAAGAGGTTTGATGTATACTGCATGAAACTGTTTTCCATGTCTCACTGAACTATGGAATAAGCAAGTAGAGTGGCTTCTTATACCTGGTCAAACAAAATGTCATAAGAAAGTATTCTACTAACCTAGCGGATCACAACGTGTGACTAACGTTTTTTGCCAATGCTCTGCAATTATGAAGCTTTCTGCGCTGCATATGAAACTGCTCTCGCAGTTATTAATGATCTTTCTGCAGAACTTTCTTATATGCAACTCATTCTTAAAATTCAATATTCTTCATCAAGCACTATTTCAGAACTTAAAATTTGCATCTCTGCAAAAGTAGCTTTTAAGAAGCAACATGAATGCAAATGTTCACTCACAAAAATTAGCAAGGGAACATTTCATAAACAAAATGCTTCACTGAACATGAAAATATTCATTTATTTTACAATAAAGTGAATTTAAGACACATACAAATCAGTTGAGTGATTAACTTGAAGTGGGTTTGTTTTTTTTAAAAAAGAATCTTTATGGATAATATGTCCCTTAGAACAATCTATGCTGATTAAGGTACCAGACAACAACATTAAAAATTAAGGTTCCAGGATTTTTTCTTAGGGGGCGGGCAAGGGAGGGGGAAATCAACTGGAGAGCCAGACAGTTAAACAACAGGCTCTGATATACTAAACGTGTATTTTAAAATGGGTTTCAGAAGTGGGATTAAGGAATGATGGGGGAGACATGCCCAAAAAACAAGCTGTCTCCTTGAAGTCCACTGAGAATATTGCCATGAAGATTTGATTTATCTAGGTAGCACTTAGACCAGAGGTGGGCAAACATTGGCCCGCTGGCCACATCCAGCCCGCGGGACCATGCAGCCCGGCCCGGGAGCTCCTGGCGGGGTAGGCTAGCCCCTGGCCCCTCCCCCGCTATCTCCCTCTCCGCAACCTCAGCTCGTTGCGACACCAGCACTCTGGCCTGCCACCCCTGCGAGGCAGAGCGGTGGCATGGCTGGCTCCGGCCAGGCGGCAGGGCTACAAGCTCCTGCTGCTCTAAGCAGCATGGTAAGGGGACGAGGAGCGGGGGGGGGTGGATAAGGGGCAGGGTGTCCTGGGGCGGGCAGTGAGAAGACAGGGAGCAGTTAGACAGGCGTGGGAGTTCCGGGGGGCCTGTTGGTGGATAGGATGTGGATAGGGGTCAGGGCAATCATGAGAACAGGGAGTCGGGGGGTGGGGGGGTTGGATGAGGGTGAGGTTCCAGCGGATGGTTAGGGGCAGGGGTCCCGGCACAGGGCGGTCAGGAGACACGGAGCAGGAGGGGTTGAATGAATCCAGAGTTCTGAGGGGGGCAGCCATGGGGTTGGAAGTGGGAGGGTGCAGAGCCAGGCTGTTTGGGGAGGCACAGCCCTCCATACAGTTTCACAACCCCAACTTGGACACTATATCAGCAGTTCTCAAACTGTGGGTTGGAACCTCAAAGCAGGTCATGACCCCATTTAACAGGGTCACCAGGGCCAGCATTAGATTTGCTGGGACCCAAGGCTGAAGCCCAAGCTCCACCCACATCCGGAGCAGCAGGGCTCGGGCTCTGGCCCCCTCTACCCTATCCGGGCCAGCTCTGGTAAGGTTCTGCCTCTACTCCCCAGAGTTATATAGTAGTTTTGTTGTAAGTAAGGGATCACGGTGAAATGAAGTGTGAACCGCTGCACCACAGGGATAAAAACTACAGAGAACAATAAGATAAATAGCCCCCACATAAGGAAAAAAGCTATCTGAGAAGTCTTACATTATATATTCTTGTTTACTAACTCTAAAAAGTAGAGTTCCAATCAATCACAGTTATAAGGTCAGATAATAGCCTTTAGTAAAAGAAATAGTCAATAGATTGTTAGCAAGACAGATATGCAGAATTATGGATGTATTATTCTCAAGTAAAATAAGAAAGTACAATTTCCAAATATCCTTTCATTTCTAATTTAAGTTTGCACATAATGAGCAACTAATATGGATCTAAACCATTTTTCTTTTTTAAAGCAGCAGGCATTTTTTGTCATAGGATCAAAGTTCACTGAAGTTGTCACCAGCAACACATTTTCTTGAAACCAAGTATTTGCAACCAAACTTTTGAAACCTATTCTCAACAACATGCTACAACAAGTCTTACTGGAACTAAGAAGCCCCAAGGAAGGATCAAGTCAAAGCACCTAAGACTTTTCATTTGATACATGATGACTAAATATTCACTATTCCACTTCCATTAAGAAAAAAAAAAAAGAAGAATTTTTTTTAAAATGAAGTTAAGCAAGCATAGGTTATAAAGGTCAGTTTGCTACAAGAGTGGAAGTCAGACTCACTAGCCATAGATCAGAAATTATGTTTCAGTGTTTTGGGTTCCATATTGACAATCATGCTACAAGCCAATTTATAATGCTGGAAGTAACACCGAGGACTAAATACGTGATAATGAGGTCCAGTCTAACCTGTTTGCTTAAACAGCTGGTCAAATATCCAGAGAAAAGAAAGGAAAGAAAAAGATTTAAATATAGTCTTTCCACTAACATAGCAACATATTTAGTGATTATTTTGTAATATGGTGGTTTCTAAAAGAAGCTGTTTATTACATGAAGACAAACAAACTACAGGGCATGTCACTAGATGTGACATTAGACATGCCTTTGCTCACTTTAAGCTTTATGACCCTAAATATTATATTGACTAGCCTAATTTTCTTAGTTATACTTTGCAATAATCTCAATATGATCTATTCTAGTATTATATAAGTCTTCCTACTCCAGCTATTTTTTCCAGAACGTGAATACGCAGCACCGTATTTTCCTCCAATGAAACTGAATAGTGGAGGAATTGGTCACAGTATCTATAAGCCCTCAACAAACATAAGCTAATTACTGTACTTTAGCAAGGAAGTTGTATAATCCAGCAATTAAAGGAGTAGTTATTCCAATTATTTTGCATCCAGCCAATGCACTAAATCTGATGCTCTGTCTTCACATGAGTACCAGCACGAGAGTGAGAGTTGGTTCACGGTTTCCACCACATTTTTACACAACCTCAGGCATATATCATGGATGCAGTCTCACCCTGGCGCCACTTCGTCAAGATATTGTCTTGATATTAGGACTCACCACTCCAAATAACAGAATCAAGGGTGGTCAAGGCAAGCTTATGGCCAAGAATATGCCGATGACACTGTCTTGCTTATAGAGAAAAGTCAGAGAATTTCAGTCCCACTTTCGAAGGTCTCCCACACACCACACACACTTTGGGGTTGAACATCTCATGGCAGAAGACCAAGATCTAGAACCTGGGAGCTAGGCTACTGGAACCCCAAGTGCAGGTGGAGCCAAACACAGTGGAGAACTTGAGTAATTCTTCTACCTAGTCTGCAGAGTTCAAATGCTCACAAACCAGATTTTTTTTTTTTGGATAAACAGGCCTTGCAACCTCCTGCATGAAGTCCATGTCTTACATATGGATGTAAAAACATCATTGCGACAAAGTTCAGAATATATCAAAATCATGTACTAACTGTACTGCTATATGGGTCAGAAACCTGGACCCTCTTACTTGGAATGGCAAGTGGCATTGCATATGTGCTGTCAGTGCCAAATCCTGAGAATGTAGTGGTTTGACTTTGTGTAAATGTCAATCTCAGATCTAGAATTCCTTTAGTTGCTCATTATATTGAAAAGCGGCATTGCGTGCTCTTCAGTCATGTCTCCAAGATGGACAAACATCACAGTCCACCATGCTCCCAAACTCTCCAATACATGAAGAGGTGCAAGCCCAGGCCCTACCTGGTACCACCCACAGGGCTGCCCCAGAGATTCATGGATTTGCAGGACTGAGACAGATTTGGGTACTTCTCTACTTAATGCCCCGTGTGGCACCATCCACGTGGTCACTCTAGACAGTGCTACAGTCCTTAGTAGACCATGCATGTTTGATGAATGCTCTTCAATGTATCCCTGTTCTCCAATATATACCACCTTTTCAAACAAAGTTTCTGATTCATCTATACCACAATTTTATTATAGCCCTGTGTTACTGCATATCCCAGTTGTGGTCAGTTTGGGGAGGGAGGAAGAAGAGAAAGCCTTCTGCCACTTCATGTTTACCAAAACGCAAATGATCAACCTCCACTCAAGTTGATCCAGAGCCTTCTCTTAGGCTGTGCTCATCATAAGTAATAACTATTTGAAGCAATATAACCAAAGCATCTATCAGACCAGACATCAACTATCTAGAAGCAGGCTTTGGCAAGGTTCAGAAGAATTATCCCAGAAGAATAAATTTCTACCCAACATTACCGAGCATGTTTTTAAAAGAAATAGGCAATAAGAATATCCCAGTGTAAATAATAAGTCATGATTCACCACAGAAATCTAGCTCAACACTTTGCAAGATAATTGCATCTCTAGTCAAAATAAAAGGTCAGAATTAAAAGTAAGGCAAACTAACACTTGACTGAAGTCAAAATTTAATACTAGACAGATATTAAGATAACATGATACGATGTAAGGTTCAAGATTAAATGGTCCATTCTAAGAGCTGTATAAAGCATGTACTGAACATCACTCTACACACACACACACACACACACACACTGGCAAGGTCATTCTCCCTCATACCCCGAATTTTCTTTATTTCCCTAAATACCCTACACTGAAAGAAAAAGGAGCTTAGAACAAATATAACTATCCATTAGTTTGGAATACAGTTCATCACACAGCAACTACTCAAACTGGTGTCATTTGTGCAATTTCAGTTTTGCCATGCAAATATTCCAACACAAATTGTGTTTTTAAAAAACCAAGACCTATATCTAGTCTCCACACTGCATAATGCCAAGTGCAAACTTCAAGACCTAAAATAAAGAAACTGCTTCTTCCAGTCATCTAACCTCTTGTTCAGTTCTGGACCAAGATTTTCAAAAACAGAAACCTAATTTTAGGCCCTTCCATCCTGATTTAGGCTCCTAAAAAAATCAGTGGAGATGATTCTCAGTATTACTGAGGAAAACATTACCTAGTATCTCCCACTGACTTCCTTGGCTTTACGCCCAGCATCATAAACATTTAAAAGACAACTATGCCAAGAAACTTAGGCCTAGAATAAAGGTTTTGTACACACACACAAAAAGGAAAACCAATGTTAACTGAAATGCCATATTTTGGGGGTTCTCTCCATTTTTCTGAGACTGGAATATTAACAAAACATGTTAGTGCAGGACAATCTGAAAGCAGAATTGACCAGACTACTTTCCCTACCCAAACTGAATAAACTGCAAAAAGAGTCATCCTTTTTCATTAGCTGAACCATATCCCTTCAGAATATCAAGATTCCGCTATTTATTTTAAACCTATTACAGACTACGCATGACGTTGGAAAAGTATAGGTATCTTTCATCTATGTCTATCTGAGGACAAAGTTTCAGAGAGCTACTGGAGCCACTAGTTAGTTTAAAGTATTAAAAACATCTGTCTCCCTAAAACAAAAGTTAACTGGGATTTGCTGAATATAGAAAGTCAACCACAAAGTTTAAGCTATAAATTGTTGGATTGGCTCCAGATATCTACAATTTTTTCCTGCAGAAAATGGTAATACATCATTTTATATGAAAAATATTTAAACTATGGTGCTCTTGACAAAAATACACCAGTGTTACAAAGTTCAAAGATATTTTAGCAGTCAAATTCTAACAGAAATATTTTTTGTTCATTGAAGGGGGAAATAGGGTGTTAAATCACCTAGTTTACTTGTTAAATAATTGAAGAGAAGCCCAACAGAACCACAATCCCTCAATCACATGGAGACTACAAACCATTAATATACATTATACTGTACTCTATGTATTTAATTCTAAAAGGAATTAAATATGTGAGCAAAAGGGAGTTCCTCGGAGAAACGGCTAAAAGGTTTAAGGATACATAATTTAACAGATAAAACGAAAAAGGGAAAAATAATTCTCCACATTCTTGAGATTTAATATGGGTGCAATCAAAATCTCCAGTTTTACTGTTTCATTTTCAAATAAAATGTTTATACAGAGAAGTTAGAAAATAAAAATCTATTGTAACCCCCAAAAATTGTTCATTCAGCACAAAAAGTGAAAGTACTTTTAATACAACAATAAAAAAAAAATTACTTGCAATTAGCAAGATATAGCTCATTATTTTTCTTTTGCCAGCTCTTCTGATTATTTTGTTCCTATATTGAAGGAAAAATTCCCCTTACCTGGATGGCTTTGGGAGCTCATTGCTAGCAATGTCTAGTCCTTTGGAAGGAATTCAAAATGGATCAGTTTCCACACAAGTAACAGCAGCTCTGCAGAGCTCCAATGTTTCACCAATACATAGACATACAGAGAAGGGGGATTAAATCATAAACACCAAATTAAATCCAGGGCAGAATAACATTCTGTGCTGTAAACAAAGTAATCCAATAGGATGGCAGAATATCTTCAAATGGTTTTCAGAATGTGAACCTGTAATTATAAGAAAAAGATTACATTAGAAAAGTAGGTTTTTTAAAACTGCAGAAGTTATACAATAAACACCACATTGTTTCTTTGGGAGAATTTTTAAATTAAGGTACCATTTAAAGGTAAACATACATACGTTCCTGAAAAGAGAGAGACTTCAAAATGTGTAGATGTGGTCTTTATTTAGAAGTTTTGTAATTACAGTACATGAAAAATGCAAATAAATATGAACCATAGTAAGAAAGTCTCTCAATACAAACATCTTAAACAAAAGTTTGTTTATTTTTTAATTAATCTGATATTTCAACAGTAGTGCAGGAAACCGCTTCATTTCCAATAGTTTCCATATTTCAACAGCCATACTCAGCCATATGTATGAGGAGTAACTGCTCTTCATCCATCTGTTCTCATTTGCCTCAACAGAAATCCAAAGAAAGATTTCTAAATGGCAGGTCACCATATTCCCCTATGCTACGTTATGGGGGGAAATCTTCAGGCGTGAAAAATAGGAGTAACGCAATAACAGCTCATGTTTTCTATAAAGTAAAATTGGCTAAAAAATAATCAGCTGTTTTCAATCTTCTGCTGGGCCATACAGTTGAAGACGATCTATTGTCTTATCTGGTATATCCTCTCAAAATGCAACTTTACCCCCTGAAAAATATGGGTCAAGTATGTCCAGTATAATCTTAAAATGCTCCACAGATGGTGCTTCTATCATGCATCTTGAAAGATTTCCACAGGGAGATCTTGCTGCAAGGAACTGAGTCCTGATATTTAGTCTGAGTTTTTCCTTTTCTTATTTTATTTCTATCTATCCTATGTATCTATTTACCCTAGCTATAACCCATTGTATCACCCAGTGACATTCTCTCTCTTTTGCACTACACCCTTCAAGCATTTTTAGATAACAGTCATCATATAATGATACCGGTGTAAAGAGCAGGCCTATTTTGTACGAGTACAAGACGCAATACGGATGCAGTTATACTGGTATAAAGATGCCTCATACTGGTATAGGTTATTCCTCTTCCCATACAGGAATAAGATGCCCAGATATAAACACAGTTATATAGGTACAATGATCTACATTAAGGTGGTTGTATTACTTTTAACTATACAGGTACAGTTAAAGTGGTTTAGATTATGTTTAGACAAACCAAAACTTCATTTTAATTTTTACTCACGTGTCACTCTCTTTAATCCCTGTAATCATTATCAGAAAAGTAACAAAATGACAACGAGGTGGCCAGAATTAAAGATGCTATTGCAAACAGTTTCTGCTCTATCACTGAACATTCCTGCTTTGCAATATAATGCCTCAGTACCTGTGCCCTAAAAGGCTGACCTTTATTGTTATATTGCATTAAACAACAGTCTCCAATTTGCTATTCACCTGCACCCCTGAGAGGTCTCCATGTCAGCTCTTGCCAAGTTTCTATGCCCATTTTGAATTTTAGTGTTTTGGACTATTTTTCTTTTTATGAATTAGAGAGCATGAAATACCTTGAAAATAGCAATTTCTGGCCCACACTCTAATTCAGCGGTTCTCAAGCAAGGATACACCTACCCCTGAGGATACACAGAGGTCTTCTGGGGGTACATCAACTCATCTAGACATTTGCCTAGTTCAGTATTTCTCAACTTGGGGATTGCAAACCTCAGGGAGATCACAGGGACAGGTTTAGGGGGAGTTGCAAGTGCAAAGTCAGTGTTAGGATGTGGAAGCAGGGCAACTGCCCTAGAGCCCCTGCTTCCAAAGGGAGCCCTAGGTGAAGTTAACTAAGTTACACGTTTCAACTCTGGGTGGAGGGGTACGAGCTCCGGGTACACTGAAATGTAAGTACAATATTTATATTCCAATCATTTTAGTTTATCTGGCAAAAATGAGAAAGTAAGCAATCTGTTGGTAACTGTGTGCTGTGACAGTTTTGTATTTTTATGTCTAATTTAATAAGCAAGTAGTTTTTAAGTGAGGTGAAACTCGGGGTATGCAAGATAAATTATTCTCCTAAAAGGTGTACATTAGTCTGGAAAGATTGAGAACCACTGCTCTAATCTCTCCAGGTCTCTGTGATTGCTAGATTTCAAAACACCTTCCAGCTCAGCAAAATCAGCAAATTAGGAGTTAGACCCAACATTTAGGTTTCATAAGCACAAGATTTAACAAAAAGAATAAATTTTGCATGATGTCTTACATGACAACAGTTTTAAATGCCATGTGTTTGAAGCCTATACACTGGGCTAGCTTAATGATACAGAAGAGCCAGAAAATGGAATTAACAGATTTTGTCTATTTCCATTGTCTAAATAACAATGACATGCAGGAATATAAGCAATGACAGAGTAAAAAAAATTATTTTATTTCACTTCATCTTAAATGATCTAAGGTTCACCTTGGTAAGGTTTCTTTTAAAATGATTAAAACCAACAAGGCGTACTTGTGGCACCTTACAGGCTAACAACTTTATTTGGGCATAAGCTTGTTTAGGCATAAACTTGGTTCTTGTAGTGATTCATCCACTTCCAGTCTTTACACAGGCCTAATTTGATGGTGTCCAGTTTGCAAATTAATTCCAGTTCTGCAGTTTCTCAGAGTCTGTTTCTGAAGTTTTTTTTGTTAAAGAATTGCCACTTTCAAGTCTGTTACTGAGTGACCAGAAAGACTGAAATGTCCTCTTACCAGTTTTTGAATGTTATGATTCTTGATATCAGATTTGTGTCCATATATTCTTTTGTGTAGAGATTGTCTGGTTTGGCCAAAGTACATGGCAGAGCTGCATTCCTGGCACATGATGGCATATATCTCATTGGTAGATGTGCAGGTGAACAAGCCTCTGATAGTGTGCCTACTACAGTTAGGTCCTATAATGGTGTCCCTTGAATAGATATGTGGACAGAGTTGGCAACAGGATTTGTTGCAGGGATAGGTTCCCAGGTTAGTGTTTTGGTTGTATGGTGTGTAGTTGCTGGTGAGTATTTGCTTCAGGCTGGTGGGCTATCTGTAAGGACTGACCTGTCTCCCAAGGACTGTGAGAGTACGGGATCATGCTTCAGGACCGGTTGTAGATTCTTGATGATGCTCTGGGGAAGCTTTAGTTAGGGGCTGAAGGTGATGGCTACTAGCACTCTGTTACTTTCTTTGTTGGGCCTGTCCTGTAGTAGATGACCTCAGGGTACTCTTCTGGCTCTGTTAATCTATTTCTTCACTTCAGCAGGTGGGTACTGTAGTTTTAAGAATGCTTGATAGAGATCCTGTAGGTGTTTGTCTCTGTCCGAAGGACTGGAGCAAATGCAGTTGTATCTTAGAGCTCGGCTGTAGACAATGGAGCTTGTGATGTGGTCTGGATGAAAGCTGGAGGCATGTAGGTAAGTAGAGCAGTCAGTAGGTTTCAGGTATAGGGTGGTGTTTATGTGACCATTACTTATTTGCACTGTATGTCCAAGAAGTGGATCTCTTGTGTGGACTGGTCCAGCTTGAGGTTGAAGGTGGAGTGGAAATTGTTGAAATCCTGATAGAATTCTTCAAGGGCTTCTTTCCCATGGGTCCAGATGATGAAGATGTCATCAATGTAGCCCAAGTAGAGTATGGGCGTTAGGGGACGAGTGCCGAGAAAGTGTTCTAAGTCAGCCATAAAAATGTTGGCATACTGTGGGACCATGCGGGTATCTATAGCTGTGCCACTTTCTTGAAGGTATATATTGTCCCCAAATGTGAAATAGTTGTGGGTGAGGACAAAGTCCATCTTTGTGTGGAATGTTGGTGTAAGAGGGCTTCTACATCCACAGTGGCTAGGATGTTTTCTGGAAGATTACTCATTGACTGTAGTTTCCTCGTGAAGTCAGTGGTGTCTCAAAGATAGCCAGGAGTGCTGGTAGCATAGGGCCTGAAGTGAGAGGGTAATGGACTGTAGAATGTGGTGTCAGCGAGCTTCCTAGAAGCCTCTCCTGTGTTCAGCAGGGCTGAAGGTCGTAACAGACTGGACTTCTATATAGAGTACTTCTGCCGACGTCCATGGGCTGAAACTGTGGAAAAGCAGCATCACTTGTCTCATTGCCTCAGCCATGCAGAACACGACATCCACAGCCTCAGAAACACACTGACATCATAATTAAAAAGGCTGACAAAAGGAGGTGCTGTCATCATGAATACGTCAGAATATGAACAAGAGGCTGCTAGGCAACTCTCTGACACCAAATTCTACAGGCCATTTACCCTCTGATCCCACTGAGGGTTACCAAAAGAAACTACACCATCTGCTCAAGAAACTCCCTGAAAAAGCACACAAACAAATCTACACAGACAACCCTAGAACCCCAACCAGGGGTATTCTATCTGCTACCCAAAATCCATAAACCTGGGAATCCTGGAACTCCCATCATCTCAGGCACTGGTACCCTGACAGCAGGATTGTCAGGCTATGTAGAATCTCTCGTTAGGCACTACTCTACCAGCACTCCCAGCTAACTAATTTCCCCTTGCTAATTTGCCCCTTCCGTTACTCACGCTACCTTGTTAACAGCTTGAAATGACTCACCCTGATCACCACTACAAAAGTGATTTTTCATCCTGTTGATAATATCCTATTTTAATTCATTTGTCTCGACACCCCACTGGGTAAGGCAACTCCCACCTTTCATGTACTGCTATATATATTTCTTCCTACTGTACTTTCCACTCCAGCATCTGATGAAGTGGGTTTTAGCCCACGAAAGCTTATGCCCAAATACATTTGTTAGTCTATAAAGGTGCCACAAGTACTCGTTGCTTTTGCTGATACAGGACTAACACGGCTAACACTCAAACCTTTCAAAATTATGTTCACTCATTCTTCCAGAGTAATAAGGACAGAGAAGACTAGACCAAAACAGATTTTTGCAGCATACCAGTAGATATTTCCAAGTAATCCCACCGCATAACTTGTCACTCTGCTGTTTATCATTATTTTTATGCAGTTTTCAACACATTCCTACTCTTCCCTCCTCAATTGTTAAAAGGCACCTCTATAGCAGCCCTCATATGCCAGTCCACATTTTGGCAGTCTCTCACAAAACATATCAAATGCTTTATTAGAAGCTATTGCATACGCCATGTTCCTTTCACTAATACTGTAATCAAAATGCAATCAAGTTTTTCCAAAAAAATTTCTTTGTAAAGTAGTTCAGCTTGTTTTGCTCACAAAATCTAATCTAAAGTCTAATCATCTTCTATGTGTTTACAGAGTCTTAATAGTTATTCTGTGTTTACTAGGGAGATAAGTTGCTTGGATTTCTAAAATAGAATCACAGAATATCACAGTTGGAAGGGACCTCAGGAGGTCATCTAGTCCAACCCCCTGCTTAAAGCAGGGCTAGCCACAACTAAATCATCCCAGCCAAAGCTTTGTCAAGCCTAATTTCAAAAACCTCTAAGAAAGGAAATTCTACCACCTCCCTAGGTAACACATTCCAGTGCTTCACCACCCTCCTAGTGAAAAGGTTTTTCCTAATATCCAACCTAAACCTTCCCCACTGTACCTTGAGACCATCACTCCTTGTTCTGTCATCTGCTACCACTGAGAATAGTCTAGATCCATCCTCTTTGGAATCCTCTTTCAGGTAGTTGAAAGCAGTTATCAAATCTCCCCTCAGTTTTCTCTTCTGTAGACTAAACAATCTCAGTTCTCTCAGCTTCTTCTCGTAAGTCATGTGCTCCAGCTCCCTAATCATTTTTATTGCCCTCCTCTGGACTCTTCCCAACTTATCCACATCCTTCTTGTAGTGTGGGACCCAAAACTGGACACAGTATTCCAGATGAAGCCTCACCAATGTCGAACAGAGGGGAATGATCATGTCCCTCGATCTGCTGGCAATGCCCCCACTTATACAGCACAAAATGCCATTAGCCTTCTTGGCAACAAGGGTACACTGTTGACTCATATCCAGCTTCTCATTCACTGTAACCCCTAGGTCCTTTTCTGCAGAACTGCTGCCTCGCCATTCGGTCCCTAGTCTGTAGCAGTGCATGGGATTCTTCCATCCTAGGAAGGACTCTGCACTTGAACCTCATCAAATTTCTTTTGGCCCACTCCTCTAATTTGTCTAGGTCCCTCTGTATCCTATCGCTACCCTTCAGCATATCTACCACTCCTCCCAATTTAGTGTCATCTGCAAACTTGCTGAGGGTGCAGTCCATGCCATTCTCCAGATCATTGATAAAGATATTGAATAAAACCGGCCCCAGGACCAACCCTTGGGGCACTCCACTTGATACCAGCTGCCAACTAGACATGGAGCCACTGATCACTACCCGCTAATCAATTCTCTATTCCTATATTCTAAGCGCATTGTACAAGCTGCATACTCAAGTGCTAACAGAATATCCTCTCCCGCCCCCAATCTGATCTACTGGACCCACAATTGCTAGGATCATACACTCTTTTGAGTCAGAACACACACACCTGTCCTGCCCCCCATTCCTCTGGTACCTCCCTTGTTTTCAAACATCTTCCTGTTTCAAAGATATTAGAGGTCTGACTGCTTCAGGCTATTTCTAAGAGGATAAATCCAACACAATTCTACAGCAGGTCACACTAACAAATGTCCTTGCAACTTGATAAATTACATCTTTACCTGCCAACCTAGTCTTTGTATCTTTTATTTTGAAGTTATTAACTGAATGGGATCCACTTAACACAAGAAATGCTGGTGACAATTTCCATGACCCTGCTAATTAGAACCTTGAAGTTTAGTGCATTAATTCTGGGGAACTGAATATAGGAAAAATAAGATTTGACCTTTCAGATACATTCATCAATTCATTCATTTTTTATCTACCTAGTTAACATATTTATATTTTCTGTGACATGGTCACTTCAGGTTTCCAAATGGAGAAGTCAGTCAATTGAAGTTACAAGCTCTGTGTAAAAAAAATCATCAACTCATGCAGTCATTGACACTGATAGCTACATCTACCAAAATATAGTCACCTAGTTTTCCGTACAGTTCTAGAACATTATCATCCCAGTCTCAATTGTTTTGCATCATTACTGTGACCATCTCCTTATGAAATATAGTTTGTGATCTTGAGATGGGTCTTCACCTGAGGTGAAAAAGTAACACTGCATCTTGCTTTGGGTCTATTATAGTTGTGCTCTCTTCATGAGTGCCCCTACCCAGTTACGCATTTTTGTGGAAATTTTCATGTTCAACAGAAGTTTTACTGATTAAAAAGAACTTCTCTTGGGACACTGTTATAGGATATTCATCCCAAACTTACTGAAAGGGTTAATGCAGATCGAGATGGGCTAATTAAACTAATAGGCTGAGGGGAATCAGGTGGTCAAGTAAGTCCCTGACTGAGTGAGGGAGCCCAGCTGAGAACAAACAAGCTGGGTTAGAGCTGTAGAAGCAGAAAATTTGGAGAAGAAGAGGGGCTGCTGGGAAAGTCTGCAGTCACTCCCTGGGAGAAGGGGGTTGCATTTGGACTGACAAACCGGGGGAGCCAGGAAGGTAGGACAGAGCTTTGGGAAAGGCACGACAGAGCTTTGGGAAAGGCACTAAGGTCTAGAAGGGAACTTACCTTGACTGCTAGCTAGAGGGATCCTGAGCCAGAACCCAGAGTAGAGGGCAGGCCTGGGTTCCCTGCCAGTCACTGAGGGAGTGGCAGAATGAGGCAATAAATAGGAAGACTGCCCAAGTCTGTTTATGGGAAGAGACTTTCCAACCCCTGAAGGGGAAACCCTTTTGGTAACCTGGCTAGAGGGCCCAGTCATGGAGAGGCAGTAGCAGCTCACTGAGCAAGAGAAGGGCTGCTGACCCAGAAAGAGAGGTAGAGAGAGAGCACGCAACTGTGGGAAGAGGCATTGACCTGGAGAGTTATTCCCCAGAACGGCCATGAGGAAGCGCCATCCTGTCAGTGAGTGGAGCACCAGTCACACACAGGCTGTTCATATAACTTGACTTTTTTCATTTTTCTCCACCTAGATACCACACAATTGCTTTGGGTGTTTTGGATAGCTCAGATAGCTAGTCTGGCATAAATCTAACTATTTATTGGAAGCGTGACAGCGACCCAAGATCCCAATCAGAATTCCATTGTGCTATACCTGATACAAACATCTATATATACCTCCCTTCTCCTCCAGGAGCTAACAAGTAGGTTGAGTGTAGACAATAGCAGTACAGCCTACAACCAAAGCGAGCAGGATGATGGTAGACACAGGCCATGCTACTTCAATATGCAGTGTTCCTGTAGCCATACTGGTCCCAGGATAATGGAGAGAAAAAGTGGGTGAAGTAGTACATTTTATTGGACAAACCTCTGTTGGTGAGAAAAGCTTTTGAGCTTACATAGAGCTCTTCTTCAGGTCTGGGAAATGTAGGCAGAGTGTCACAGCAAAATACAAGGTGGAACAGATTGTTAACTACTTATGCTAAACAATCTGTTCCAATTTGTATTTAGCCGTGTCAGTTCCAGATCTGACAAAGTAGTTTATATATATTTTCTCTCTCCCTAAGGTTGTATACACAGACACACAATGTAGGGTTTTATTGAAGCTTCTTTAATAAGAAGATTCTTAAATGTTAAATTTTTTGTTTTAAAAGGAAACAATCACTCCTACCCAGTGATCAGTTTCTTGTTCTGCAACATCGTTATAGCAATAGGAAGGGTAGCAGACACTTGTTTCAGTAACAGAGCAAACACAGCTAAAGCGTAGATGAGTTCTCCTGTATCTGTGCAGATTAAGGAGGTATGCTGTGCTATGACTCTTCCAATTTCACCTTCTACACAGCAGGAACTTGGGCTTGGGCTTGGGCTTTGCCTTAGCCTGGGATGGCAGACCTATCAAGTGGTGTTTTGTCCATGGAAAATATTCTTCATAAATTACTTCACTCTTCAGTATCATTTGCTTTTTAAAAAGGATCAAATTTGCTTTAAGAACCACAGCTTTCTCAAAACACAATATGAAACTAAAAAGCAAGCCACTAAAATACAGAAACATTATTTGCCCTAAATTAGAAAGTGTGTTATTAGCGGGTTGCCTATGAGAAGCATCTGTGGGTTAGAAAGCAGGCCCTTATTATAGCACAGCATGCAACACTCTCATATAATAGGAAATCCTTTAGGTTGGTATGGACAGTTGGGTGGACTATGGTCATCTACAGCAGGGGTCTTCAAACTTTTCCCCCCGCAGCCCCTTTCCGCAGAAGGAAAAGTCTGATAGCCCCCGGCGGGTATGTCCGCCAAAATGCCGCTGCAGAAAGTGGAAGCTTCCGCTTTCCGCGGCGGCATTTCAGCGGGACCAAAATAGCCCGCCCGGGAGTTCGGTGGTCTCTCGGGGGGGGCTCGACGGTGGCACTGGAGTCTCACGCACACCCTGAGGTGATCTCACGCACCCCAGTTTGAAGACCACTGATCTACAGTGAGGCAGCTCACTGATGGGAAGTCTTGGCACCAAACAGCTCCCCCTATCTAAAGCCTGGTAAATGCATCAAAGATCCAACAGACTTTACCTTATAAAAACTAGGATGACCGGACAGCCAGTGTAAAAAAATCAGGACGGAGTGGAGGGTAACAGGAGCCTATATAAGAAAACGACCCAAAAATCAGGACTGTCTCCATAAAACTCGGGACATCTGGTCACCCAAATAAAAACTAAATGTTCTAGTTTTTCTAACATATTTACAAGGGCAAGGAACAATGGATTTCCTGACACGGGAAGACATATAGGTAAGGAAGTATTATCTACTCTCATTCATAGTCAATCCATTAGTCTAGAATAGGCAATTTAAGCATTAAAAAGCAGCCCAAACAGTAGTAGCAGAGGATAGTAGTACAAATATTCCTTTTTGTCCACACACTAAAAACAAATCTTATGCAATGTGCTCTCAAACTTGGGAGGAGAATATCTGCAACCTTCTCATAGGACTCAGTAACAGAATCTACCAATTGTTGCATCTAAAGTCTCTAAACCTTTACTCCTGACAGCTTAAGACACAAAAAAGACAAGACATCCGACTTCTTGAAGAAAATAGTAATGTATGAGTAAGACTTGATAGTTCCACAGATATTTAAGCACTTGCCTACATGTTGAGTTAACTTACAGCAAGCCAGGGTGCGAATCTATAGCAATCAAGTTTGCCATGCACTAACTCATTGTGTGGACCCTGCTACAGTGCACTAAAAATTCCCTAGTGCACCATGGCATATCACCATTTCAAAGAGCAATATGTCCAAGTGCATTAGGGAATTTTTAGTGCACTGTAATAGTGTCCACGGGGTAAGTTAATGCACGGCAAGCTAGAGTGCTATAAAATCATATCTTGGCTTGCCATGCAATAGTTTTCCTTGTAGATGAGCCCTACGTGATGCAATCTTACTTCCACAGGATGAGGAGAGAACGATCCCATGAATCATATCCTGATTCCAATGGTAAGGAGAAACACCTTTGAAAAGAAATTCTAGACTTGTCCATAGTGCCAATTTGTCAGGATGGAATTTTAAGAAGGTTTTTTGATTGATTAGAGTATTCAGATCTCTGACTGGTCTGAAAAAAAATGACTGCCACAAGAAAGACTTCTTTAGTCAAAAAGTAAGTTGTGGTATCCAAAGATTCTAAGACAGTAGAATCTGATCTTTTCATCAACTATGTGCCACAAAGAGCAGAAAGCAATGCCCAGATGGATACCTCCAACATGGGGAGATCCTGGAGTGCACGGAGATGATCTACTCTGCTTCCCAAGCCTCTGGTTCAGATGGTGTACCAAAGGCAGGGAGAGAGAATGACTCGAGTTCACTGCACTCAGACTATCACCAGCTAACCTACAGTCTCTAAGGGAAAAAGGTAGTAAGTTCCATGTTTCCAGGAGCATGACGACAGGACTGTTTAACAGATGTTCTCCAATAACTAAATTTCATTTTAGAAGCCTCACCACAGTTCTCCCTCTATAACCAGATTTTCAGAGCACTTTTTACAGTTCTAGAGTATTTTTTCCCCACATTTCCCCCAGACCACTTTTCTCCCTGGTCAGCCAACTAGCCAACAATGGGTACAGGTTCATATATGGACAGGAGAAGGTTGTATGCAGTAAGACAGTTTTCCAGATATGTTTGTGGCCAAGAAAGCAGACAAAGCTTTCTATACTGAATTGAGTTTAATTCATTAGTAACCAAGAATCCTATGCTGTTTTATCATGCAAGTATGTTTTGACAATCTGCCTCTCTCTTCCTTCCCTCTACCCACACTACAGCTGTGTCACTGTATTAGTTATAGCTACATATTTGAACTAACCAGTAGTTCAATTTATGACAGCATTTCTCTTTTCAAACCTATTTTTTTAAGAGTTTAAATAGCTACAGAATTTCAGTCAAGACAAAAGCTAAATTTATGGGTGAAGCTCAGGGCTCGCCTTACCATGAGGCGAACTAGGGTGGCCACCTCAAGTGCCAGATTGTGGAGGTGGGGAGCACCATTAGGACCCAGAGTGTAGAAGATTGTGTCTATTGCTGGTGTGTATGTATTCTCTCTGCTCTAGATGCACAAAGATGGTGGAGTGCTATGCAGGAGGAAGGAGGGCACAAGAGACCTTTCAAAGTTTTGGCCCAAGAGAGGGGACGTGGGGGCATCATTTGAGCTCCCCACCTCAGGTGCCAAAATGTTGTGGGCTGGCCCTGGTAAAGAGCCAAGATTGACTTAAAACAAAGAAAACTGGGTTGCGTCAGGATGCCCATAGAGCAGTAGTGATCTCATTTCAAATTGGGCCTTTGTCTGACGCTCACGCCTTTGATACTAAAAGCTGGGATGATTACAATATACTCTACGCTCAGCGTTAAACAAAATATCCTTTTACACACTTCACTTAGTACAGAAGGCAGCCCTCTGACTACTCACTGTAGCATGCATGGTGCATATTACACCTGTCTGTTACAGACAGAAATGGTTTCACATTTACTTCTGTGCCCAACATAAGCCCTTCGTTATACAAGCCTTACACCATATAAGAGTTAAAGGCAACTTGTATCACAGCCTTGTATATCCACCAAGCTTTGTGGAAGACAGTCGCTAATGAAGGAAGTAAAACTAGACATCTCCAGCAACTGATAACAGGATATGGAACCTTTCACAGCTAGGCCACTTTTGGATAAGTTATTTCCATCTGACACTGTACAGTGGCCTTTGTGAAAAGGCGCAACACTTCTACTCGAGTGGTTCCCAAACTGTGGGGTGTGCACCTGAGGGGAGGAACTTTGTGGGGTGAGCAGAGAGGCCTAGGCCAGTCCTCACAGCAGGCGGAGAGGAAGCATCACCTGGCCACAGTTCCGGCCCCACCTCCAGCTACAGCGCTAGCCCCGCTCCGCCCTCATTCCCTTTCTGCCTCCAGGCCAGCTTCTCCTCTAGCCCCAGCTCCTCCCTCATCCTCACCTCTTCCCTCATCCCTAGTTCCACCTTCAGCCCAAGCTCTCTCCTGAGGAAGCCTTGGCTGTGCAGTAATGGGAGCGTGACACAAACAGAATCCATTACTGATAAGGGGGGAGTGGGAAAGGAAAAGTTTGGGTACCACTGTTTTACTTCGATTCTAAATACAGAGGTGTCCCCATGACAGAAGTCATCATAAGCAACAGCCTTTCTGGAATTTTTAGTAAAGGTGTCAAGGATTAAGGGTTTGAGCCAAAGCCCACAGAAGCCAATGGTAGTTCTTTGATTTCTGTATTCCTTGGAAAAGGCCCTAAGCAAACAAGAAAACTTTATTCCCAACGGCAATCCCTCTGGAACAGAGTTGAGGTAAAATTTTAATCCTACACAACCCTTTCCATATACGATCTTTCCCACACAAATACATGCTCAGTTGTACTCTGCCTCAGACTGTAACATGGTAGCTTCTTAGCTTATATCTTCTGCATTAAAATTATTTCAAATTAGACCTTTCTCCTTTGTAATTAGAATCTTCAGTGTTACACTTCAACACCTATTAATAGCAATTACAGATGTACGAGTCAGATAAAACAAAGGAAATAATTTATCATACAACTTAAATATCTACATAAAGAATGGAGCAACGCAAAAGCAATTGGAGACTTTTCAAAATATCAATACGGTACAACTGGACCTATTAGATAATTGTAGTGTGATAGTGAAAGACCAGTAATATCAAAGCAGATACTATTTGCAACAGCATAATACAATATGACATGTTCTTTGGGTCACGACAGATGTCATCAGTAACATCTTCAGACTTGTTTGAGGATACAGTGGTTAAGGTATCACGCCATATGAATATTATCTTCTCTAACAAGGACATTTCTACATTTACTAACCAATGCCAACCATTAAAGAACTATCCTCATGTCAGACTAGAGAAGGGCAAACGTGCCATTTTGTCCCCATCCTTAAACTTTTGTTTCAAAGCATATACTGTGAAGAGCTTTGCTCCTATTTGCTCACTCACAATGATGTTAACTTTCAGTTTTTCCCCTGAAACCTTTTATACGATATCAAAGGTGTCCCAACTGTTAAAAGTACAGGTGTCTGTCAATCTTAACAAGGCTGTGTGCACCCTAAGGATAAAAATAATATCTACGTTATATTTACTGTATATTACTGCAATTGCCCCAAGGACAATTATAATTAAAAAAGACATACACAAACTGCAGCAAAAGCACCTACTGGGTATCACGAAATAATGTGCTTAGCCAAATAACAAAACCAGAATACTTATACAAATATATACATGCACTGAAACCACCATCTGAAGTTTGACTGAAGAAATCTAAACAGCTGCACTAAGTGCCAAGAGCGAATAAAGATTATGAACTAATAGTTTGCTACTTTAGATCTGAACCATAATCCTACATTATTCAGGTCACGTGATCTTGTAATCACAGTTAAAACAGTGCGTTTTAAATTATTCTGAATAAATCCCAACATCTCTTAAGAACAAAATCAAGTACCAGTAAGTAATTTTACAGCTCCTCTGCCTGTATCATCCTGAGAGAGAATACAAAAGGGCCTAGTGGTTATTTTTAAGAAAGGCGAAAAAAAGTGATCCGGGTAACCATTAAATTTGACATCTGTAGTAAGTAAGGTCTTGGAAAAAAATTTGAAGGAGAAAGTAGTCAAGGACATTGAGGTCAGTGGTAAATAGGTAAACTAACCTGATCTCTTTCTTTGAGAAAAACAGATTTTTTTAGACCAAGGAAATGCCATGGATCTAATTTATCTTGATTTCAGTAAGGCATTTGATACGGTTCCACACGGGGAATTATTAGTCAAATTGGAAAAGATGGGGATCAACATGAAAATTGAAAGGTGGATAAGGAACTGGTTAAAGGGGAGACTACAGCGGGTCATATTGAAACATGAACTGTCAGGCTGGAGGGAGGTTACCAGTGGAGTTCTTCAGGGATTGGTTTTGGGACCAATCTTATTTAACCTTTTTATTACTGACCTTGGCACAAAAAGTGGGAGTGTGCTAATAAAGTCTGTGGATGACACAAAGCTGGGAGGTATTGCCAACACAGAGAAGGAGTGGGATATCATACAGGAAGATCTGGATGCCCTTGTAAATTGGAGCAATAGTAATAGGATGAAATGTAATAGTGAAAAGTACAAGGTCACGCATTTAGGGATTAACAACAAGAATTTTAGTTATAAACTGGGGACACATCAATTGGAAGTAACGGAGCACGAAGACGACCTCAGAGCATTCGTTAACCACAGGAAGACTATGAGCCACCAATGCGATATGGCCGTGAAAAAAGATAATGCAGTCTTGGAATGCATCAGGTGATATATTTTCAATAGAGATAAGGAGGTGTTAGTACCATTATATAAGGCGCTGGTGAGACCTCATCTGGAATACTGTGTGCAGTTCTGGTCTCACATATTTAAGAAGGATTAATTCAAACTGGAACAGATACACAGAAAGGCTACTAGAATGATCTGAGGAATGGAAAACGTGTCTTATGAAAGGAGACTCAAAGAGCTTGGCTTGTTTAGCCTAACCAAAAGGAGGCTGAGGGGAAATATGACTGCTCTCTATAAATATATCAGAGAGATAAATATCATGGAGGGAGAGGAATGATTTAAGCTTTGTACCAAGAACAAATGGATATAAACTGGCCAGCAAGAAGTTTAGACTGGAAATTAGACAAAGGTTTCTAACCATTAGAGGAGTGAAGTTCTGGAACAGCCTTCCCAGGGGAGCAGTCAGGGCAAAAGATCTATTTGGCTTCAAGACAGAGGGCTTGTCTTCACTAGCGTGGGGAGAGATCGATCTTATGGCAATCGATTTATCGCATCTCGTCAAGACGCGATAAATTGATCGCCAGCAGCGCCCCAGTCGACTCCGTAACTCCAGGTCACCAAAAGGCGCAAGCTGGAGTCGACGGGGGAGCGCGCTGCCAACCGCCGCCGCGAGGACGGTAGGTAACTTGGCTGTAGATACGTCGATTTCAGCTACGGAAATTGCATATCTACAGTTGATCCCCCGCCCTAGTGAGGACCAGCCCGAAGTCTGATGAGTTTATTGGGGAGATGGTATGATGGGATAGCCTAATTTTGGCAATTAATTGATCTTTGACTATTAGTGGTAAATATGCCCAGTGGCCTGTGCTGGGATGCTCGATGGGATAGGAACTGAGTTACTACAGAGAATTCTTTCCTGGGTGTCTGGCTGGTGAGTCTTACCACATGCTCAGGGTTTAGCTGACCGCCATGTATGGGGTCAGGAAGGAATTTTCCTCTGGGGCAGATTATCAGAGGCCCTGGGGGTTTTTCACCTTCCTCTGCAGCATAGGGCACAGTTCACTTGTTGGAGGATTCCCTGCACCTTGAAGTCTTTAAACCATGATTGGAGGACTTCAGTATCTCAGACATAGGTTAGGGAGTTTGTGGGTGAGATTTTGTGGCCTGCATTGTGCAGGAGGTCAGACTAGACGATCATAATGGTCCCTTCTGACCTTAAAGTCTGAGTCTAGGTCACTGAAGCTTCAGTATTCATACAGTGGATGAATATACAGCACTGCACATGCACTTACACACACTATGGTACTAAGTGTCGCAGCCCCAGTTCTCAGCTGCACTGGGGTGACTTCAATCTACTCTGTCACACTCCAAGCTTTAAAAGCACACTAAGTCAGCTACAGAAGCATTTTCCCGACACCTCTCCCAGGACAGGAGAGGCAACTGGAGCCAAATGTAGCTGAAGCTTACTAGTACCACAACAATTACCAGTCGCAAAATAGACCTTGGAAGACACTGTAGCATAGTTCGGTGCACCCTATAGGCCTGGTTCAGAACCCACAAGGCCCATGGTCACTAGAGCATAAAAGGCTTTTTGGCATGTGTACATATAACCTATGAACTGCATAGCTGCTCATGTCTATAGCACAGAGAATATTCACTAGGTACTATGTTGTGACATTTCTGAAAAGTATATGAAATGTGTCTCATTAGAACTCAAGTCTCCAAGTAGCTTTTCACTTTTGACTACTGTGCTGTGCTACCTAGGCACCAATTAATGGTTACAATCTAAACTGGATTAATGGAAATGGATATTCCTTGATGCTTTACCAAAACTAGCTATGCTTTTTACACAACCGTTATTCATATCACAGCCTACAAGTGGAAAAAAAGTCACACAGAGTAAGGCAGTAAGAGAAATTACCCGTGCGTGCCAAGAACACAGCGGCTACCTTTCCTATTTACACACTTCAGCTTTTACTTCACACGACTGAACTTTTTGTTCTTTATGATGAACAGTTTAAACACTATTGGTCACTGGCTGTGCCTGACCCATCTGATCCACTGACATAAAAACAAAGTAGCTGAGAACATTATATGTGTGTTCATATATTGTACCTACCTCAGTAACGTCAACACAGGGTACTGATTTCTAAGAACACAATTTTACTTCAGGGAAGCACTCTCCCAAGAAGATTTTAAAAAGCACAGTCCATTTCTTTTGTATCTCTAATACCAAAAGCAAGTTATTCCCTATGCTAAAAATCTTCATGTAACTACTGCAGATCCTCAGATTTAGACCCACCTTAGGAACGGAGGTTACTTGTTACTGAAATATTCCGTAAATCTAAACAAGACATTACGGACTTCAGTCGTGGGGAGAAGGGGGATTAGGGCTCCGGGCAGGGAGGAAGGTTAGGGAGGATCAGAACTTCTGACCCTTAGGGTGCCAGGGCTCGGGCAGGGGGCCAGGACTTTGGTCCTGCAGGACCACTGGGGTTTGGGGTTTCAGCCTGTGGCTCTGCTTCCAGTTTCAGCCTTGTGGATCTGCTGGACTCAACTTCAGCCCCACAGCTCCATTCCTGGTTTCTGCCCTAAGAGTGGCGTCAGGGCTCCCCACAGCTCTGCTCCCAGTTTCAGCCAGGGGAGGAGGTTGTGCCAGGGCTCAGGGCTTTAGCTGGGGGAACGGTGGGGGGGAAACTGGTTCGCTGGGGCTGAAACCAGCACTCCCCTTGTAGATAAAGCTCTGAGCACTGGTGCCCCCTGGGTTGGGGGCTAAAACCAGGAACGGAGCCGCAGGGCTAGAACTCCAAGTCCTGGGACCCCCTACGGGGCTGAAGTTAGGAACAAAGCCAGGAGTTCCCATGCTCCCGTGGATCAGAAACCCTGGGCCATACACACCCCACCCTGGAGCCCTGACCCACCGCCATCTTGTGGCTGCAGCGCCAACTTCCTCCCATTGGCTAAAGACCTTAGCCAAAGGCAAATTCTTGAGACAATACAGTACTTGCTTGGGGGTAGGGGTTGTTTTTGTATCTCCCTGCTGCCTGATTGCTTCCTTCCAGTTCCAAATGGTGTCCGGTAAGTCCCTAACTCTGGGGTTGATATCTCTGAGTCGTCCAGCAGGATCTGGTGTTCTTTTTAAGGTCACTATGTTGCCCTCCTGGCTTCAAGCAGCACAGGAACATCAATATCCATATTGCTAAGCACTCCATACATATAACAAGTTTCATTGCACATCTATTCCAACCCATGTACTTTTGTGTGGTGAAAGTAAATAAGGAAGCGTTATTTACTCCTACTCGTACCACAAGAACGAGGGGGCACCAAATAAAATTAATGGGCAGCAGGTTTAAAACAAATAAAAGGAAGTATTTCTTCACACAATGTACGGTCAACCTATGGAAGGCTTTGCCGGAGGATGTTGTGAAGGCCAAGACTATAACAGGGTTCAAAAAAGAACTAGATAAATACCTGGAGAATAGGTCCATCAATGGCTATTAGGCAGGATGAACAGGGATGACTACCTGTTCATTCCCTTTGGGGCCCTTGGCATTGGCTACTGTTGGAAGACAGAATACTGGGCTAGATGGACTTTTCGTCTGACCGAGTATGGCCTTTCTTGGATTCTTTTATATTTTTTACCTCTGTCATTCACCTTGAAAGAGAGAAACTATGGGGGCTCAAAAGCAGCTGCATTTGCTTTACAGAATCATTTAAAAGTGGCCCGTTTTAAACAAACGCCTATTTCAGCCACCTGCTAGGGGTCAAATAATGCTGAGAAGTGACATCTGTCACACAGGCAGCATGGGAGCACATGTTCTGAAGTTCTAAATTACAGTTTAGGTAACAATTATTCCTGAAAATGACAGACTAACAGCAGCGGCTAAAACCAGGCAACATTTGTTAGGTATAATGCAAGATTTCCTCCTCAACTCAGGCAAGGCTCCTCTTACCTGATGAGAGGCATCCTCCAACACATTACCCTCTCTTCTTCTTTCCCATAACAGATGATTCTTGTAAACCCGTGTGCACTGAGCTGAGGGGCTGAGAATCCACCCCATACATCCTTTTTTATATTTGAGAAGCAGGCCCCAATCATTGATTTCATGCGTTTAGTGGCGGGGCAACATTAAGTGGGAGGGGTCAAAGTTCAGCCATGGTCTTCATGACCAAGCAGCAAAAGGACACAGCCAGCAGAAGACCAGGAAGAATAAAGGCCTTTGTACGTGCATGACATCCTTCATTCAGCATTTTAACTAGCGGAATAAATTACTAACATTATGTATCCTAATTTCCATTGGTTCCAGGAAGCCCCCTTTCATTTCTTCATTTTTCAAATTCTCTCTTTAAGTGGAATCCTTAGGACAAGCAAGAGATAGTTGGAAGGCTTACAGAAAAGGCACAGAATTCAACAGGGTGATGGTTGAAGCTGACCATGCCCTAAGTCCGGCTACCCTGGATTATTTGTGGACTAATAGTGTCTATTTATTATAGGCATTTTGTTCATATAAGCTTTCCAGCAAAGACTTACCAAAAAAAAAAAAAAACACACTCCACACATTTTATGTTTCCAGTATGTAAGGTTCTAGTCTTCCATCTGTAAGTAAACAGAATGCATTTTCACTTATTTTGAATAGTCTTACAATTTTTGAGGTGTTGAGAAACTGTACCTTTTGTTACAGTACAAGCGTTACAAGATTCTTGCTAAAGCCTTACAGAAAGATCAGCATGTATGTTTACGTGGATGAAGAGAATCAAGTCAGAGTACACCACAAGTCGTTCTCATTCAAAGAAGCCAAGGCACCAAGGTCAAAAGTTTTATCATCATTTCTATATTTGAGAAAAGTGTATTTGATTGGCTTTGTAAAGTTAATGTGTTGATTTCCAGAATGTAAACACTGCCTGCAGTAAAGTAATGATCCAGAAGCCTTTGACCAAAATGAAGGCAACAGCCACAATAGATCAGAATTCAGAAGTTTAATAGAGCCATAAGAGAGTACAAGAGGGGATATCCTCTCATATCCTACTAATGATCATGGAAGTGTCAAAAGCTGCCTCAGTTACTAAAAATCTGACTGGTGCCTGAAGGAAAACCGAAAACAAATTTTGTGAAATCCCAAGAACTTCTAGGCCAGTACACTACCCCTAGTTACAACATCTCGGTGATTATAGAGCTCTAAAGTGATAACATTTGGCCAAATTAGACCAACAGAAGAATTCTTCCATCGACCTAGAGCTGATCTACACCAGGAGTTAGGCTGGTGGTTTAGCTGCATCTCCCAAAGGGTTGGAGTTTTCAAACCCTTGAGACATATAACTATACAGACAGTCCCCGAGTTACATAAACCTGATGTATGCAAATCCAAGCATACAGAAAAAGTTCCGTAAGCAAGCAATAAGTGAGGGGGAATTGCGTATAATGGTGGGAGATACATTTCTGACTTACGCAAAATTCAAGTTACGCAAGGCATTCCAGAACGGAACACTTAATTAAGTTGGAGAGCGTCCGTATAATAAATTCCTAGCGTAGACCAGACCAAAGGAAGCTAGGCATCAGGCCTCAAGCTTAGCAACCACATAGATTTCACCAAGCAACAAATCAGGCGGCACTGCAAATACATTTCACGATATCTGGGAAGAGTTAGAAAACACCCACATTTATATTAACCAGTTTGTTTTTTTATCTCCTTACAAGTAGAGCTCTGAGCACTACACAGACTACAGTCTCCCACAAAAAATCCAAAGGGAGTAGAATGGCCCTTTAAGGAGACCCCAGCATGAAGTTTCCTGGACAATGAGTGTCTCAGCAGCAGTACTGGTTGCCTACAACACTAAAGTCTGGGACTAGCCTCAACTACTCGGAGGAGCCTGGACTTTGGGACATAGCCGTAACAACCTCCCACTCTTCCAGCAGCCAAGAGCAGACTCATGACAGTCCCAGATGACAGCCCCAGATGCCCTCTTGTCAACAGTTCTGGACTCCAAGCTGTTTCATGGAGTGGAAAATTGACTTGGGTGTGGGAAAGGCCTCAGACACCTTCAGAGCACTTTACCAGTTTAACACAGGAGCATATGCTCCATAGATTGATTCATTTTTTGGCCCTCTTGCATCTCCAGTCACCCACATCTATTGCCATAGACAGAAGTAGAGAGGGGTAGAGCATGCTTGGTACCCCGAGGCCCAATCGCTCAATGTGCAGGCATCCCCCGGGGGGCACCACTATTCTGAAGGAGCTGGGGGCTAATGTGTACTTTTACACAATATAATTTAATGCTAAATAAAAGAGTAATTGACCATCTATACAGAAAGTGGAAAACTTGTATCTACCTAAGAGCAGGTGGCATTCCCAGGATCACCCTCTGCAGGGGCAGAGGGTAAGTATTAAAGACACAAAGGGATACTGGTTTGGTAGAGAATCTTTCCAATTCTAAAAAAGTCTGAACTATTGCAAACATTAAGTCGTACACACTTCCCCATATAATTTTTGATGGGACACTAATCCTCCCTCCTAGCTATTATTTGTAACTCCTGCACTGCCTCTTACCTTTGCTAACAAGAAACACCAATGATAAATGATAATTAGACAAGGCTCTTTGGGGTAGAGACGTGTCTACACAGGGTCTAGCAGAATGGAGATCCAATTATGATTGTAGCTTTTGGGTATTACCATAACAGTTATCCCCATTTTGATTATTTTGTTTTTATGACAGCCTCTAGAACAGAGAAATGCAGCTATACAATTATAATTATGATATGTTTGGACTTCCTTTTGTAAGCACAGGTTTTACAATAAGGGAGCCACTAACAAAAAAAAATCTGATTCAAGTCTGTTTAACTTGTCAATAAGAAGTGTGTCATCCATTTACAGAAAGCAGCACTGAACAAAACTACAGCCTTCCTTTTACAGCAAAAATCAGTATTAGTACTACAACTCTCAACATCAGTGCATGAAAAATGTGACGCAGTTGCATGTCAACATCAAAATGGGAATGCTGAAGTATGTAAGTCACATGGGTAAAGTTAAAGCCAATGAAATGGGGATTTAAAAAGCCAGTTCACACTGATTAAGCCTGAACTTTCAGTAGTGGTTAGATTGGGATTTTCTACAATATGTATAGCGTTATTTCAGCTTTATTCTTACATAAACCTATTCCCTTTCTAGCTGATTTTTCATGGGGATTATCTAGAGGATCATCTTTGCAAATCCACAGCTTTACTGAACCATACCAAAGTACTAATGTGCTTCAAGCAGGACCTACAGAGATCAACTCTAGGGATGAAGGACAGCTCTGTCTCTATACGATTAAATTCCTGACCTACCTGCTGAGACTGCTAATTGTAATAGACCATACCCCTCACCACAGAAAAAAATAAATAAAGCAGACAGAGACATGCATCCACTAGCAAGTGAACCCAGAATATTAAAAGGTGACCTGCAAAGTTGGTTTCTGTCCTTTGCTTCCTTAAGAAGGATAGCTTGAATTTCTAATGTAAAACAACTTAAAACATTCAAATTCTACCTCACTACCAGGCTAAGAAACAGTGAATTCACGACTACCAAATTCACGGCCATGAAAAATGCGTCACGGACCGTGATATCTAGTCTCCTCCATGAAATCTGGTCTTGTGTATACTTTTACCCTATACTATGCAGATTTCACGAGAGAGACCGGAGTTTTTCAAATTGGGAGCCCTGACCCAAGAGAGTAAAGTGGAGGGGAAGTCATAATGTTTTTGTAGGAGTCTTTCAATATTGCCACTTTTCTTTCTGTGCTGCCTTCAGAGCTAGGTAGCTGGAGAGCGGCAGCTCTGAAGGCAGCAACCCCTCCGCAACAGTGCGGAAATAAGAGTGACAATACCATACCATATCATCCTTTCTTCAGCACTGCTGCTGACTGTGGCGCTGCCTTAAGAGCCAGTTGCCCAGCCAGCAGCTGATGCTCTCCAGCTACCCAGCTCTGAAAGCAGTGCAGAAGCAAGGCTGGCAATACTGCAAGACCCCCTACAATAATTTTGCCCCATCGCCCTCCCCACATCGGATCAGGACCCCTTCAGTTACAACAAGGTAAAATTTCAGATTTAAATATCTAAAATCACAGTTTACTTTTTAAAAAATCATATGACCATGAATATGACCAAAATGGACCGTGAATTTGGAAAGGCCCTATTCCCGACAATAGAGAGCTAAAGCCAAACGAACAATAGGAAGGCCAGGGATTTTGATCTGAATATTAAACTCTTACCACCACTTATTTTACTTCAATGCCTAATTAACATAAAAGGATGACCGTTAAAGATTCAGCACTGCCACTCCTTCAGTTAAAGTGCAAGAGCTCACAAGACATACCTAATAGCCCAGCAAAAGTCTGGGAAAAGCAGCACTCACACTGCTGGTACTTCTAATGGTAAACAAACAAAAAAACAAAGAAAAGGCACATCTCAAACACCCATTTAGGCCCTGCCTGTTTACCTACCAAAGGCAGAAGTGCACAAGTTAGTTTGTTTGTTTTTTTAAGAGGCCTTTGCAGGTCACTTTTAAAAGGGACACCATCGAACTCTAACAGTTTTTCCTAGGAGATATTACAAGTAACACCAAGATTACTATTTAACTTGTAGAAAAATATTTGTTTACTCTGTGCTTTTGACTACACTTTATATAGTCAGTTTCCCCTGTTTGTGTGGGTCTTTCACAAAGGAACTGGGATAGGAAATTTTTTAAAAAAATAGAAAATTGGATTGAAAAACCATAAAAACTAGGAGCGAAATTCACAAAAAGGTATATTATCTGAAGCTATTTTTACCTTTTCTTAATTGACTAGATTTTAAGACATTGCTTCCCTTTAATTCACTTATCACCCAACATCTGACAGACTTCAGTCACCACCTACAAGGAGGATTAACGCTCTAGCTTAGACAGGTGAGTTCAATAAATTTCCATGATCCGCCCTGCCCCCAATCAAGGAATTGTACATTAAGTTGTACACAGCTACATTTATAGCTTTTCATACTCGTTAACTGTGCACATACACACACACGCTTCTTAAATTGAACTTTCCTTCGTGGAGGCTAGACGTAGAGTGTCACAGCAGTTTAAGCTTTGTGTTACTTTTCACTTCTGCCTGCTGCTGTATACCAAAATATCTGTAGAGTCATACATTCATGTTCTTTTGAATATTCTTTTTGGCATTATTTGCAGATACCTTTGTATGCTCCAGATTAGCATGAAGACCCAAAGGAGGTAATATTTTCAGGTGATAAACCAGAAGGAACAGCTTGGATTTCATGTTTCACAGCCATTAGCTACTAAATCTAATGTTAAGAGTTTCCAGGAAGCTGCAAAACAGAAAACCCTTTGGTTTATGAACCAATTTCTGTTTTACTCTGAAGAAAGGGGGTGGATAGGGATACAATGTACTTTCAAAATCTTGTTTTTTATGATAATCTGGAGACTTATTGCTGTCACCATGAACACACTATGATTAGTATGTAACATAGTGATGAAGGGAACATAGCGTAGAAATGGAGATTAACCACCATTGCCTACACTGTGATGCCTTTCTGTAACGCCACAATGAAAACATATAGCTAGTTATGCCACAATACAGAAGACAAATGACTTCTTAGGATTTCATTTCAGTATTTTCTTAAAATGAAATTTACATTTTAGCAATATCCTTATTATGCAGTAACCACAACACAAATATGCTTCTTTAGCGCTAAACACATCTGCAGTCAAAGCATGCTCAGGCTAGAAAGATGTAGATACTAAAAAAATGAAGACTTTCCTGCTATGAAATGGAGATGAGGGACAGAAATGAAAAGGGACAGAAGCCGTACACTTAGCATTTGCATGCATAACAGCGAGTGAAAACTTAGGTCATCTCTCTCAACCCTAAAAGAAGCTAGTATATTTTAGTGGTTTGAAAATTATTATGGCATGTAAGCAAATTATCAAACTGTAGTGTAGAACTAAATCCATCTCGGTCAAAGTGAAGCATCATATTTAGATTCTCATTCCTGAGCAATTAGTTCACTACTCTCAAAAGATTGCCTCAATTCAAAGTACAGTCAAGTATTTATGAATCACACTTTTAAATGATGTGAAGTTTTTATTGCCCCAATTTACCATTTACCAGTACTACTTAATATTCCACATCAGTAAAACAGATGAGCACAGTATAACAAAACCATCTGTATTCAAATATTATAAGAGCACAATGTGACGGTATGAAAATACACCTGCCAGAACTGAAGCACTATTAAGCGCTCAGTTCTTTTATCTTTTATCATGAGCTAACCTATCTCAGTATTGGCTACTGTGCCGAAGTGCATAAACAGTATTGGAGTTCACAAAAAGGTACAATATGCACCCAGGTAATTATTACAATTACATCCCCTTCAACATTAGACTTTCAACATCAAAATGAAAATATCACTTTCACCTGCACAGGGAACGTGCATGCACACATTTTCAATTATGTTGTAAGCAAAGTCCAAAACAGAACTACTAGGAAGCTACAGAAGAAGAAATGGAAGATATTAGCACCCTCTCCATTTTTCACCATCTTATTAGTGCAGTTCCAGTAACATCAGCAGTTACATATTTTTAATATGGCAACACTTCATAGTACTCCAGAAGTCCAAGTAAGAGCTTAAATTAGTGTATCACTAGAACCACATACAGAACAGTAGTATCCCCCCTCTGCAAAGCAATAGCACATGTTTGGGCCTGATAGGCTGGTTCTGCACTGGATGAGAAGTCAGCAACCTGGAGGCCGGGTATTTTCTTAGTGAAAAACTTTATTTTCACTATGTAATCCAGTTCCTGAATAAATGCGGTCAGAAGGCACACAGACAAAAATCTCAGTCCAAAACACCAATGCCTGGTTAGAGATGTTATGGCAAACAGTTGCACCTGAATAACCTACATCACAAAACTAACAATGACACTTTTTCCCCAAGTCTGTCCACTGCTTGCACGTTGAGAGGGAACTTATAAAATTACATGTAATAGCACCATCTGGTGACTCCCACCATAATAAATGGAAATTCCACTGAGGGGATGGAGGGCGAAGGGGGGGAGAAAGGAAAATTCACTCATTTTTTAGTATGAAGTGTTTTTTAAAAGCTGTCACAGACTTTTCTTTCCTTTCTATAGTTGAAGGGGACTGCATTATGGTGTGCTCACCAGCATAAAAATGCTCCCAAGAAATGTTGATCAGAAAAAAAAAGTGTGCTGAATAATTCCTTGAAGTCACATACAAATAAAGCAGAGGAATGGCAATAACTAGTAACTTCTTCTTCTTCCTTGACAAATGTTCAGCCATTAAGAAGTGATGAGATCAGAGGTTTTTCCCCCCGAGAGATCATCCTCTGGTTTCAAAACAGAGGACTAGCAAGAGCAGTAACTTAATTTAATTGCTCTGCGGATATTAAAATTACAAAGTGATCTATACAGACTTGAAGTCATCAATGACAGTGCCAAAGAATGAACCAAACAATGTTAAAAAAAAAAAAAAAAGGTTTCCACTATGACTGAGGAAAATGCTTTTTTGCTAAAGAATACTGATACCATGGCAACAAATTCTGTGTCCCACAAACGGAAGAAGTTTGTAAGATTAGAATTACAATTTAAATGGCTCATTTTAATATTACTTAAAGTTAGTCTTTCAGAGAAGGCAACATATACACAAAATGTGTGCCGCTCCCAAAATGATTAATGTCCTTGATTTTTCTTTGGTTTTTTGTGAGGAGGATAAACACCTAATGAAGAATACAGAAATAGGATACAAGGATACTAAAGACCCAAGGAAACTGAGAATACTGTAGTTCATTTTACTTACATAGCACTTTTGAACCAAAGGGCTTGATAGGTTTAACAGAAGGACAAGTTCTAGAATTCCTTTTGGATATAAGATTTGAGCCATCTTGTGCTGGCACATATAGGATGGCTCTGAATGGTGCCTTGAACAGAAACTAGATCAGATATGACCTGAAGTACTTGTTACCTGATTTTTGTTCACTGAACTGGATTAGTCCATTTCCTAGTGGACAAGCATGCACATCACTAAAACCACCAGCACAACTGGCATGCCTGATGGGCAGAAAGGCGTAGGACTGAATGTGCATGGAAAATTAACCATCTTCTCATCCCAAGAGTAATCTCAGTAGATAAGAGCTGAGGTCCTACAGCAATGGAAAGTGTCAAAGCTTGCAGCACTGCTGACTACTGTGCACCTGTTTTGCATCTAGGGGACTTCAGTCAGGCACACTTCATAAACAATAACATTCATATACAAATTGTGAAGACAAAAGAACTGCAGACAGCCTGAAATCTCCCATTTCCCAGACAAGATTTCTTTTAAAATGCCCTTCATGTTACTGAACAAGGTAAATTGCTACAAAGATTTAAGGCAATTTGTGTTTCTTTAGAAATAAGCCTTACGTGGAAGTGAGGATTCCAAAAGTGTTGTGTAGAGAAAAATATGTTTCCAGACCTCTCCACAGAGACTCAACTAACATGACAATTGTAATAATTGATTTTTCAATTATTAGTTCAGTTAAACAGCACTGATAAGCTCTGAAAAGAGGGCTGTTATAACAACGGGTATCCCGAAATGCTGCCCCATACCCCACAAGGAGACCACCTCAGGCAAAAAAAGGGAAAGACAAATAGGTATGTGATACTTGACTCAGGAGGATTTAAGTTACTCCTGTATGATCTCTTACGATCTCCCCAACTCCAGATTTGCCCTCCAATAACTGCTGGAGAGCTCCCCAACTGACATGGCCTGCAATCACTGCTGCTCCATCAATGGCTCTCTTGCATCCACATTAAAACATTGTATCATTTCCTCAATTTGCTGGAATTTCACACCCACACACTGGTCACAGCATATGCTCAGAAAATTACAGTTATCTGTATTTAGAGACTGTTTCAGAATCTCAGTTTTCTTTGCCAGTATTAAGAACAAGCCTCAGTGCTGTACATGAGGGAACTGGAATTTAATATATGATAACACTATAAGTAAAAGGAAACAAATTCCTTATGGAAAATCTCTAAGTATATCAGATCAGTTCTCAGTAGTAGCTGCTCTACTTTCAGCAGAGATAAATATTTACAGTCTGAAACAGAGAAATAACACCTTATGTTGCAATACCAGGAATGCAAGCCCCAGTCTTTAATATACTTTAAAACCCCAGGCTCTTTAAAGAATTTAAGTACTTAGAAGTGCATACATTAAAAATTACCCACTACTCAGCAATTCTGGTACTTCTAGTACCAAAAAAAAAAAAGAAAAACAGTACAAGTACGTAGGCAGTTTGTATAATATACACTAAACACTTAGAAGTGATCTTCACGAGGAGGGACCTCATCACTTAAGGAATGTAAAAATCACTTTTGATACTGCACCCCTCTGATGGTTAGTCTTATCCGTTTATAGCCTCAATTCATTCCTCTTTAGAACTCCCCCTTAATTTTAAAATTACTCACTGCTATGAATATGAGGTCATCTAGTCCAGTCCCCTGCTCAAAGCAGGGCCAACACCAACTAAATCATCCCAGCCAAGGCTTCGTCAAGCTAGGCCTTAAAAATATCTAAGGATGGAGATTCCACTACCTCCCTAGATAACCCATACCAGTGCTTCACCACCCTCCTAGTGAAATGGCGTTTCCTAATATCCATCCTAGACCTTCCCCACCGCAACTTGAGACCATTACTCCTTGTTTTGTCATCTGCCACCACTGAGAACAGCCGAGCCCCATGCTGTTTGGAACCCCTATTCAGGTAGTTGAAGGCTACTATCAAACCTCCCTCCCCCCCTTCTCTTCTGCAGACTAAATAGCCCCAATTCTCTTAGCCTCTCTTCGTAAATCATGTGCTCCAGCCCCCTAATAATTTTCGTTGCCCTCCGCTGGACTCTCTCCAATTTGTCCACATCCCTTCTTAATGGAAAAACAAAACCTGGACTCAGTACTCCAGGTGTGGCCTCACCAGTGCCAAGGAGAGGGGAATAATCACTTCCCTTGATCTGCTGGCAATGCTTTATTAATACAGCCCAATATGCCATTGGCAATGAGGACACACTGCTGACTTATAGCCAGCTTCTCCTCCACTGTAATCCCCAGGTCCTCCCAGAACTGCTGCTTAGCCAGTCGGTCCCCAGCCTCTAGTGGTGCATGGGATTCTTCCTTCCTAAGTGCAGTACTCTGCACTTGAATCTTATCAGATTTCTTTTGCCACAATCCTCCAATTTGTCTAGGTCACTCTGCACCCTATCCTTACCCTCCAGCATATCTACCTCTCCCCGCAACTTAGTGTCATCTGCTTAGTGTCATCAACTTGCTGAAGAGTGCAGGCACTAGATTTTTCTGTTCCAGAACTATGCTGAATCAGCCCTTCTGAGGTTGTCCTTCCCAAATCCAATATCCCTTTCAAACACTTAATTGTGCATCCTTTTTGGCAACTCAATTTATGGTTCCTCAGAACCACTGCTCCCTGGGGTTCCTTTTAGCAGCTTTCCTAAGCCAGTTCATTTCTCTAGAATGAAGAAAGGGATGTGGAGAGCATTATACATGATCCAAGAATTGAAAGTAATGTCCAACTGTACCACTACACTATCTCTCATTAATAAGGTATGACAGTCCCCATGCAATCAAACTCTTACACAAAAGCTCTCAGAAAGTACTGCATGCAACATGGGGAACTGTATATCAGATCTTGTCTTGACAGATAAAGAGGAACAGATCCCAGAAGTAAAAAGTTAATGTTAGCTTAGGTACAAGTGACTGTGACTTAATCACATTTACATGCAAACAGTATGAAGTCTAGACCAGTGATATACAGTACTCAGTGGGGGAGGGGGAGGGCCAATTTCACAAAGCTGAAAACAATTATGAGCCAAATCATCTGGAAAAACTTAAATCAGAAAAATGTCAATGATAGCTGGGACATATACAAGAACACTATACGAAATGCCCCAAAAGCCATAATCCCACAGTTGAGGAAGGCGGCCATATTTATTTAAAAACATCCTGCTTTAGTATTTTTTTTTTTATATGTAACAAATGGAAGAAAAGGAAAGTTGATAGTAATGAACAAACTAAAAGCTAGGAACTGGAGAAAATTAAGGCAAGCAGAGGGACATATGGTCCAGCTGAGTTAAGGACAACAACAAATATATTGGGAACAAAAGAATCCTATTAATGTACTGCTCCATTGCTAGATAGAAATGCTATAAATTCTAACGCTTCTTCCTTTTCTGCATTCATAACCTATATTACCCTCAAATTTTTTATTAATAAATCATCTACATGGATTTATGGAAAGCAGATCCTGTCAAACTTGATATCTTCTTTTGATGAGATTACAAGGTTGGTTGAAAAAGGTAATAGTACTGATGTAATATATTTAGCCTTCTCTAAGGCATTTGACTTGATACCAAACGACATTTTGATTAAAACTAGAAACATAAAATTAAGTCATATGAAAGTGCATATTTAAAAGGATTAAAAGCTTGCTAACTCAGTCTCAAAATATAATTAATCAGGGCATCATCATCCAATGGGTGCATTTCTAATGGGGTCTTGCCAAGGACTGCTTCTTGTCCCTACGCTATTTAACATTTTTATCAGTTACCTGGAAAAAAACAAAGTCACTGAAAGTTTGCAGAGGACAAAAATCGGAGTGGTAAATAATGAGGCGGACAGGTTACTGATATAGAGCAATCTTGATTCATTGGTAAGCTAAGGGTAAGAAAACAATATGCACTTTCATATGACTAAATGTAAAGATGATATACATCTAGGAACAAAGCCATACTTGCAGGATGGGAGGCTATCCTGGGAAGCAGAGACTCTGTCCACAATGACCCCCAAATCTTTTTCAATCACCTGCACAAAAGCTCTCAGTGCAATGTTGTGGCCAAAAGTGTTAGTGTGATCTTTGGTTGCAGAACAGGGGAATTTTGACTAGGATTAGTGTTTATTTTAACTCTGTTTTTGGCATTCGTGTGACTACTCCTGGAATCCTGCGTCCAGAATTCAAGAAGGATGTTGAATAAATTGGAGACCGTTCAGAAAAAAGCCACAAGAATGATTAAAGGATTATAGAACTTGTTTTTATAGTGATAGACTCCAGGAGCTCAATCTGTCTAGCTTAACCTTTGCTAAGGGGTGCCTTGATTCCAGACTACTGGTACCTACGTGGGGAACAAAAAATTAATGAGTTCTTCAATCTAGCAGCAAAAAAAGTATCCTTGATCCAATGACAGGAAGTAGAAGCTAGACAAATTCAGATGGGAAATAAGGTATAGATTTTTAATGGTGAGAATTAACCAACCATTGGAACAGTTTACCAAGGTGGATTCTCCATCTCTGAATTTTAAAATTGAGATAGCACCTTTCAGAAAAACATTCTAAGGCCTATGATATACAGAAGGTCAGACTAGATGATTACCATGGTCCCTTCTGGCCTGGAAACTTACAATTCTATGGCACATACATCAGATAAATCAAGTAATTTTGCTTCTTCCGCCATTTTATAATTAGATAGTTAAACGCATCATTAACGTATACATAGCATTGTCTTTGTGCTTACCTAGGTACGAAGTGGATTGGAACTTGATTTCAAATACTGACTACCTGGAGTGAGCATGATATAGTGCAGTAGCTCTCAACGTTTCCAGATTCCTATACCCCTTTTCAGGAGTATGATTTGCCTCACATAACCCCAAGCTTCATCTCACTTAAAAACTACTTGCTTACAAAAATCAGACAACACAAAAGTGTTATAACATACACTGAAAAATTATTTTCTCATTTTACCATATTATAAAATAAAATTGGAATAGAAATATCATACTTATATTTCAGTGTATAAGATATAGAGCCCTATAAACAAGTCATTGTCTGTATGAAATTTTAGTTCGCACTGACTTCGCTAGTGCTTTTTATGTAGCCTGTTGTAAAACTAGGCAAATATCTAGATGAGCTGTTGTACCTTCTGGAAGACCTCTGTGTACCACAGGGGCACATGTACTCCTGATTGACAAACACTGATCTAGTGGTTGTACCAGGCGATTTGGTGTCATGAGTCTTGTATTCTATATCTGACTGCCACCAGCTCAATTTCTTGCCTTCCTGCTTCCTTGTTCATGTAGGTAGGTATGTCTTCTGAGTTTTATGGCATGCTTATTAAAAAAAGTCTCCATCACTGTTGTAAAGATTTTAGTTTCCTTACTTTTGATTTATTTTCTCCTAAAAAATAATCCTCTGGCATATTTTTTTTTCACTTTTCCTCCCTAGGAATTCAACTACACTATGATCACTATTACTGAGATTCAACTATAATGATTTCTTAGGCAACTTCCAAGTTTTCTATGTGGGTCTATTTTGCCAGCGTTTTTCCACTTAGTTTTTAGTGTACTTGATCTTATGGGTTTAGTTCTGTCCTTATTATAAATATACCACTGCCACCACGAGTCAGAGTCAGTCAGAAATGAGACTATGCAGTAATTACAAATTAAACAACATTTTTAATACTACCACAACATTATGGACAATGGCCATGTAGGATGAAGTCTAGATCCAGCCATGCAGAAAAGTACCAACCTAGTGCTCTATTACTGCCTGCTTTCGAATATTCACTGTTATTGTCTCTGATTTTTTTCCCCCCAGCCCACCTTCAAGCCCATACAGAATAGCCGGAGGTGGCTGGAAACATCTCTACTTGGGACATTCACTGACATTTTCACCAAGTGTTGGAGTTTGTTTTGTTTCACAAGCGTATGGGCTTGTTTTGCTCAAGTTTTATGGCACGAAACAAAATCCATATACCTGAATCTGCCACTGAACATCAGATTCACCAGCTACACCAAACCACCGTTCACATATTTAAAGGCTGTGACTCTACATAGTAGTTTGATGATAAAGAGAATTGGCCATTATGGTAAACACACAAACTGATAAATGACTTTACGCAGGTATTAAGTGAGAAGGAAAACATCCCTACCATTAGCGCTGCCCTAAAATGATATGTAAGAAGAAAAACCCTGTCCTATCTCAAGCAATACTGCACATGCCTGTTTAAGAAAGCTTTCAACCACCAGGCCATATATAATGAGTCATCACTGAGCCATATCTGAGCCTGACTGACATGGAGCCCTCAGATAATCAACCAGGCAATCTATAGGTGAAGATTTAACCAGACGACCCCTAGGCCATGGATATAGGATTCCCATGAGAACAGCCATTCTAGGCTGTTCAATGTTGCTACCTCACCAGAAGTAGTAGTTCTGAAAAACTGCTCCAGCCAGTGCCTGCCCACATCCCTGCTCTTGGTTCTTGATTCCTGCTCTGATCCCTGGCTCCAGTCCCCAGCCTGACCATTCTGACTACTTGAGCAGACTGCCTACTTATGTGGCTGGCTCCAGTAGTTGAGAGGGAGACCCCTGGAATGACCATCACTGATGATGACAGAGTTGAGCCAGAGCCTTTGGGCTCAAGTGACTCAGTTGAATTTGAATAATGCTTCCCTGCACTCTCAGATCCTGTCAGCCACTGTAACCATAAGCATGGCCATACTGGGTCAGCCCAAAGGTCCATCTAGCCCAGCATCCTGTCTTCCCACAGTGGCTAATACCAGGTGCTTCAGAGGGAACAAATAGAACAAGGCAATTTATTGAGCAATCCATCCCCAGTTGTCCACTCCCAGCTTCTGGCAATCACAGACTAGGGACACCCAGAGCATGGGGTTGCATCCATGACCATCTTATGCTAATAGTCATTGATGGACCTAGCCTCCATGCATTTACCTAGTTCTTTTTTTTAAGTCAGTTACACTTTTGGTGGTCACAACATCCCCTGGCAACCAGTTCTACAGGTTGACTACTTCACAGAATGCATACTTTCTTTCGTTTGTTTTAAACCTGCTGCTTATTAATTTCAGTGGGTGACCCCTGGCTTTTGTGCTATGTGAAGGAGTAAATAACACTTCCTTATTTACTTTTTCCACACCTTTCAGAATGTTAAAGAAATAGATCTCTTTTCTAAGACAAAAAGTCCTAGTCTTTTTAATCTCTCCTCAAATGGAAGCTGTTCTAGATCCCTTATCATTTGTATTGCCCTTCTCTGTATCTTTTCCAATCCTAATATATATATTTTTGAGATACTGTGACCAGAACTGCATGCAGTATTCAAGGCACTGGCGTATCACAGATTTATATAGTGGCATTCTGACATTTTCTCTTATCTATCCCTTTCCTAATAGTTCCTGACATTTTGTTCACTTTGTTGATTGCTGCATCCCATTGAGCACGTTTGCAGAGAACAATCCACAATTATTCCAATCTCTCTTTCTTGAGTGGTAACAGCTAATTTAGATCTCTTCATTTTGTATATACAGCTGGGATGATGTTTTCCCATGTGCGTTACTTTGCATTGATCAACACTGCAGTTCATAAGACATTTTATTGCCCAGTCACTCAATTTGTGAGATCATTTTGCAACTCTTCAATCTGCTTTGAACTTAACTATCTGGAGTAATTGTATATCATCTGCAAGTTTTGCCACCTTACTTTTTACTCCTTTTCCAAATCATTTATGAATATGCTGAACAGCACCAGTCCCATAACAGATCCCTGGGGGACACCACTATTTATCTCTCTCCATTGTGAAAAATGACTTTTTATTCCTACCCTTTGTTTCCTGTCTTTTAACCAATTACTAATCCAAGACAGACCTTCCCTCCTCTTGTCAGACGTTGACTACATGTGTATTCTGGGTATGCTGTCCCAGCTCTGTGCAGATAGTTGGCAGAGCAGACCTTGATGGAACTGCCCAATAACCACAAGCTCATGAAGAGCAAAGGAAGTCGGTCAGTTTATTATTAATGAAGCACAGTCCTAGTATCCCATAGACTCTACAGGACCACTAACACATGTATGCCTATCACAAAATACCAGCTCAGTCATAGGCAGGCTAAAGACACTCTTTGAGACTCCACTTTATATTCCAATACGAACAAGTTACCTGTTGCCCTGCTGACATGGTTAGCTACCACCATGTACATTGCACATGTTCATTCGTTCAAAACATTACTATCCATCACACTGTCAGTCTGACCTTATCTTTAAGAGAGGCCAATGTGTTCCTGTTATCTCTGGGGAATGTGTTTGTACCCAGTTGGTATCAGGATGTTCTGGTACCACCTTTCTGGAATAAGTTTAGGCTTGTGTCTGTTATTGGGTGATTAGAAAGATTGAAGTGTTCTCCTACTAATTTTTGAATGTTATGATTCCTGAGGTCAAATGTGCATCCATTTATTCTTTTGCATACAGGAAACATTCATAACATTCAAAAACCAGTAAGAGAACACTTCAGTTTTTCTGGTTACTCAGTAACAGACTTAAAGGTGGAAATTCTCCCACAAAAAAACCTTCAGAAACAAACTAATGGGAAACTGCTGAACTGGAATTTGCAAACTGGATATCATTAAATTAGGCTTGAATAAAGACTGGGAGTGGCTGGGTCATTACACAAATTGAATCTATTTCCCCATGTTAAGTATCGCCCTACTGTTACTCACACCTTCTTGCTAACTGTTTGAAATGGGCCATCCTGATTATCACTACAAAAGTTTTTTTTTTCCTCCTGCTGATAATAGCTCACCTTAATTGATTAAGTCTCTTAAAGTTTGTATGGCAACTTCTACCTTTTCATATTGTCTGTGTATGTATACATCTTCCTACTGTATGTTCATGTCTATGCAACTGATGAAGTGGGTTCTAGCTCATGAAAGTTTATGCCCAAATAATCTCTAAGGTGCCATAAGTACTTCTCGTTCTTTTTGCGGATACAGACTAACACGGCTACTACTCTGAAATCTGATAATTCTGTTCTTTACTATAGTTGCAACAAATCTGTCTGGTACTAAAGTTAGGCTTACCAGCCTGTAATGCCCAGGATTGCCTCTGGGGTCTTTTTTAAAAATTGACATTATACATTAGCTATCCTCCAGTCATCCGGTACAGAAGTATAGCCAGCTATGGTACCTTTAGAACTTGGCCCAAAGATTCTACTACCAGAAAGATTTGATGGAGACCATCAAAGTACTGTGGTTTTCTTAACTAGTGCCGCCACTTGTTCTGTCCTGCATCGTACTTCAGTGATCAGATTAAGATGAGGTTTAGTATCAGTTTATTGATCAGCAAAGCACTGAACTGGGTCTTGCCCCTCCTGGAACAGGCCAGGCCAGTTCTCAGTAATGGTGACGGGTTCATCCACATCTTCTTTGTGCTACTTAATGATCCAAATCACATCTCTACCATTGAATCTGAAGTGCAGTTTTTTCAGCAAGGCCATCAGTCCATCTCAGCTTATACTGTCCATTTTCAACATCTAAAACTTTTCTCCCTCCTCCCGAACTTGCTTGAAGGCTGCGAGACATTATGCAGGCTCTGGTGAGATGCAGTATTAGTTCAAAACTGCAGCCTCTCTCTTCCGGATCACGTAGAGGCAAGGCACTGCTGAGAACCTCTAACTGTGGGTAAGAGTTGGAGAAAATCTTTTGGTGCCAAAGGAATCTTCCCCAATCTTTCCTTTTCATTTCAAATAAAAGATTCTGGAGAAGGTGGGAGAGGAAAACAGAAGCTAAATTCCTAGAGGAAGGAATCCACTGCAAAAAAACCTCTTAAATTCTATTCCAAAAAAAAAAAAAGAGGAAAACATGGAGGCAGAGGTACTGAGTCAAATGTCTATTCAGTAAACAACCAGCAGGAAGAGCATATATTATTAAAAAACTCTGCTTCCAATCCTATGGATCTGGAAAGAAGTCTAACTCACTTTTTTTTTTCTGGCAGAGTTCTAGATCCTACACTAGAGAAAGAACTTCCAAACACGTGACTATAGCGGAAAAGCAGAGCCCCAATCTTTCCCTTTTCAGAGTCACCATAGACCACTGATCAAAGCACTACAAGACAGTTACATAAAAAAGTATTGGGCCTACTCTGTAGGATGCATTTCTGCAAGTCTGAAGCTAATTCCTAAGTGGCTGAGGCTTACTGGTCAGTGCCAGCAGCAACAAATTGAAGTTTGCAAGATTTCAGGTCCATTTTACTGCTGATTACAGGTCGACAGCAGCAGTAAAATTGAAGTTCAACAGTGACTGGATTTTTGTGTTGTTCAGGAAATATAAGCAGCCAAGACAGGAACTCAAACCATTTGCTCCTCTGAGTGTATATGCGGTGAATGGAAGACCTGCGTTCTCTTACCACAGCCGCAATCTTCAGAAGCTGAACTGTGAAATTAACAAGAATGTAGAGGTTACTCACCCTGTACAATAACTGGAGTTCTCCAAGACTTGCATCCCTATCACTGGTCCACTTCAGGTGTGCACACACACTATGCGTCTTTGATTTGAGGTCTTCAGTAGCACTAGTCGTTGGCTCATGCATGTGCCCTATGCATCCTCATATCCCACACAGAGGATGGACAAGGTATACAGACAAACCTTTCCCACTGCACAGTCTCAGAGGAAACTCCATAGCAAAGGGGAAGGAGGACGGATAGTAGAGCACCCATAGGAGCACACATCTCCAAGAATTCCAGTTACTGCACAGGGTAATCCTCTTCTTTGAAGTGTTCCTACTAGTACCTCAGGTGACTACCAAGCAGTACCCCCAGCTGGGGGGGAGTTTCAGATCAGAATCTGGGACTACAGACAAGACTGCATTCCCAGTGGCAGTATCTGATCTGGAAAAACAGACCACCACACATTGTTTGGGAAACGTATGTATTAAAGTCTAAGCTGCAGCCTTGCAGACCTCAGGTGATGGAAACATTCTTGAGCAGTAACACTGAGGTAGCGAGAGTCCTTGTGGATTGGGCAATACCTGAGAAGGAGGCTGTATATCAATAGATTCAGAACAGGCAATGACATCCAGAAATTCATCTAGAGAGCCTGTGTGTGGAGGTTGAGAGTCTTTTAGATCAGTCAACAATTGACATGAACAGTCCAGGAGACTTCCTACAGGACTTGGTTATGTCCAGATGAAACAGTAATGTCCTCCTGCCATCCAGTTTGTGTAAACAGTATCCTTCCTGGCCTGGTGTGGTTTTAAGGGGAAAACACACATGGATGACCTGGTTAATCTGAAACTTGGACAATACCTTGGGTAGGAATTTAGACTGCAGATGTAATAAAATGCCATTGAAAAAAATACTATAAAGAATGGGTCTGCCATTAATGCTCCTATTTCCCTGTCTTTTCAACAGTCTTCATGGATAGGTTAAGAAGGAAACGGACTGTCACTGATTCAAAGGATGGTCTCATGAAAGACACCTGAATATGAAGTTCAGATCCCAAACAGGAGTGGTTCTTTCACTCGAGGGAAAAAAGGTTCCCCAGTCCTTTGATAAATCTCATTGTTGCAGGACTAGGCACACTAAAAATCCCCCAGCTCAGGAATGAAAGGCCGTTATAGTCACAAGTGGATTCTGATAGATGATTTCAGCAGAAAGCCTGGAACAGCAGAGAGGGAAGATGCTGCTGATCATACCAATTGTTGAATCATCTCCATTTCGGAAGGGAAGTATTTTGGGTGGATTATGTCCTGCTGTTCAACAATCTGTTTTACTTCCACAGAGCAAGCAGTGTCTACTTCCAGGAACCACTGAGGAGTGGTGACATACTCCTTGGAAGTGACATATTAAGTTGAAGAACCCAACCAGCATCTTAAGGAAGCAGATGAGGAGTATCCAGAAGGCTGATTGTTTGGCAGACACCCAGGTACGGTCATGCCTCTCTTGGCCATGTTGGCATCAATTTCCTGCCTCAATAAACGTTTGTGAGCGGGGTCCTGGAAGAGAAACGAGGAATGTGGGGGGGCAAAAAATGGATGGAGCATCTTAAATGTTAGGACTTCCAAGATCCATTTGTCGGATGTAATCTATTCTCATGACAGTTGAAAATGAGAGGGTGTGTCTTTGAAGGGGGTGGAAATGGGCAAACCATTGCAACTGGAGATGCAAAACACAGGGATGATTCAGACACTGAACCAGTCCGTCAAAATTGATGTTTTAATAATGAGAAGGGTTCTGTAGTTGAACTAGGTGTAATGGGCTGTCTATTCTTCTGAAACTTTGGTTTCCTCCTCCGAGGCTCGGGTTGAAATCCAGACAACTGGATGGAGCAGGATCTCTGAGCTATCTGGGATCTTCATTTACTTGCAGGTGTGTAAATTCCAAGAGATCTCAAGGTGACTCTCGAGTCTATCAACACATGAAAATGACTCATTGTTCTCAGTAAGAAGTTTCAAACCATCAAAGGGAAGATCTTCGACCCTTCTATGGAATCCAGGGAGCTGGAGCCAAAATGCCCAACATGTAACAATTGTTGTGGATATGGAACAAGCAGAAGCATCAGTGACATCCAGGGAGGCCTGTAAAAGTGTTGGCAAGCAGCCAACCCGCAGCTATGATGGCTTGGACCTGCTCTCGATGCTCTCCTGGAAGGTGAGCAATAAAGGAGTGAAGCTTGAAATAGCTAGTGTGATTATGTTTTGCCATAAAAGCTTGATAAATGGCAATCCTAAATTGCAGGTTTGCCAATTAATAGTTAACTCTTACCATTCAAAAAGATTAAGATATTTGAATCTTTCTGTATGGCATCAATTTAGCGTGGTGCTGTCTTCCACATTCGTTTACAGCTTCAGTGACCAAGGCATTAGGAGAAAGGTGGTAAATAAAATAACGCAGAGCTCTTGGCTGTACAGAATTTTATCAGCACACTTGTAAGTAGGTGATTTACTGTTGCCAGGGTGTACTGTTGGCAGGATCCAGAAGTGCCTCATAAATGGGCAAAGCGAGTCAAGCAGATGATGCTGTTTGTAAAATGTCTAACAGTTTGTGCTGCGACTTCAAAGGATGCCTGCAAAGAAACTGCCACCTTCTTTCACAAGGCTCTGAAACCATCCGAAGTCATCAGCCAGGCAGTGTGAGGGAGACATCATGGCCTCATCTGGAAGAGATATTAGCTGTGATGTGGCATCCTTTTCCACCACAGCCTCTTCCTCCTGCTGCTCAGATAACAGAGCGGAATCATAGAATAGAATCACAGACTATTAGGGTAGGAAGAGACCTCTTTCTGACACACCAGAAAGGCCTGTCACTGATTGGGATCACTTCCTGGCAAGTGAGACAATATCTGAACCCTGGTGATACAGGCATACCCTTTAAATGGAGAAAGAACTCCCAGGAGGAGGAGGATGGAAAGGGGACAAGAGGTCATCTAATCCAATGAGAGGTCATCTAATCCAATCCCCTGCTCAAAGCAGGACCAACAACAACTAAATCATCCCAGCCAGGGCTTTGTCAAGCCAGACCTTAAAAACCTCTCAGGATGGAGATTCTACCACCTCATAGGTAACCCATTCCAGTGCTTCACCACCCTCTTAGTGAAATAGATGGAGGAGGAGACTGTCTGTCCAGATGATCCCAGCAAGGCTATAGGCTATAGAACATTTCTGACAGTAGGCTGCCCAAGGGTCCCAGTGTGGCCACTGAAGGGGGACTACACAGAACCGAGGGTGATATCCATTACTATTCATACCAATGAGGAGCTTCAAAGTGTATCCTCCAAAAGTCACCCCTCTTCCTGTAGGTGTCATTAAGAGGGTTCCTGTAGTTGTAAGTATGGTAAGAGAGCCCCACACCGAGATCTGAGAGACTAAAGAAATGTCCTCACCAGAGAACAGGGCGAAGCTAGTAATTCCAGGGAAAGATGTAGTGTCTGTGACCACATGGATCTCAGTACCAAGGTGCGCTCAGTACCCCTCAAAAAGGGAGACTCTGGGTCTTTAGCATATTTAAATTCCTGCAATGCCCGAGGAATGAACTGTTCAATCTGTTCAAGTATATCCCTTGCAGAAGAAGTTGACAGTACCAACAATGTTGATTGCCTGGATGCGGGCGTAGATGCAGCCACCTAGGCCTCTGCAGTACCAAGGCTCTTGGAAACTGGAGTCTACAGAGGAATATCCATCAGTACTGACTTGCTAGAACGAGTCTCTCACTTTTGAGTTGGTCAAGTCCTAACAGTATCGAAGGTGGTTTAGGTGCTGAAGTATGGCTGGAGCCTTGGCCTTTAAAAGAGCACAGGGACTTGGGAACACCATCAGTACTGGAGGAGCCTGGAGCCCCAACAGTACGAGGTCAGGAACCTGAACAGTCAACTTATGAGGAGACGGAGGTCTTTTCAATATTTGCTCTTTGTGGGGAGAATCAGAACTCCTTTTCTTAGAGACCTTCTCAGAGACCTTCTCTGTGTGCTTGGAAAGTGGTGTACAGGGAGGATCTAGTAACTTGGGTCTGAAGTGGGACAAAGAGTGCTGCATCATAAGCTGTCTCAACTTGATCCCCTAGTTCTTCCTTGCCATGCTCTTAAAGAAGCTGGACTTCTAGGGAAAGTGTTTCTCCAAGGCAACAAACACACCAGAAAGGCCTGTCACTGATTGGGATCACTTCCTGGCAAGTGAGGCAATGTCTGAACCTTGGTGATATGGGCATACCCCTTCAACGGAGAAAGAACTCCCAGGAAGAGGAGGGTGGAAAGGGGATAAGAAGCAATCCTCTTACAAAAGCTGACACATCCAATTAAATTACACCAAACTACTAACAACTAGGCAAGGCAAGCTTGACTGATTGAAGCAAGCAAGATGGATCCTCCAACTCAGGCCAAAGTTATTCACCCATACAGTCCTATACAGTCTTGCTGCGGGATACAAGGACACATAAGGTGCAGGAGCAGGCAGAGAGGCACCATTACCAAAAATTGCCAAAGGCACATGTGCCTCTAAAGTGGAGCAGCCATAGGGATGCTACTCAAAGAAGAAATGGTTAGTTTCACTGTTCCACAGAACACTGAGAAATTGCCTTCATTCTTAGAAATTACATACTCTGCCTAGGTAAGCAGAGCAACAGAACAGGACAATGATTGTGTGCTTCTCAATGCCCCACCCTATCCCACAAGTTGAGAAAGTAAGAGGGTGCTATTCTACACAGTTTTCCAACAAGACCACTATGAAAGACATGACCCAACCAACACAGTCCTGAAACAGATCCCTGATGGCAAGTCCAGTTCCTCTCCTTTCCCAGCAGCTTCCCAGGTACACATGCTGGGCCTCCCAGTTAGGTGCTCCTCTCTGAAACCTGCTGGGGGCCCAACTGTATTTTTATATGGGTTGCCTGCTTGCAGGATTCTAGAACATTTTTCAAGTCCTGGTCTAGATACCAAACCAATGCTTTAAGAACCCATTTGATGTAGAGTATTTACAAAATTATATTGACAAATAAGGTGGATGAGGTAATACCTTTTATTGGAACAACTTCTGCTGGTGAGAGAAGCTTTCGAGCCACACAGAGCTGTTCTTCTGTTTGACAACTGGCTCAATAAAAGATATTCTCTAACCCAGTCTGTCTCTAATATCCTGGGACCAACAGTGCTACAATTACACTGCATCTGACAGATAAAGATGACAGAGTTCCCTGCAGTCTCGTGGATAAGAGATACTTGGTTCATTACATAACAGATGAGAATATTTTTAATACACCTCAGGAGTTTCCCTTATGGTGTATTATGTTTAAGTTAGAAAATTTACAGTCAAGAAGCTTACTAGAATCTTCCATGTCTGAATCTGAACTGTGAGGTGTAGCCTTCTCCCTCAAGCTTGGAGAGTTAGAGAACCTTTAGACTGTTAAACTAAAAACCCAAGTCAGGAAGCTCAAAGTTAAGGCTGATACTGGTATGAGTGAAAGATGGAGTACGTCTAACCCTTCCTCTTTCAAATTATCAAACATTCACTAAGAGCAGAACAGAACCAGCATTAATCCCTCCCTATCTCTCCTTTGTACACACACCTTCCCTCCTAAGTTAAGTTGTCTCAATCTTACAGTTCATTCTGGTTTTTAAAGTTATACAGGCTCAATAATGTTTAAATAAATTATACTGTTAAATAAGCCAATACTATAATAATTAACATCTGCTTTTTACTTGACTATGCTGTACTATTTAGCCATAATATCAGACTGGTAATTACATATTTAATAGGAAACTATGCCAAGAGAGCCAGTCCAGTTTCTTGACTGATAAGAACCTATATTCTCAAGTTCCACACAAACGAGAACAAATACCAACACACAACCAGGTGATTGCGCAGTTCTCTTGGTAAAATGTAATTCCATAATGGTTTGAACAATGCTTCCACTTTGAATGCTGGTTCAGGCTGTCATACAATGAATTAATTTATTGTTTCAGGCTTAAAGATCAATCCAACAAAAGCATCTGAAGTGCATAAAACTAAAGGCTTTATAAACAACTCTAAACCAGAAATCCCTAACATGTACATTTCTATACAGAGCAGACAAAGTGTTTCTATAAACCATATTAGTATATTTATAAAATGTATCACATTGAAACTATGTTAACAGAGTACAGAGTTTTGTAAAAGCTACAAGATTAACCCTATGTTAAAATGAAGTAAAGTATCATTCAAGATGACTATCTCCCTGAAGAAAACAGAAAGAAAAAACAGAATATTAGAAAAAGTTTCCTTGGCTAGTGTTCCTGTTTTCCCCTTTTGTTATTAGAGGCTGTAGTGGGGCACCTGCCCCACTCCTGCAAAAAGGGGCTTAAAACAGCTCAAGGAAGGGTTGTGGCTGGGAGCAAGGAAGCTCCAGACTGATTGGGCAGAGCAGCCACAGCTGTGGCTGCATCAATTAGGACCCAGCTGGCCCTGATAAAAGGGCCTAGAGTTTGGTGGACAGAGAGTCTCCTCTGTCTACAGAGACAGACAGGCCTGGCTGCTGGGAGCTTGAACAAGGTACCTAGAGGGAAGCAGGGCTGGGGAAGCTCTGGCCTGGAAACCCCCAGGCTGCAGGGCCTAGGAGAAGGTCCAACAAGGGGTACTGGGATTGTAGGGGGCAGCCCATGGGTAGTAGTGGAGGCAGCAGGCCAACCCTCCTTGCTAATGATGAATAGCAATGATACTGCAGTCTGCCCCAGTGAATGGGGGCAAGTGGTGACTGGCAGTTGCCTAGACTGAGGCAAGGTAGGGATAGGAGGTGGGGGTTCCCTAGGGAGGGGGAGACCCAGAGTGAGACTGTGGGGGTACTGCAGGGGTGCAGCACCCTAGGGAAGAGGGCACAGGGGTCCAGGGAGGGGCACAGGGCCGAGCAGCAAGCAGGACATCGGCCTGCAGAGGGCGCTCTGGACATGGGAAGAGCTAATTCCTGGACAGACCAGTGGGAGGCACCGCAGGGGTGAGTCGCCGCCCTGCTACAGAGGCTCAAGGTTTAAAAAGGACTCTCTAATATACTAGATTCTCCTTCCTGAGGTAGTTTGATATTGGAAATTATTAGTGGGGATGTAACCCCAGTTCTACAAATCTCTGCATTTTTCCCTACAGGATGGCAGAGAAGATGGAATACAGAGCTTTGCAAATTAGAAAAATGAACAAATACAGGGGAATCTAACTTGCAGTAATGATAGTAAGTAATTCATTACAAGCCTGTTTCTCAAGATTCAGTTAGGTCAATCTGAATAAGGAAACCAAAGCTATTTTGCTCATTTGACAAGTGCAATTTAGTTTTATTTATAATAAATCAGAGTATAATACTTTTTTACAAAGTGTGTGAACAACTAAATCTTAACAGACCTCACCACAGCACAATTAAGTCTTTCCAAAAAGTGAGGAATATGAATTATCAAAGTTCTACCGTATATGTGAAAGGTAAATGTATACAAATATAATCAGATGCTAGTACTATCCTCAGAACGAAAGCATGTCTTTAAGAGGCCATCTAAAACACCATATGGCATTGCTACCATTCTGTTCACTGTACAGGTCACTAAATTATTGATGTCCTAATCCTGGAATTTATTTGTAAAGTAGTATTCTGCTTCATTACTGTCCCAGCCCACTAATTTACAAGTTTGTTATAAAATCCTAGCCCACTTAAGCAGATATATACAGGACAGGTCTGTAGGTCAGACTTTACAAAATGAGAGGTTCAACACACCAGAAACCATGGACATGACAACCAGATTGCACCTGAGGCATTGTCTTGGGTATTCAGTTTCAGCTATAGAGAGAAGAGGAAAAGTACCCCACTATACATATTCACCCATCTCATTGCCTGCCTGCCTATCATACACACCCCTATGACTCCCTCCTCCCTCCCCTCCCAAACAGTATTGCCTCCTTTCTGTCTCTCTCCTGGAGACATACTGTTAAAGGATTATAGTAATTTCCAGTTCCTTAAGATGGAGTCAACACATTCAGTACCATCTTGAGTTAACACATGATGGAATCCTACTAAGATGGGCTTTTCCGTTTGGGGGGGGGGGGGGTACAGAAGAGTGAAGCTGCCACCACCTGGGACCTGCATTGCACTTCACTAGCTGAAATGAGGAGACTGCAAATGCGCACCTGAAGTCGTCAGACCATCCGAACTGGTTTCCAATTCTATGCCCCTCTATCACACTAGGAAACAAAAATTGTGTGTGGTAGCCAAGGCCAAACAAACAGTTGGTCAGACAAGTGAGAGGTTCCTCTCTGATGATCTTATTTGAAAATACTTTCGTTACTTTTGTGTTTGAACATCAGAATAGGAAAAATATATGTCTGACTCCAAATCCCCATATTCCTCAGTACTATTCTAATGCCATCAGAAATAGTTTGTCACCAAAACTACTCTCTGATGTATCTGCCAGGGAAACAGGAGGGAAAAAATGAACTGGATCAATATGTGCACAACAGTAAATACCACGACTGAGGTTGATTTTTTTTTATATATTTACATAAGACAGGCCAAGCATAAATTCCTTGCCGAGGAAGAACTATACAAGATTTCCAAGGAATTTTATAGTCTGTTCTTATTTCTTCTTTTACTGCCTTTCTATAATCTTGTGTGTCCCCCACCATTTTCCCCCTCATACTTTTTGCCCCTTCTTTAAATTTTCTAGGACTGTAATGACTAAACAAGAACCCCATCAAGGAAACACAAGGCAGGATTTGTTTTTTCTTTGAGTTTAACTGTGCAAATCTTTTCCAGGTAAAGAGGCATTACCCAAATATCCTGCTTACTGGTTAGACAGAACTGGTGAGGACAAGAATCACCCCATACATCTATCACACATCGCCTGATCAACATGGCCCATTGTAGGATAAAGCATCCCTCCAGTTCAGTTTCCTAGTTAACACCATCAAACAACAAGAGAAATTGCTTATCCAAGGCACTCAAATACTACAATAGCGGAAGGCATACAAGAACTTGAACAAAGCCTGGCAAGCAGGAAGTTTTCCCACCACTTTCTGCAGAAGGTAAGTTTTCATTTTTTAAAAAATGATCTAGCTCTTATGGTTGAAGGCCTGCAAAATGTGAACTGAATACTATGATGATGTACTGCTGTCTTCCTGGTTCTACAGATAGCTCCCTGCTGCTTCTCAGCACCCACAATCTGTAGCACAGCAAAAACCGACCCAAAGTCTCACCAGTTTTGACTGATTTTTTTCAGACCTCTAGGCAGCAATGAAACTGAAAAGAATCAAGTCAATTTCATTATGCCAAGACTTGAGAGAGTTGAAAGCAACACCAAAGCTATTATTTGGGGAAATGGGCTAAAAAATTACAACTAGGAGAAAGGTAAAGTATTAGAAACTGATTCTCAGCAGCATCAAAGCAGAGGGATGAATTCAGGAAAGTTACCCCTGTTCAGTGCCTACCACAATTTTCATATCAGTCTGAGGGCTTATCTACACTAACATGCGGGGTCAATTTGAGATACGCAACTTCAGCTATGCTATTCACGCAGCTGAAGTCAAGGTACTTGGATCTACTTATTGCGGTGTCTTCACTGTGGTAAGTCGACAGCTGATGCTCTCTATTGACTCCGCTTGCACTTCTTGTTCTGATCGAGTACCAGAGTTGATGAGTGCGCTCAGCGGTTAACTCATTGATCGCTGCCTGCCGATCTGGTGGTTAATGTAGACAAGCCCTCAGATGATAGATTTAACGCTTCGGCCACAAGGAGTCCAGTTAAAATTTTAACTCCAACATCCAACAAAGAGGGTATTAGCCCACAAAAGCTTATGCTTCAATACTTTAGTTAGTCTTTAAGGTGCCACAGGACTCTTTGTCACAACTCCAATATGTGGCTTTAGGGGTTGGGGTGAAGCAGAAAGGAGACATTATATAGGAGGTGGCAGAGAACATAAGGTAAGGAAAGAAATGAGAGAGAAGAGCGAATTAACCAAAGGTAGCTCAGGAAAAAATAAATTAGGTAAGTGGAAAAGCTGTCTCTAGCTGTCTGGTCATGGGGGTAGTGAATTTAAAGTGTCTGAGTGAAGACAGGAAGGAAAAGAAAATACCAGAGGATGTAGTAAGTAGTATTGATTGAAGAATACTTTGGCAAATATTTAACTTATCAATGTTCATCAAATACTGTACTCCATTAATACTTGTTTGTGGTTGTCAACCAGTACAGTAGCTAGACAAATACTATTCTGCATGTACACTACTTCTGAGCGTATAATCAAATATAGTCAATGAATATTTCCTCTACTATTCATTCAGCCGTAGTAATAGGTCACATTTAAAAATATCTTACATTGAAAAGTGTTAAATACTATATTTAACAGTATTTGAAACATACTGTCAAGTAGCCTGGAGCCATTTTCTTTCTTTAAATTGCAGGGGGGATGGTAGCAAATACTTTCACCCAGGCATATTAGTTTAGGCCTTGGACTATAAGTATCAAATTTTTGAAGCCCTGATTTTTCTTCTACATATAGACCACTACCTTGATAGTTTCCTCCACTTAGCCAATATGACACCATACTGTACTTCAGAAAGAGTGCAGCAGTCTAGTTACAGTCGAGACCTTCCAAAAAGATAGTATAGGTCCTAACTGCACTCTCAGCAGCATTTTCAAGGAATCTAAGAAAGGCAAATTTGCCTCTTTGGCCTTCGGTTGCATGTACCCAAGCATTCAACACACCCAGGATTTAAGTACATACATCATCAGATCAGCCACTGCTCTTTGAGGGAAGGGTAAACAATAATATAAACACATCTTACAATAAAGAAAATATTCAACTTAAAGAAAAAAATAGGAAAAATGAGTTCTCTCTGTCTGTATCTCAAATCTTGTTGCCTACCTTTGAAGTTACCTTTTAAAAAAAAAAGATCCTTGACTTCTCTCCACTTCTCAAAATTCTGTAGGGGACTAGCAATATGACTAAATACTTAAGGAAGAAGAGTTACTCCTGTCAAGTCCAACATTTGTACCCACTAGTTTCTTTGATACATGTTTAATGCATTTTCAAACAAAAAAAACTGCCTGTAACTTCCTTCAACTACAAACCTAGGCCCCAAGCCTACAGGCAGATTACTGTGCCCAGGTAGAGCAATGTACCACCTGTGCACTATAAATTGCACAACCCGGGCCCTAAAGTGGAGATTTCATACATTTGACATCTTCAAATCAAGGACACCATTGGATATAGCTGTAAAAATCTACACCACTTGGGTAAGTGGAAAAGCTGTCTCTAGCTGTCTGGTCAGGGGGATAGTGAATTTAAAGTGATCAATTTCTATAGAAATTAAGTTTGTTTTTTAATAAGTTCTTATTTCTCACTCATATGATTGCAAAGATAGCTCAGATGCTAAAAGAATGAGAACTGATTCCATGTTTTCATGAGCCTGCAGACAGGCTACTCCTGTACCTCTGCTGATGTTCACAGTAGCATCAGACTATATAAAGAAGAAACTGGAAGTTTCACTGTGTGCCATGTGAGCAAAACTGCTGCTGCTTCAGAAAGCTACTAGCTGTGGCAACTGCAGACCTAAAAGAGTAATTCACAGTAGTGAAGAATTTTTCCAATTGCATGGAGGACTTGCTCCCGACCCAAATCCACACAATAGAAAGCACGTTTCAAGAGATGGGTAAAGTAATAGAAACCTTCCCCCTCATACACTGAATGAAGAAGGTCTAAGGAACAGTGGAAATAAGAAGCAGTTTCTTCCCATTCAGCAGCTAGAGAGGGGCTGAATAGTAAGTTTCAGCCATCAGAAGCTGCTGTGACTAGTCAGGTTGCTGTCCTTGAATCACTAAAGTCTCAAAAGCTGTGTGGGAGAATTCATAGCTCCTGGACATCACTTGTGAAGTCCCCATCCTCATCTTTCATGTGGGCTCTGGCTCCAGTCACCTGTTTTTTTCAAGTGTCTATTAATTTTGGGATACCAATAGAAATGACTGGTTCAGAAACTGGTATGGAAGAGACCTCAATTTTTCCTTTTGTACCATCCTCTATCGAAGTATTTGACCCTGAAGTCATTCTGAAAACTTCAAAGCTTCACCCTCAAGCTGAAATTTGCATGTTGACTGTATAATTTTGTATTTTGTTCTTATAAATTTAAAGATGGACCATAATCTAGACAAGTAACCAGATTACAGAAAATTTGTAATATCCATCACCACCTTGTTTAAAAGCTATTTTTAAATTGTTGATTGACTTTAGTGGACAAGATCTAATTTATGTTGTCAATCCCATATCAAGAACTTTATGCACAGATTCTGCTGTTTCCTAATTTTTGGTTCGTGGCTACCATTTATAACAAGGCATCCTGGATTCTACTTTCACTGCTTTCTTACCACTGACCCTATAAAGTTATCTCCTGTTCAGACTTGTCTGATTACATCTGTTGTACATTAACTTGCAGTATGCTGAAAATCTTGGCTCACGAACAGTAAATTCTCCAAGCGTGTTCCACCAGCTGAGACAACAGCTTTTACTCAAATTTGTTTTTATGTTGCCTTTATTAAATAATTGATAAGCTTCCCCTCAATTCTCATTTTATTTCCAGAATATGTTTGTTTTTGTTTAATCCACTTTACCTTTATAAAACAAAACCCTGAAGCAAAATAAAATACTGAAGTTCAAAGATGGCATTTTAAAGGTCCAAAAATAAGTGAGCGCAATTGATATTAATAATGAAGGATCTGATAAGATGCACATGGCTAAGATATGCAAATATAAAAACAGCACAAGATTCATGAAGTTTCTCTCATATTTTGGTTTTTAAAAAAATGTGGTCTCTTCTAACTGGGTGGCATCTTACATTTCCAACTGTAATTGAGTGAACATGTTGCCATGGTAACAATGGAATTGTGCAATAATTTTGTTGCCTTGTAATTGTTGGATATTTGTACACAAGCAGATGAGCTTTCTTAATTCAATGCCCCCTGAAATCTTTCAGACAGACTCTGGAGCTACAACAGCATCTTTTAATGTGAAAACTCAATTTCTAATCCTTCAACCACTATTAGAATTCAAAGCAATGACAGACTACATTACAAAAAAAGAAATCCGGTCAAGAATCAGGCTCCATAAACTTCTGTGTTCCTTAGCTTTTTTAAAATATTGTCCTTTTTAAGATATCGCATTTAGAAATAGATAACTACAGGTAACTTTTGGTCAGAACCGAAATCACTGACAGTAGTGAACACCACACAAGTCACTTTTATTGATGCTATGTAACAGCAGTAAATCCAAATGTACTCTGACACCTTTCTTCAATAAGAGTGAAACTCACCTCAGGTACAAAGTGCAAATATAAGGCTCTCTACAGGACTTAAATCTTGCTATGCAGAAAGTAAAATAGAGGCATCTCTAAACTAGCCCATATAAACAGATGCAAATGATGTGAGACCAGAGGATCCATACTGTGACTGAGTGACCACAGTACACAACTACTAGATTCTGGGTGCCCTGATTCCAGGTTGGTGGGTAACTTTTGCCTGCCCAATCCATCCACCACTTCACAGACAGCTCAGTTACTTGTGAAATAAACTCCCCCCTAAAATGTTAGGCAAGTCTATACTAATGGACATTGTTAAATCCAGAATGTCAACATTTTAAGAGTGACAAGTCTAACGTATGCAAAGCTTTATACGAAAGCTGTCACAGCAAATCTAATGACAAACTGAAAAAACCTTCAGTGTCATGCAAATACATATATAAGGCACTTAATAGCATTACATGTATTTTGAAGAAACAGAATGGATCAGTTTTACCTCCCTACAAAAGATATGAGGTGTTTTGGTATAATGTCAATCAACATTTAATAAAAGTGTGTTTGCTTAAAAGGTCATGCTGCACTTGCAATGCCACTCAAAAAAAAAAAAATTAAAGTAACTCAAGTATTGCACACAGCATCTTTCCTGATAAATTCCCGCAGCATAAGCCCACACACAGCAGCTCAGTAACACCTCCCTTCCCATTGCTCCAAACATATTATAATTATTTTTTTGAAACTATGACATGAAAATTGTTGCACAAACCAACATTTCATACAGTAAAACTCCCTTTTAAACACACAGCAATTCAGGGGGGAAGAGGAAAAAGGCACAGTGGGGGGATAGGCCAGAATGTTTCAAATCAAACTTACGGGTTACTATCACTTTGTGTTGTATGTTAACAGTATAGCAACAGCCTAAAAATAATCATGAAAATTTGTTATACAAAACAATCTACTGCCCACTCTTACCGTAAGATGATAGAATTATTTTTTGTTTGCCAATCAATAAGTATGTATTTGGCTCACGTAAATGGACAACCAGAATTTTGTAATGCTGATTTACTAGCATCTCAAACAAGGTAATGAAAGACAAGTTATAAAAACTATCATATGCATGAAATGCCTAAGATTCAAACATAAGTCCACAGACACTTTACATAAGATACATTTTATTTACTAAAAAGATCCAAACAGCTATTCTGAATGGGTATCAGCATCAGATAGTGTCACTTTTGAATACACGCATGTAGGTCTAGCCTGGACTATCATCATATCAGCACAGGCACATGTACAGAAGGTGCAATAGAACAGGGCACAATCATATTTTAAAAAACTTTTACAAGAACACAGGCCATTGCATAGCTTTGTTTTGTGCCATCTCCCAAATACAGAAACTGTAACTAAGCATTTTAAGCAGTAATCAATTACAGTTTAAAGAACCATCTGCACCTCTTTATCCCAGCAGTCTCCTTTATGCTTTATTTCTGGGCTACAAATAATTCAACTACCAAAATTCCCATTTTATCTAAGAGTTTATTTCCTAAATTTAATATGTACATGATACTATCCCAACTATCAGGATTTTTTTAAATTGTTACTCAATTGAAAGGGCAAATTTGCGCGATTTTTTTCATTTGGTTTAAAAAGCAGTAAACAGCTTAATCAATTTGCAAGTGAGTTCAACCCTTCTAATGCCAGAACCCCCCACCTCTTCACAGAGCAGGTCTTCACCATTAATTTGGTGATATAGACACACCTCTGCACAGGGAACGAAGGGAGATATTGGGGCAGTAGGAGAGATGGGGGATGTGAGTGCACCCAAATCCTCACTGCCTCCATCTGCAAGGGCCACCCTGCTGCAGAGACAGATTCCCCCACACATCCCGGTGCCTCCACCACACACACAGCACTGGACAGACAGACACACAGAGACCCTACATGCAGACATGGTGACTGCCGGACAGAGATAGTCACACACTCAGCCCCCTAGGTGTACACACACACACACACACACACACACCCCGCAGCCGTTGGGCAACCTACATAGTTACTGCCAGACAGACAAGACACACACACTACCTCACACATGTACTGGGTCTGCTGGACACACAGACACACACAACCCCCCTCTCACCCACACAGTGACTGACGGACAGACAATCCTCCCCTGTGTTGTGTCCTGTCCCCCCCGCACACACACAATGCACACACACACA